>PVLA01001755.1:0-65790 GCA_004027455.1 Hydrochoerus hydrochaeris | reverse complement strand
TGAACCTTTCTCCACTCGTTACTTGGTAGACCTTCCCAGCGATAGAATTCCCAGTTCCAGGGTTGATGGGAATTGCCATCCATTAGATGTAGTTGTGTCAGGAGTCCAACGATGGCCCATAAGGCTTTGGAAAGTTGTATCATCTGTAAGAGAGCATAGGGGATTGTGCCTCAGGAGAGAATATTATTCCTGGGTGTCGCATAATGTTTTTGATGAAAGGCTATTTGTTTTATGAGGTGTTCAGGTAGCCATCTAGCCTCTTTTTCTTGTTTGGAGTAAACACAGGCTGAGCCTCGTCCCCAGATAAGAACAGGGTCAGGGCCATTCCATGTATTGGTCATTGGGTCTTTCCAAAGTACAGATGCAAATTGTGTCTGTGTCTGTGTATGCCAGAAACGAGATGCCACAGAGCAGCCTGAGGCATCTAAGGTCAAAAAATTTAAAATGAATAGAGCATGTGAAAGGATATTTCTGGGGGATCCTTGAGTAGGGTACCATGTTCCCCCTTTTATTTTATCTATAGTGGACTTAAGTGAGCGGTGTGCACGTTCAACAATGCCCTGTCCTTGAGGATTGTAAGGTATACCTGTAGTATCAAGAATATTAAGGCACTTGCAAAATTGAGTGAAGAAGGTGCTGGTATAGCCGGGGCCATTATCGGTTTTGAGCTGTTGAGGGCATCCCAGAACAGAGAAGGCTGACAGCATGTGAGCTATAATATGTTTGGTAGCTTCTCCAGTTTGGAGGGTTGCAAAGATGAAGCCACTATATGTGTCAACAATTACATGTATATATTTTAAGTTACCAAACTCGTTGAAATGAGTAACATCCATTTGCCATAAGGCGTTAGGGATTAGGCCTTTTGGATTGACACCTAGATGTTGGATGGGTAAATGGATGGCACAAGAGGGGCATTTTTTTACAATCTGTTGAGCTTGTTCTCGGGTAATTTTATGGAGAAGGCGGAGAGTTTGGGCATTAAGGTGATGTAGCTGATGAGTCTGTTGGGCCTCAAATACTTTGGAGTTATCTGTGGGCTCAGAGTGGGTCATAAAGACCTGTGCGCGTGTGGCAGCATCAGCCAACTGATTTCCTCGGGTAAGTGGCCCAGGGAGGTTGGAGTGGGCTCATAGGTGACCAATAAAGAACTTATGGTAACGGAGCTGTATGATATCCTGTAACCGTTTAAATAAATTTGTAGCTGGGGAAGCATGGTGAATGGCAGCACCAGTCTCTAGTAATGGAACAGATTGAGCAAGGTAAGCACTATCGGTGAACAAATTGAAGGGTTGGTCAGGGTAAGCGGTGAAAACCGCAATGATAGCTTGCAGTTCTGCCAGCTGGGCAGAAGAGGTATCTGTCTGGAGGGTAAAGGCATTGTCTTGAGCCACATAAGCAGCCCTACCAGAGGAGGAGCCGTCAGTGAATAACACTTGGGCATTAGGGATGGGCTGTGAAGCTGTGATCTTAGGGAATACGAATGAGTAACGGTTGGCAAAATCAATTAGCTTATTTTGGGGGTAATGGTTGTCAATGGTCCCTGAAAAGGAGGCTAGGGCGATAGGCCATGTTTCTGTTGTCTGGAGTAGCCAATCTACTTGGTCCTTAGTAAAGGGCTGGATGATAATATCTGGCTCTTTGCCGAAATAACATTTTCCTTGTTTTCTGCCTTGAATTATTAGGTCTGAAACTGCTTGGTAGTAGGGTAGGAGTGTCCTTTTTGGGGAAACTGACAGGTGGACCCACATGAGAGGAGCCTGTTGCCAAAATACTGCCATGGGGCAAAGCTTTGTGTTAAAGATGAGAAACTGTAAAGCCTTATCATAATCTATGAAGGAAACAGTTTGTTGAGCAATAGCCTCTTCCACTATATTGAGTGCCTTTCAGGTATTAGGTGTGAGCTCACGGTGGGAGGTTGGGTCGATGTCTCCTCGGAGGATCTCATAAAGGGGTTGTAAATCATGTTTGGTTAATTTTAAATAGGGTAAAAGCCGATTAATGTCACCTAGAAGCTTTTGGAAATCATTGAGTGTCCGAAGGTTATCAAGTCTTAATTGAGGCCTGGGAGAGAGTATTTGGGTGCCTTGTAGCTGAAAACCCAGATATATATATGGGTCTGTAAGCTGGACTTTATCGGGCACTATTTGGAGTCCAGCCTTTTGAACGGCAACTTGTAGCGCCTGATAACATCATAAGGTTTGATCTTTATGTTTCCCTGCCAAGAGGATATCATCCATATAATGAAGGATATATATATTTGGCCAATGATCTCTAACTGGTCGTATGGCAGTGGCCACAAAAGCCTGGCATAATGTAGGGGAGTTGGCCATTCCCTGAGGGAGAACGCGCCATTGAAATCTTTGCATAGGAGCCTTAAAATTGGTAGATGGTAGACTAAAGGCAAAGTGTTTTTGATCTTGTGGATATAGGGGAATTGAGAAGAAACAATCTTTGAGATCTATGACAATTTTAAAGAATCCTAGGGGGATGGTGCTGGGTGAGGGGAGCCCTGGCTGTAATGGTCCCATTATGACCATGGTTTTGTTTATTGCCCTGAGATCTTGTAGTAGTCTCCATTTTCCTGACTTTTTATGTATTACAAAAATGGGCGTATTCCAGGGGGAATCACTTGGAATAATATGGCCTGCTTTTAGTTGGTCCTGCACCAGCTGTTGAGCAGCCGTAAGTTTTTCTGAGGTAAGGGGCATTGATCGACCCAAACAGGGGTGTCTGACAACCATGTGATCTTTTTTTCATGGGCCGCAGGAATATCAATGACCCCTATTGAAAATGGCCTAGGCCGGCCTTTGAGAAGTTAGGAGTTGGGGAAATAGGAATTTTAATGCCTGAGCTCTGTTTGCCTAAGCCTTGATTAGGGAGAAACCCATGATTAAGCATTTGTTTTGTGACTATAGTATTGGGGCTGCCCATCAGCATTCCCATCTGGGTTAATAAGTCCCTGCCCCACAGATTAAGGGGTAGTCCTGCAACAACATAGGGTTGTATGTGACCTTGATTGTTTTCTTGGTCTTTCCAGGTAAGGAGGTTAGCACTGTGTTGTGGATTTTTTGATTGTCCAATCCCTTGTAAATGAGTCATAGTTGTCTCTAAGGGCCATATAAGGGGCCAATCTTCCTTTCTAATAATAGTTACATCAGCACCTGTATCTATAAGCCCTGAGAAGCTTTTTTCATTAAGCAGTAGGGTCATAAGGGGCTTGTCTTTGGAAATGAGTTGGGCCCAATATATATCTGAAGACCCAAGTGATGAGTTTCCCCTATAGGAAGCCATGGTTATATTGGGAGTTTTAACTAAGGGCAGCAGTACCAGTTGGGCAATACATTGTCCTTGAGTGATGGAAACCAGGCCAAAACAGAGGATGCCATAATGGTAATTTCCCCAGTATAATCATTATCTATGATTCCTGGGACAACTTGTAAACCTTTTAGTATTGTGCTACCACATCCAAGAATTAGCCCAAATGTGTCATTGGGGAGAGGGCCAAAAACCCCAGTAGGGATGGCCTGTGTGCCCATGTCAGAAGTTAATATTGTATTGGAGGTGGAACAGAGGTCCAGTTCTGCACTCCCTGGTGTGGCGCGGAGGAGGTCTGAAATGGATTGTTTTGCATTGGGTTGTTTTGTGCTGGGACAAACCTTATAGCCCCTGGGGCTTGTCCTTGATTGGGGGTCTGGGGCTGACCCCGAATCCCGTTTCCCTGTTGGGGGAGGGGATTACCTTGTCAAATTTGGATTTGTATTCTCTAGCCCAATGATATCCCTTTTTGCATTTTGGACATAGGCTATTAGGATTTTTCATTTGTTTAGCATTTGGAGACTGTGGGGCTTTGGGGCAATCCCTGACAAAATGTCCTATTTGGTCGCAGTTGAAGCATTTACCAGTATTGGTTTTTCCTCCCTGTTTATGTGCGAGAAGAACCTCTCTTACGGCCATAGCCATAACTTGGGCATGATGATGGGCAGGGCCTATGTCAGCACACAGGCGGATGTAACCTGAGAGGTCCTCTTTCTTTTTGTGTGGCCTGATTGCAGCCTGGCAGGCGGATGTTGCGTTTTCATATGCCAATTGTTTGATTAAGGCAGAATTATTCTCAGGAGAGCTGAAGAGGCACTCGGCTGCCTGTAAGAGGCGATCAACAAAATCACAGAAGGGTTCTTCTGGTCTCTGTCTAATATTAGTAAGAGAGGAGGTAACCTCTCCACTAGGGGGGAGCTTTCTCCATGCCCTGCAGGCAGCTGCATTAATCTGTGTGAAGAGGCCAGGGTCATATTGCATTTGGGCTTCTTTAGAATTAAAGTCTCCAGTTCCTGCTAACATGGGGAAGGTCCAAGGATTTTGTTGTCTATTGGCATTGTCTCTTGCTATAAAAGTTCACATTGGTCCTTGAATTCAGATTTCCAAAGTAAATAGTGGCCTCCAGATAGAGAGGCTTTAGCTAAATCTTTCCACTCATTTGGTATAATCCAACCCTGTGTCATGGAATCTAGGACAGCAAGGGTGAAGGTAGCTGTGGGACCATATTGAGTAACTGCTGTTTTTAATTCTTTTAGAGCAGCTACTGTGAAAGGTGTATGGGCCCTGATAACCTGTGGGGCAGGTGGCGTGGTGCCATCTTGCACATCAGCTTTATGCGGAGCGCCATTTTGTGGGGGCAGGGTTGTTTCCGTTACCGGAAATGCCATGGCGGGGGCGCCCTGTGGTGGGCCGGGCATAGGCGCCATTTTAGGTGCGGAGCTTGGGGGGTCTATGTCTAAGGATTGGAGTTGTAAGATGAGCTGTTGGTTTTTTTGTTTAAGTTTAAGTTGTAGTTGTAAGTCTTGAATTTTGGCTTTTAAATTTGGAAGGGCAGAGGATGGATTAGGCGGTTCTTGGGGGGTGGATGAGAGTTTATTAGGTAGTATGGGGGCCACAAAAGGTGGATCATGATACTTCCGCTAATTGTGACCAATCAACCTCCTGGAAATTAGAGAGGTCAGGATATAAAGGCCGATATGGAGGAGGGAGCATGGCGGCGCCATTTTGAGTATCAGGCAGGGCGGCGCCATTTTGAGTATCAGGCAGGGCAGTGCCATTTTTGGAGTCCGCGTGTCCTCCAGAAAGAGAAAGTGGCGGTAAGTCGCCATCTTGTAGTGGCTCTGGGATATCAAGGATCACAGAGCTAGGGTGACTGGACACACTAGATGTGTCTGATGGTGGCTTTGGGGAAGGATTGCGGGAGGAGTGGAATGCAGCCTCACCTTGAGTAAGTGTCTCATCAATTTGGGGATCTGCATGAGGCTGAGTCAGTAGCTCAGAAATTAGAGTCCAATATGAAAAAGAGGTTACTGGTACCTTTTCAGGACCAAAAACTCTATAGTAATCTTTAAGAGCATCACCTACTCTTTCCCATCATTTAGTATCAATGGAGCCCTCTGGAGGGAACCAGGGGCACACCTTTTGTATAAATTGAAAATACTGCAATAAATCTTTGGTTTTAACCTTTATCCCTCTCACTTTGAGGCCTTGCTGAGGCCAGTAACGAACAACTCATGTTCACTTAAAGCTTGACCCATGCCGATTACGTTCACTTACCGTGATTCGGACGAGACGTCAGGCAGTCGTCTGTACAGATCACAGGGACGGAGTCCCCCGGTTACTGTGGCCACGGCTTTTCCTCTGTGAACGATCCCTCGTTGACTTTCTCGTATTGGGGCTCCCATGTTGGGCGCCACTTGATCCAGCCCGCGGATCAATCTGTGAGTTTCCCCTGGAGGAAGGAAAATGGGGCGGGGGCTGGGTAAAGAGAGAGAGACGGAGACAGGTTGAGGGATTCCAATCAAGCCTTGTTTATTGAGGAAGTGTTCCTGGCTTATAAAGAAGCGGAGGTGGGAAGTTATCAGGCACGGATAGGTCGCGGTCATATCCTGGGTCGGGCGGGAGGGATCATGGGAAATGTAGGCTGACGTACCGGATGCCTACAGGAGGGAGAAACAGGGTGGCAGCAGTGAAGCTATCACACTGCTCCCTACACTTAATCACATTCTTTTAGCCAATTAAGGGAGCATCTGGTTCTATATAACCTGCTGTGCTTTGCATATCTCAATGAATAGGGTTAAAGAAAGGGTCAGGGAAAGATGAAGGCAAGGAACTTTGTTTCTCAGGAGAGCACAATTTGGCAGTCTCCCACAAGTGAGCAATAGGATTTATAGAAGAGGAAAGATCTATGTGAGACTTTCTCACAGAGTAGCCATGTAGTAGCCCTTCATGGTAGTAGAGAATGAGCTTCAAGCTCAAATACTTGCCAAGCAAGTACAGGTGGAAGAGAACTGGAAAAAACTATTACAGTGCCTGTGCTAGGGAGGGGCACTGCCATAAAGAAGGAGACGAGGAGTAAGGTCCCAGCTACCAGACTGAGCTCTAGCTGGAGCCTGACCCCAAGCTGCTGTGGAGAATAAGTCAGACTGCAAAGGTGGATATTAGGTAGAAATGTATTTTACAGGTTATGCACAAACTTTACTGGCTCCTAATGCCTGTTAATACTGGGGTTGCTGGACGTGGTAGCACACATTTGTAGTCCCAGCTTAGAAGGCTGAGGCAGGAGGATTGCTGTTGAGTTTGAGGCCAGCCTGGGTTACACAGTGTGTTCAAAGCTGGATTGAACTACAAGGCAAGACCCTGTCTCAAAACAACAAAACAAAACAAAACAAGAAAAAGTAAAATGAAAGCTGGGATTAACTTCTGTGTTAGGATCCCAAATGAGGCAAAACAAACCTTCCTACCTGGGAAGAGAAGAGAGGCTGTTGAGGAACATCATCGCTGAATTCTGTGGTAAAAGTTGACATTTTGGTTTTGTTGATATGACTAAAACATTTCTTATGAGCATCTTGTGATAATTTTTAAGCTGTATTTGTGTGATTAACTTGCTCTTCTACTGCATTATATATATGTATTCCTTGCTCTGAATGTTGTAATGTATATATTATATATGATTCCTCATTTAGTGACCAATTTAATGGCCCAGGCCCAGGCACAGAACTCAGTTGTGAAATGAGGAATGACTGTAAGTAACTGAATATCCCATCAGTTACTAAATTTATCAGAATTCTACCATGGCTGGTTTTTTTTTTTTTTTTGGTACTAGGGATAGTACTCATGACCTCACATTTACCAGGCAGGCACTGTGCTGCTGATCTATATCCCTGACCCTGTTCTAAGTCTTTTTTCATTCACAGTTTTGATTCTTCTCTGAAGTTTTTACCATCAGATTCATGGAAAAGACTCTTAAATACTACTGACAAATTGGTTCTTTCTTTGATTGGTAAAAATTACCTTCTAAATTTCTTTATTGTTCAAATGTGGTAAAAAGGGTTATGACACTGACTCTCAACCATCAATCACTTACCCTCCAGTGTGGGCTCTGTTAAGAACAACAGCCAGATTGGTGATGTGTCCAGAAAGAATCTCATACAGACTAGAGAGGATATAGAGAAAAGTATAAGTACTGTCAAATCAAGGAAGAGTCACTTGTGTCAGTCCTACCAAAAATTAAAGCAAATAGGTTGTGAAGGAAGGATCCTTATGCATGTATACCTGTTGGTAACTAGCACAAAAGAGTCTGTCAAAATCCTAAGTTTGCAAAGTAAATTTGAGCCTGATTTAATAAAACTGCCATTGGAAAATCCAGATTTTGAGATGTTCACACTGAACATCATTATACCAAAGACAGTACAAAGCTGGTATTGATGATAGCCCCCAAAACAATAACTAAATTGATTGCTGGCTATACAGTGAGCTGTCTTTGTCTTCTCTTACTGTTCTCACATGACAACATAACCAGATGCTTTGATGCAATAGAAGCAAATGTTATGCTGGAATAGCACAACTACTGTGCTGAGGTACAACTGGACAACCTTCTAAGAACTTGGACTTAAATTTATGTTCTAAGGACTTGGATTTAAATTTATTTAATGCCACTAACATGTCTTCTGCCTGATGCTATCTTTTAATCATAAGTCAAAATGACTGAAAGTTTCTTGAGAAATCAAAAGGATTTCTCAAGAAAAAAGTATCTTAAACATGCTGACTTTCATGTTACTCACCCATAAAATGATCATCATAATAATAACAGTGATAATTCATCCATGAATGAAAGTAGTATGTATTTATGGTTTATATGGATGAAGATATCATAAGTTCTGGAAAGACGGACAAACATGAAAACACAAACTCAAATGAATACTACATGTTGACAATTTAAAAGTATCAAAGAGGGCCGTGGATTTAGCTCAATGGCTTAAACGCCAGCCTGGCAAGCACGAGGTTGTGAGTTCAATCCCTGGTACCAAAAAAAAAAAAAAGTATCAAAGAATGGTGAATTTACTAATAAATTAAATTCTATTAACATACAATATTATAAAACATTTTTATTTTATTGAATATAATAAACCAAAAAATATCGAACAGGTGATTTTGGATAAACTAGTTGTCTTGGTTACTTTTCTCTTGTTGCTGGGACAAAATATCCAGAACCTCATAGAAACGAAGGAGCGACTTATTTAACTTACAGTTTGTGGAGGTTTTAGTACATAATCAGCTGGCTCCAAGGCAGGGTGGCATGGCACCAGGGCAACACTTCAAGGCAGCAGCCAGCAAAAGCAGCCAGAGCAAAAGGGGGAAAGCAAGCCTCTTCTCTCTTATATTGTAAGCAGCTCCCCCCTGCCATGGTTAGAGCATTCACACCATCTGCATACCTTCTTGCACAGTCTGAGGATGCCACAAAATAAGGACTGTGGCCCCTGCTGAACCACTTAAATTTCTAAACTTCTCAAGTTGACACAATGTATCAACCATAACAATACACCCCTTGTCAACTTGGCAACCAGACACATTTCTTTAAACCTGTTTCTAGATACAGAACTAACATTTCACAATTTGAACATTATAAGACAGGTTTAACAATCCTTACAGACCAGGATTAAGTCTATGAACATTATATTACATTAGAAACATTTTGTCCTTGGCGCCCCCCCACTTGTGCACATCCTTTTACACAAAAGACATTTAGTCCATCTGTAAGAGTTGCCAAAGTCCTAGAAGTTTCAGCATTGCTGAAAGTCTAAGTCCCAAGTCTCTTCAAGACGTAAGGCAAACTCTTACCTGCAACCCCTTGTACAAATGAAAACAAAGTTAAACACTTATAACATTCAGTGGCACAAGATAAATATTTCCATTCCAAAAGGTACAGAGTGATACAAAGCATTGGGACCAAAGCAAAGTCCAAAATTCAGCAGAACAAATGTTAAGTCCTGTAAGCTGCATGTCCAGTATCTGAAGCAATCTGTGGAAAATTGTGAGCTCCAAAGGGCTTGTGTGGTTCTATCTCTACAGCACTTCTGGTGATTACAGAATCCATGGCTTTCCCCTTAGGCTGGCTTTGCTCCCTCCTTGCAGCTTTCCTTAGATGATCCACACTCCTGGCTTTTCCAAACTGCTGGGGTCTCCACTGCACTTTTGGCTTCACATTCACAGCTTCACACACTGCCCTCTTGGGCTCACTGCCTGGCCTTCCAAGTCTTCTGAAGTTGGAGTGGAAGCCCTTTTAACCTCAGAACTCATGCATTCTGTTTGCACTTAAAACCAGTGCCATGTGGATGGTACCGAGGTCTGCTGCCAGTTGGAGCAGTAGCCAGGCTTTCCTCTCTCTTGGCTGTAAGGGTTCAGTACCTGGATCACTGATCACTCTGAACCCAATTCTGAGGAACAGATTCTCTATGCTGCCACCATTCTGGAACCTGGTGTGGCCATTACTGCCTTTTGAGAACATAGTGTTCTGTGGCTTTTACCTCAAAGTAAAGTCTTTTACTTTTGCAGTTTTGAGGCTGCAAAGACTCAAGACTTGCTTTTTGTGATGGCTTCAGGCCATCTTTTCAAGTTTGTTCCTTCTCAGCAATAGAGGTCTCTGCTCTACCTTTACAGACCACAGCTTTATAGGAGCTTCCTTTCTGACCAAACTCACAACATTTTAAATCATCCTGCTGTGCTCTTTGCTTGTGATTCACAAACATAAATCTGGCTAAAAGCCCTCAACAATAGCCATGCCACAGCCTCAACATTTGACTGCCTTGAAACTTCTTCTGCCAGATTAATTAGTCTGCTGCCATCAGTCTTAGTCTCAGGCAAAGTGTCTGGACACAAGCAAAACACAGGCAAACTTTTTGCCAAGCCATAACACATGTCATCTGGAGTCCAGCACGCAATGCAGTTCCCTCCAGCAGAAACCTCCTGAGCCTGGTTTTTACTGGTTTTCTGGTCTTCTGACCTCTGACCAGAATCTTTCATAAAGAACAACTTAAGTTGTTCTAGGGCTGCTCTTTGAGGCAACTCTTACCTACAACCAAACCTTTCCAAACTCTTTCCAAAAACCATTCCCAAAGACTCTGAAACCATATGACCAGGAATAAAATACTTGACACCCCAAAGGAATGAAGGAAAGTTTATGTACCTAACAATTTGTGGAGGTTTCAGTCCATAACCAGCTGGCTCCAAGGCAGGGTGGCATGGCACCAAGGTGACACTTCAAGGCAGCAGCCAGTATAAGCAGCCAGAGCAACAGGGGGAAAATATGCCTCTTCTCTCCTATATTGTAAACAGGCTACGCCCACGTTTGATGGGTGTAGCATTCACACCATCTGTATGCCTTCTTCTTGCACAGGCTGAGGATGTTACAAAGTAAGAACCCTGGTCCCCTGCAGAACCACTTAATTAAATTTCTAAACTTCTCAAGTTGACACAAGGTATCACACAGAACATACAGAAAAAATATCATTAAAAAATGTACTTTACCAAGCATCAAAAAAATATATGAACATCTAGGTTGTCATTATTCATGTATTCCAATAAAACCTGCCATAATGTTGGGCATAACAGTGAGTGTCTATAATCTTAGCACTCAGGAGGCTGAAGCAAGAGGATTGCTTCATGTAAGAAATTCTAGGCCAGCCTGGGCAACCTAGTGAGACCACCCTGTCTCAAACACAAGTTAACAATAGCAACAACAACAACAACTGGCACATCAAGATCAAACAATATGTGCAAAGGTATTCCATTGCTGTGCTGATTCATGTTTCTGAATAGTACTCCCTAACTACCAAATGTTAATCCCACTGGATATTTCAATGCACCTGCTTAACAAGGGAAAAAAGACTGAAAAGATCATAAAAGTTTTTATGCATCCTTAAAATCTAGTTTGTAATCATCTTCAATATTCAAGAAAATGTTATCCCCAAAATAATCACTTCACTACTACAATACAATGAAAAGTTGTGTGTGTGTGTGTGTGTGTGTGTGTGTAAGGTTGTTTGTTTTATATTTGGTTTTTTGGTGCTGTGAATTAAACAGAGTTTTGCACATGCTAAGCAGATTTTCTGTCACTGGTTATACCCATGACCTGATTTTTTCCCCCTTTTCCTTTCAGTATTGAAGAGTGAACCCAGGGTGTTTTATAGCTGAGCTACATCCTCAGCTCTTTTCGTTTTTAAAATTTGAGATAGGGTCTTATTAATTTATCTAGGCTGGGCTTCAACTTGTCATTTTTCTGCCTTCCCTCTTAAATACCTGGATGTACAGGCACTAGAACAATTATTTTAAATTTTGAGATCCAGAAAACCTCAAAGCTCTTCACAAAATTGTTTTAAATAAATGTAGGCTTCAGTTTTTAATTCTTAGGTACTTATTTTGATTCTTAGCTTTTGAAACTTAATATGTATATTAATGACTATGTAAGAAATATAGCCTCTGTTTAATAAAGAAAACTATTGTAAAGATATAAACTGGTATTCATCTGAAACTTAGTTATAACACAAAGGAATGTACCCTTTTGGTAGTGTTAGGACACCATTTTTAAGAATCCATATAGTTTTTAAAAAATGACATAAAACACTGATAATTCAGTTTCCCCATCTTTCTAAAACCACTTTCATTGAATTAGTATATTTATAGAAAGAATTATTTCTGAAACATTTCTAAAATGTTGATCTTCAAAAATATCAAATGTTGAAAGAGGCAATGAAAAAAACAAACAATGGAATGTGACTTTGAATGACTGTGATAAGCTGCTTTTTCCTAGAAATACCCTATTGTACCCTTAACTTTCTTTTTAGTTCCTTAGTATAAGCATTTTTCAAATCTACCTCATTTTGCCCCGCTCTGAGACTTCACAATATGCTCTTTCTGTGTTCATTTGAAATCTTTAATCCTTCATATTACATCCCAAACTGCCCCTTTTATTCCTGAAAATGTCGTACTTTCTCTCTTTATTTTAAATGTACTGGTCCTCATCTTTTATATTTTGTTTCCCCTGACCCATGTAATTCTGATTCTTGTTGGCCTGTGCTTAATGGAAACAGTCCCAAACTTACCCTAAAATATCTGCCTACTTATAACCTCATCTTTTCCCTCCTGTCTCCTCATACATCTTTCCACCTAGTTTCTAAAGTCTCTAAAACATGTGACTATTATCTTTTGAACAGCACATTGGAAGTGGAATATTGAAGGGAGACTTACAAATGAAACATCTTTGTATTCAGTGCCAGCTTTCTATCCCAACTAGGATTTTTCCTTTGTTCCTGCTGAAACAGATTCAACATGTCTCTCATTTCGTGATCTGTATGCATGCCCATTAACAGTTGATATTAGAAAAGAAAGAGACAAGTTCATGGGCAATCTATCATCCTCCTATAATGAAAGTAAACCATACATCCAAAGTGACATACATAGTGTCAAAGCCATATGTAAAACTAAGTTTCCAGATTTCTAGTTTAATATCTTCTAACATTTTTCTAAGCTTTTTTGACTCTACTACATACTAACCTTAAGGCAAAGAAGTTTAATAAAAAGAAACCTTTAAAATTATCTCTTCTTACCTTACATAGTTAGAGAAAAGGTAACATCAATTGTACATGTAAGCCTTGAGCAGAGGGTACTAGAGAATGTCTGGGTAGCTGAAACCAAGGAAAACTGGTGCCCACTATGAAGGTCACTGGTCATTGGTCATTTGTAATGATCCAAACTTATTTACAGACAACTCTTTGGAAACCCCAAGGTTGTTCCAGTTGGTGGTAGGTTTGGTGATGTCACAAAGCAGACCATTTAAAGGTAAGAGGTAGCCATTAGTGATGTCAGATCTCCCACTAGAAAACAGAAATGGGTGGAAATAATGCAGAAGTTATACCAGCACCTAAATGGTTTAACTCTGAGAAAGTGAAATCAAATGAGCCAGACATGATAGTCCCACTTTCTTCTGCGCACTTACATTAGAGAAATGACCCCAATGTGTCCTTTATATTTTCTTTAATAAAACTATTTATGTTTGTCACACTTAACATTACAACACATACAATTATACCCATAATTACATATTATATGCATAATTTAAAATTTGGGTGGAGAAGGGAAAGAGACGTCTTTGCTGAGCAGGTATAGTTGTTCTGAAAACATTTCAGTCAATGTGATTAGAGAGCTTCCTGCAGCTTTCAAGGGCTAAAGGAAAGGCCTAAGAGCTCTCTGAGTAATTTAAAGAGTTGAGCAAAGTCTGCTTAGTGCAGCTTGTAGGGAATGATGTAGTCCAAGGTTCTTCTCTCTTCGTTCTGTTTCCTTAGTCTGGACTGGGTCAAGACAGTTTCTCTCTTTGACTCTCCCTTACTGTAGGACTTGTTTCTTGGGTGAACCTTGGCTTTACACTTTTATAGTCAGCGATGTTACTTCCTGTCAGCTGCCTAAAGCCAGGGTCTTTTTTGAGTATAGTGATGTTGCCCATGAGCACCAAACATGAGAAAGGTGAGAGAGGGAGCTGACTAAATATTCTGTCCCATGGACTATGGTCACAATCTTTTGTCCCATAATTTGCTGCCTTTGGATCCTTGGTCAACACCAACATCCTTCCCTTTGGCTCTTCCATACATAATAGAATGCTTTGTGTCTTCTTAGGTGAATGAATCCAGTGTGGCAGTTACTATGGCTTCCTTTGCAGGCCATAAACAGCTGCTACAGAATCCAGGGCCTCTCACATTCTCATCCTTCCATGCATGTGCATAATAAGGCCAGGTAACATGCAGAGGAGTGTGGTTAGAAAAGAAAGAAGACCTCTAGTGGAGCATAGAGGAACTGAGGACACTGGACAAAAGATTATCATGTAGATTTTTTATTTTTGTCAGCACACTTAGACCTCACTTTGTATCAATAGAACAGGCAATTTAGTATTTTTATGTAGCTACATAAATCCCAGAATTTTGTGTACTAGAAAATAATCTGATACTTGTTTTTCTCATTTTGCTTTATCATCTTATTCAGTCCTCCATTAGTATATTCATACATTATAGGTCTTTTCAAATCATTGGAATTTCTATTAATTTTTCTCTCATATTTTCAAGAATTCAACATTAAAAAATATATTGTATATTTTTCTCTTGATGATCACATGGGTTTTTTGTTTGTTTCTTTGTTTTGTAGCATCATGGACTAACTTTGCTTTTCTGAATTCTTGAGAAAATTAAAGAGTGGAATGTGAAGAGGCACTGGAGTAAGTTATAACTGTGCCCAAGCATGAAGAAGTGGTGTGTGCAGTCAGCCTAATCCAATCTTGATATGGATTGCCTTTTCTATTGATCCCTTGATTAGAGTTTTACCACTGAATTCTCTTATGATTGTGAAAAAGTGAGGACTGTGTTCCTTATGATTCATGTGTATGGACTGACTTTGCATGAGGAAATCTAGAGGTATATCTTAGCTACTCTTCTTGTTGCTGAGACAAAATACCTGACACCCAAGTTAAAGGACGAAAGATTTATTTAGGTCACAGTTTGTAGAGGTTTCAGTTCTTAATTGGCTGGCTGCAAGGCAGGGTAGCATGGGCAGAGGAGCATCACAGAGGACAAACACTTCATGGCTGGCAGAAGGTCACAAGACAGACACAGCTCTATCCCTTATATAACTTATCTAGGCTACTTAAGGTGGGCAGCACTTACACCTTTAATCCTAGTGTCCTTGGTCCTAGGATTGCACCATGAATCAATTCTAGCATTACACATTCTAGATCCAGCCACCACAGAAAAAGCCCCACCTATGGCTGTATGAGATTTTGGAGGGACATCTAGACACAGCCATAATAGGGTATAATCATTTTTTCCTGGTGGTCAGCTTTGAGGAATACCCAGCTTAATCTATCTGAGATTGGCTTAGTGCCTGTGAGAAGATATTGTGTGATACAAAATACCAAGAAGTTAAGGTCGTAGATCAGTTCCTTGAAGATAAATATTGCATTTATCATACTATTTTTTATTTTAAAGATAAAAACAATAAAAAGGTACAAAATTTCAAAACAAGATAATAGGAGAGTAACAATGGTTAATACATTGTGTATTATCTTGCTAAGATTACAAGATACAGGTATAAAAGTTGATCGAACAATATAATATTTCTTTTCAATGAACTATGAGAAATTAGTAGTATAACTATCTTAGCTATCTCTTTTCCTATCATTCTTTTCTCCTTTCTCCCATCCCAGTTTCTCTTTCCTTTTGAGCAGTTTCTTCCCATTTTACAATATCTACTGTATATTTTGGATCTTTTTTATTCTTTCAGTTTCTCACAGCAGAGAGACACTACAACATTTACATAGGCAAGTATGACTTAGTTCATTTATGAGTATGGTCTCAAGTTGCATCCATTTACCTATAAAAGTCTCAAGCTTATCCTTCTTTATAACGGAGTTGTATTCAATTGTATAAAAATACATCTTTTTTATCCAGTCCTGGGTTGATAGGCATTTTGGTTGTTTTCAGATTTTAGCTATTACAAATGTGCTGTTATAAACATGGGTGTACATATATTGCTGTGGTACAATGTTTGTAATTCTTCTACATAGATACGCAGAAAGGGAATAGCTGGGTCCAATGGGACCTCGACTCCTAGTGTTTTGAAATCTCCACATTAATTTCCAGAGTGGTTACACCAGTCTATGCTCCATCCAACAGTGGAGAAGCATTCATTTCTCCCCATAGTCCCACCAGCATTTGTTATTGGTTGATTTCTTGATGACGCTCATTCTTTCTGGTATGAGATGGAATCTCAGTGTTGTTTTAATTTGCATCTCTTGAATGACCAATGATGTCAAATATTTTTTTCATATATTTATTTGCTATTTGTATTTCTTCATCTGAGAAGTGTGTTTTCATCTCAGATACCCATTTTTGGATCAGCTCTTTCAATTTGGGGAGGTCTGACTTTTTTCAATTCTTTATATGTTTTAGATAAGTACTTTTTCTAAGGGACAACTGACTTTAATTTTTTTCCCACTCTTTGGGTTGTCTTTTCACTCTGTTGATGATTTCTTTTCCTGTGCAAAAACTTTTTAAAATAAAATTAGATCCTATTTGTTTATGTTTTGCAGCATTTCCCATATGGCCTAGGTTTTGTTTATGAAGTGCCTGCCTACTTTTTTTTGTCCCAGATATCTATCTCACAACCTCATGCTTGCCAGGCAGGCACTTGTGCCAATGAGATAAATCCCCAGCCCTATGCCTACTTTCCTTTACAGTAGATCATTTATGTTTTAATATTTAGATATTTGATTCATTTTGTCTCTAGTTTAGTACATGGTGAGAGACATGGGTCTAGTTTTAGTCTTTGGCATGTAAAAAGCCAGTTCTGCCAGCACCACTTATTAAAGAGGCTATCTTAATTCCAGTGTACATTTTTGGACTTTGTCAAAAAGAAGGTAACTGAGTGTGTTTGGGGATCCATCTGCATATTCTATTCCATTCAACTGATCCTTAGGTCTGTTTCTTTTACTAATACCATACTGATTTTATCATGTAGCTTTGTAGTGTAATTTCAAATCAGGAATTGTGATTCCCCCTGACTTGCCTTCATTGTCAGAACTGCTTTTGATATTTTAGGTCTTTTTTTTGTTTTTTGTACCAGGGATTGAACTCACGACCTTGCACTTGCTAAACAAGTGCTTAAGCCACTGAGCTAAATCCCCAGCTCCCTTAGGTCTCTTTTGGTTCCAAATGAATTTTAGGAGTGTTTTCTCTTACTCTGTGAAGTATGAAAATGGTATTTTGATTGAAATTGTATTAAATCTGTATAATAATTTTGGGAATATGCCCATTTTCACTATGTTGGTTCTTCCTATCTCTGAGCAAGGGATGTATTTCCATTTTCTGATACCCTCTTTATCTCCTTTTTCAAGTTACTATAATATTTAATGTATAGATTTTTGCTTCCTTTGTTAGCTTGAGATTTAACATTTTATGCTGTTTTTTGAGCTCATTATGTTTTTCTGATGTGAAAATTTACCACTATAAATTTCCCTCATATGACTGTTTTCATTGTGTTCCATAATTTCTGGTATGTTGTACTGGCATTTTCATTTAATTGTAGATACTGTTTAATTTCATCTTTAATTTTCTCTGTGACCCACTGGCTGTTCAGGAGGTGTTGTTTAATTTCCACGTGTTAATGAACTTTTTGTGGTTTCTTTTGTCAATTTTATTGCACTGTAGTCAGTTAGTATGTGTGGGATAATTTCAATTCTTTTGCATTTACTTAACCATGTTCTATGGGCTAATATGTCATCTCTTTTGGAGAAAGTCCCATGTCCACCTGAGAAGAATGTATATTCTAATATTGTTGGGTGGAACACCCTGTAGACATCTACTAAGTTCATTTGTTCACAGGATTGCTTTAATTTTGATATTTCTTTGTTGATTTTTTTGTCTGATTGATTTATCTAATTGTGAGAGTGGGGCATTAAGGTCTCCCATTACACTTGTGTTAGTGCTTATTTGATTTTTCACATCCATTAATATTTTTTATGTAGTTGGTTGCCCCAGAGTTTGATACATATATATGTAGGATTTTTATTTCTTCTTCTTGGAGTCTTCCTTTAACAAGTATGTAGTGACCTTCTTTGCCTCTTTTGATTAGTCCTGGTTTGAAGTTCATGTGGTCTGCAAATAGCATAGCTACCTCTGCTTTTTTTCTGCGATCCTATCACATGGAGTATTTTTCCATCCTTTGACTTTCAATCTATGAGTTTCTTTTTGAGTTAAATGTGTTTCTTGAATGCAGCATATTGTTGGATCTTGCTTCTTTATCCATTCTTCCAGTATGTTTCTTTTGATATGTGAGTTAAGTCTGTTTACATTGATCTTTACAACAGATATGTATTGGCTTTTTTTTCCATGTTATTTTCCTGTTATTGGTTCCCTGTCTTTCATCTTGTTTAGTTGCTTGCCCATCTTTGTGGTTTCTATCTATTGGTGTTCTTATGGTTGTGGTCTTTATTTTCTCTTTCTAACACATGCTTCATAGTATTATGAAGAGCCAGTTTGGTGGTCATGAATTTCATCAGGTGTTCTTTGTTATGGAAGTGTCTTATTTCTTCATCAGTTTTGAAAGGTAGTTTTGTGGGATGCATCATTCTGGGTTGGAGGTTGTTTTCTTTTATGACTTGAAATACTTCACTCTAGGATCTCCTTGATCTGAGAGTGTGTGTTGAGAAACCTGCTGTGATTCTGATGGGCTTTCCTTTATAGGTGATTTGATTCTTTTTTCTAACTGCTTTTAATATTTTGTTCTTGTGCTGAATTTCTGGAAACTTGATTATTATATGTCTTGGTGTAGTTTTATTTTCATTATGGTTGTCTGGAGTCCTATCTGCTTCATTTATTTGCATGTTAAATTTTTAAATCCATGCTTGGGAAGTTTTCTGACATTGTTTTTTATTTAAAGAAAGATAGAAAGAAACAAAATAGAAAAAAGGTAGAATAATACAGAATTTTTAAAAAGAAAAATTAACATTAAGAAATCACTAGTTGACACATCTTAGAAATAGTTGTTCAAGTTGCAAAATCAAAGCATAAAAAGTGGATAGACAAACATTGACAGTACAAACCATTCTGTTCAATGATCCAACAAAAATTTAGTAATATGGTCATCAATCTTATACACTTATACTTACAGTTATATCATTTAGAGCACTTTCCTTCCCTTTCATTTTTATAATATCTATTATACATTTTGGATCTTATTACTTTTTCAGCTTTTATTATTTTTTACACTAGAGGCACAACATGATATTTACTAATGTGAATCTTGTTTATTTCACTTATGAGGATAGTCTCAAATTGCCTCCATTTACCTATAAAGGCCTCAAGATCATCCTTTTTTATATCTAAGTAATATTCTATTATATAAAAATACATCTTTTTCATCCACTCTGTGGTTGGTGGGCATCTTAGTTATTTCCAAAATTTAGCTATTGCAAATTGTGCTGCTATAAACATGGGTGCACATATATCACTGTGACATGACCTTTTCAATTTTTCTGGGAAAACACCCAGGAGTGGAATAGCTGGATTGAATGGAACTTCCAATCCTAGTTTGTTAAGGAATCTTAATACTGATTTTCACAGTGGCTGCGCCAGTCTACACTCCTACCAACAGTGGAGAACTGTTCCTTTTCCCCCTGCAGCCTTACCAACATTTGTTACCAGTTGATTTCTTGATGGCAGCCATTCTTGCTGGGGTGAGATGAAATCTCAGTGTTGTTTTAATTTGCATGCCTTGAATGACCAGTGATGGTGAGCATTTATTCATGTATTTATTTGCCATTTGTATATCTTCATCTGAGAAATGTGTGTTCATCTCTGATGCCAAGTTTTGGAGAGGGACTTTGAATTTGGGAGGCTTGATGTTTTCAATTCTTTATATGTTCTGAATATAAGTTCTTTGTCTGAAGGATTGTTGGCTAAAATTCTTTCCCATTCTGTGGGTTTTCTTTTCACTTTGTTGGTGATTTCTTTTGAAGTGCAAAAACTTTTTAGTAATATGAGATCCCATTGTTGATTCATTGAAGTATTTCAAACAAATGCAGTTTGCATTTTGTTCATGAATTCTATGCCTACTCCTATTCTCCAAGATTTCTACCTACCTTGTTTTCCAGTAGATTTAGTGTTTCTGTTTTAATATTTAGGTCCTTGATCCATTTTGACTTTAGTTTAGTGCATGGTGATAGGCATGGGTCTAGTTTTAGTCCTTGGCATGTGGAAAGCCCATTTTTCCACCACCATTTATTAAAGAGGCTATCCTTGTTCCAGTGAACATGCTTAGCCTCTTTGTCAAATATAAGGTGGCTGAGTGTCTTTGTAGTTGTGTTTGCATCTTCTAATCTGTTCCATTGATCCTCAAGTCTGTTTCTTTGCCAGTACCATGCTGATTTTATCACTGTGGCTTTGTAGTATAGTTTCAAGTCTGGAATTGAGATGCCTCCTGTCTTGCCTTTGTTGCCCAGAATTGCCTTTGCTATTCTAGGTTTCTTCTGTGCCCAAATGAATCTTAGGAATATTTTCTCTAGATCTATAAGATAGGTTAATGGTATTTTGATTGGGATTGCATTATATCTGTATAACAGTTTTGGGAGTATGACCATTTTCACAACGTTGATTCTTCCTAACCAAGAACAAGGAATATCCTTCCATTTTCTAATATCCTCTTCAATCTCCTTTTTTAGAGTAGTATAATTTTCAGCATATAGGTCTTTTACATTCTTGGTTGGGTTAATTCCTAAGTATTTTATTTTTTTAGATGCTATTATGAAAGGCTATATTTCCATAATTTCTCTCTCAGTGAGTTTTTTGTTTGTGTACAGGAATGCTATTGATTTTTGAGTGGTGACTTCATATCCAGCTCTGCTGCTGAATTTGTTTATTACCTCTAGAAGTCTTTTAATGGATTTTTTGAGGTCTTCTATGCAAAGTATCATGTAATCTGCAAATAATAATTTTAAGGTCCTACTGTGTGGTTGATGTTTGTCTGATTATTAGTTAACACAATGAAGAGGAGGGCCAGTCACCTGAATTCCTCCTGTGGGTCCTGTTGGGTGGGTCCTATATTCTTCTTGGGCTGACTAGCTTAGGAGTATTGATGTAAGTCAACCCTTAGTTCCTGCTGTTGCTATGTCTTCAGGTTATTACAGGTCACCAGCTCTCCCTGTCTATAGTGTTTGTCTTCACTGAGACCGTACTTATATCACTTGGTGTCTCGCAAGCCCTTTTAATTTTCTCCAATTTGGGGAAGCCCTTACTGGCACACTCTTCAACCTGTTCTCTATGTGGAGGAAGGAGTCATCTACACTCTTGCCAAGCTCTGCAAGGTCTTACAGCTGGAGGGAGCTTTGCTATTACTCCTATTTCCTCTGAAGACCTCTGTTTTAGGGGCAAACTCACCATACTAACTGGAGCCTGCTGAGGTCTTCTGTTGGGTGACTGGTTAACCCAGCATGGTTAATCCACTGCAGTTCAAGGTTCTGGGAGGGGAAGTGGGAGCCAAACATCAACAGCAGTACTTGGTCTAGGAGGTAAGGAGGGTCACTGAGGGCAGTGGGCTGGTGGCACGGCACTCTGGGCTGGCGCGTTGCACACAGGAAAAGTGCACCTGGCACAAGGAAGGTTTGTCCCAGAGAGATGCGGCACTCCGGGCTGGTGTGCCAGGCGTACAGGAAAAGCACACCAAGCAAAAGGAATGTCCGTCCCAGGGCTCTGCCATTGTTTTTGTGAAGAGTTTTTTAAAATGTCATTTGCGCTGTCTCCAGCTTTCTCATTTACCCCAGTCAATCTTATGTTATTCTTCTGTGCTTCATCTTGTAGCTGCTGGATTGTTTGTGATCTCTTGCTATTTTTAAGATATCTTTCTTTTAATGATCACTCACTGCAGTTCTGTCTTCAAGTTCTGATATTATATCATATCTTTTGTTCAATCTGTTGCATATACTTTCATTGGCAATTTTAGTCTCCTAGATTTCTGTTTGGATCTGTTTCATGGATTCCATTTCTTTCCTATGTTGGGCAATCGTGGTTTCCATCATTTTCCTAAACTTATCTGTTCTTTTATCTGTGTTTACTCTAATGTCTTTGATTTTAAACATCAATTTTTTTGTACCTGAGAGATTATTTTTCTCTATAGCCCTTTCCACTTTTTTTTTTTCACCTCTATTGCTATCATTTCAGAAAGTTCCAGTGTTCATCTATCTCATTGAGTTCTTCGCTTGCCTTGGGTGGACTTGGGGTTTGGGGGTACATTTTGCTTTTTTGTCTTGTCATTTTCTGTTTTCTCTGTTTTATTTTATTTTGTTTTCTATGTTGATGCTTACCAGTTTCTTATGGTAGATAGCTTTATCACTAGTATTGTGGTTTCCCTAAGAGATGTCTGTTCTTCAGGAATGTCTTCTATATGTATGTTTTTTTAAATAGTTAACTCAAGAACCTACCTTCCCAATTTGTAAAGGATGCAATGTCACTATTTGGCTCAATACCAAGTCCTTTGGTACAGGACTATAGTGATGATTAGGAGCCCATACAATTACAGTGTTAGCATAAACTGGAGAAAAACTGATTATAACATGTGAAATCCTGGATAAGGTAAGTACAGTTAGTAATAAGAGAAAAACTGATTATAACATGTGAAATCCTGGATAAGGTAGTACAGTTAGTAATAAGAATAATTTAAAGTACAGTTTAGCAACTGACAATTGTGGTAACCTGATACCTTAACCACAGGAGCAAATTGTAAAGTTGTATAGCAAAATCCAACATATACCATGTACTTATATACAGTGGTTTTCCCCTTAGTGGAGTGATTTTACCCTGTTTTGGGCAGTGGGATAGAAGATGGATAGAAGACAAGATAAAGTGATGGATGAGGTCAAATACAGTAGAATTGAGTCTGGAGGTCAAAGAATGATGTCGTGGGTTTTGGGAAACAGGAGGACACAAGAGGGAAAGAATGAAAGAGAAAGTGAAGGAATAATCAGAAGGGGAAGAGACAATGTTTATTTACTTGAAAGTATAAATTCAAGAGTTGGCTGAGAAAAGAAAGAGGATCAGTAGAAGAAATAAAAAAAAGAGAGGTAAGAAACATAAACAGTGGGGGAAAAAAAGAAGTAAGGAAGAGAAGAAACAAAAGCAAATGAAAAAAAGGAGACCAGAAAAAAAAGGGGAAAAAAGAAAAAACAAAACTCAAAAACAAAAATAACCACAAAATACAACAGGAAAAGGATAGCCAGTCAGACAAATAAGGGAGAATAAAAGTTGTAAAGTACCGCCCGTGTTCACAGTCCTGTGATAGTGTCCAAGTCAGATCTCAGAGATGTGCTGTACTCCAGCCAAGTTAACCATGGGATTTGTGCTGGGTATGGAGCTGATCTTGGTCTCTAGATTTGGGGGCTGAGGTCTTCTGTTAGTAGAGCTCTCTAGATCTCAGCTGCCATTTCACTGCTTCAGACACTTCTACATTGCTGGTCTCACTGATTAGTCCACCTGCCAAAGGTATGTGTGTGCCTGCACATGCCCAGGTGCCACCTGGCCTGATGTCTTGATGGTTGCTTCACCCATCAAAGACTCATCATACTATTTTAACACATCTTCCAATAATATTTCCCATACCAAATATTAGAGATGAACGTTTCAGTGATTTTACATGAGACACTCATCTAAGAAGAAATTGTGTAAGTATTGGTAGTGTAGATATACAAATTACACTATGTACTTTTTTCAAGTCTTTTCCCCTTTTTGCTCATTTTCATTCTGTAGGTAGCCTATTGCATAATACTGATACATGATCCTTGTCTAATAAAATGTTCTTCTGCAAGTTGGAGAAGTCTCTATCCTCTCTATGTTCCTATGGAAAGCAATAGCTACTACAGATTAGGGTGGCAGGTATAATATTGGGAGAAGTATGGTGTTTTGTCATCTTTCAGTGTAACAAACACTTGAGGTAGTCAACTTTAATGGGAAGGGCTTATTTTGGCTCATGGTTTCAGAAGTTTCAGATCACCTTGCTTTTGGGTTTGTAACAGGTACCTTACAACATGGTAGGGACCATGTAGTGGAGCAAAGTCTTCACTACACGGCCAGAAGAAATAGGAAGAGAAGGAGAGTGAGAGGGAGAAAGAGGAAGAATTAAGTCTCATGATCCCTTTCAAGGGCATCCCCTCAATAGCCAGAAAAGTTACTACTATGCCCTGCCTCTTCAAGGATCCATCACCTCCCCATATTGTCCTGCCAGGACTAACCCTTTAACACACTGGCCCTTGGGAAATTCTAGATCAAAACTATTGCATGTAGCTTGGCATGGTAGTGCATCCCTGTAATCCCAGTATTGGGGAGGCTAGGGCAGGAGGATTGCAGAGAGGCCAGCATGATCTATATAGTGAGTTCAAAGCCAGCTTGAACTATGTAGCAAGAACGTGTCTCAAAGACAAAACTATTGTATGTAGTGAGATCATTTTTATATCATTACAATTTTCATATGTTAAAATATTCAATCCTAACATTCAGTTTAATTAATTAATTTTTTGTACCAGGAATTGAACTCACAATGTGGCACTTGCCAGGCTGTGCTGCTGTACTATATCCCTGGCCCTTCAGTTCTATTTAGTCATACATTGTTTGAGCTTTCCTGGTCCCTGGTCTGTGTAACTATTTTCTATCCATAGTTCCAGCCACTTAATTTTAGCTTGCACTAAAACGCCATTTAACCTCTGAAATAAATCTTAGAAGGTTTATTCTCTCTTAACCTAAGCCCTGGTTTTTTTTTCTTTTTTGCTTTGTAGTAGGCAAATTTGAACAACCTAAATTCCACCATTTATTAGCAGTTTAATAATGAATACTTTCTATGTTGCTTTAGTCCCTACATTGAAAGAAAAAAAACCCTTAATATCCCAGAATGCTACCTTTAAGATGAGCTCAGTGAGAAGTCTTTATCTGCCTTAATCTTTTAAAAAATATTTTATTTTATTTTATTTTGGTACCAGCAATCAAACTCACGACCTCACGTTTGGCAGGCAGACACTTATGCCGCTGAACTAAATCCCCAGCCCTCTATCTGCCTTAATCTTAATGACACTGCTTCTGCTGGTGAAGTTGTCTGCCTTTTGGTCTGATGACTTTTCTCACCCATTATAAGTGTTAGTGAGGGGAGCTGAGGGCTATTCCTTTGCTGCACTAAGAACCTGTAAAATCAAGACTTCTTTCCTGTGAGGCTGATCACAGTTTAGACTTCCATTTAAGTTGTCCCATGCATGTTGTAGTAACTCAGCCCTTGCCTGCCTCCAGAACTCCAAGATGAACCAGAACACTATTGTTTGCAAATAAGGTGACCGTGAGCTCAGAAAATCTAAAGCGTTTGCCTGTATCTTAAAATTGAGGCCATGTGTGGTGGTACATGCCTGTAATCCCAGCACTCAAGAGGCTCAGGCAGGAGGATCACTGTGTGTTTGAGGCCAGCCTGGGCTAAAAGTGAATTCAAGGCCAGCCTGAACTGCATAGTGAAACCCTGTCTCAAAAGACAAAAAATTGATTTATTGTCATCAATCTGTTATTTCTGTTTAAAACAATAGTAAGGAGAAAACTAAAAATAAAATTACGGTTTACCTTCCTGGAGATACACTTCCACTGTCCCTTAATTTACTATCTACTGGCTGAGGGAGCTCAAGAGAAATTTTTTGAATGAGGTCCCAAAGGTAAAGAACACACATGTGTAAGACATCAGTAACAACAGCAGGCAGCATGGGGCGGAGCAGAGAATCCAAGAACAATAGTGTAAGAGAGCCACCTACATCCTTATTGTATAATTCTTATACAGGTTATTATCTCATATTTGCATTCTTGTATAATGTTGTAACCAGCACATGCATGTTTACCTGTGCTAAGTCATGGTTACATAACTATCCCACTGTGTGTTGTGCTAGACAAGCGGGATCACATCCTTGGGTATCCTTAGACACCCATGAACTTTGAAGCAGTCTCAGTGGTTCCTGCACTCTCATTAGAGATTTATAGTGGCCAGGATTCTCTCTAAATCCTGGTTTTATACTTACTGTTGCCTTGTCCCAGAGACCCATCCCTGCATTTTGTACACAACATGATAGGTGAGATTACTCTAACACAGCCAGACCATTTGCTCCTGAGGCCTTTCTAAATTCTCTCCATGGTTTCCTTTTGGTTTTATTAAACACTAGAATCCCTCAAACACTTATACAGAACTTGGGTCCTTATAGATACAGGCAGGTCTTACTAGTATCAACTACTTATTCAGCTGTTTGCTGCTTCAACTAAAGCTTTCTTCTATATTTTCCATTTCAGTGTACTTTGTTCATAAAAGTATTCTTCCACCTCTTATTGGACCCACCCACAAACTCTATTTTGCCTAGCTCTGTGTCAACTATGACTGAGTTTGTTCTTACCCTAAGTTTGTGTCTTTCAGCAAATTTAAATTGCAAGACCAACAGAGCTTTATTGTTTTCTGATAGGTTTATGATGCATTTTGTTTGTTATATTTATAGATATTTGTATTGTTTGTACTTTTCAACCATTGTTCATCAGGTATTTTTTTGTAAGTTCTAAGATTGCACTTTAGAAAAAAGGGACCTCATGCAGAGGAAAGTAGAAACTGCTGCTCTCTCCCTGAGCCTCAGCTCACAGCATGGGAGGGTGGCTTGAAACTGTAGAGGAACAGTGACTACTGGTGAGCCCAGAGGCCTCCGCAGAAAAACCAGTGGAAAAGAATGGTAGACACTGTGAATTGCAGTGGCTGGTGAGTTATTCAGATTCAGATGCCCCCTGAGAGAGGGTGATTGGGTAGTAGCCACTTTGGAAAGAGGCCAACTGAAGTCAGAACTAAGAGCAGCTGTGGGTTGGCTTTAGGTGTCAGGGTGAGGCATAGGTGAATTCACATCTGCAGGAGGTGAAGGAGCTGAGTTCAAGCTGGCATGAGGCATTCAGAGTGTTGTGGGCTGAAAAATTCAGGTTCCAACCTCACAGCCAGAAACCAGAAGCAGCCTGAACTTCAGTGAACTAGACTCAGGCTTTTGGGGATTATATACCACTGTCATAGTTCTGCCAGCTTTCTGGGATCAATCAATATGGATTTGAACTCTGTCTTCCCCCTTCATCAAATAGTGACAGCAAAGACATATCCTGAAAACTTTTTTTTCTGCTTTTCTTCTTTTGTTTTTTATTTTTATATATTTATTTTTATAATACTTTTTTCTATTTTTTCTTTTTCTTGTTTATTCTTGTTTTTAAAACAAGTTAGATCATTGCTTCTAGTTTTTGTTGTCATTGTTTTGTTTTGTTTTATTCTTGTTTCTTCCTACTTTCTTTCCCTCCTGTCTTCTTCACCAGTTCCCAAAGCTTGCAAATCTTCCTTTGTCCTCCAGTCTTGCTTCTAATCCCTTTCTGTTCTTCTGTTTCTCTAATTTTTTTTGCCTCTTTCCTTTTAAATTTTCTCCCTCAAGGAAGAGAAATTTAGTGATATTTACTGTACATGATTTTCTGGTTTGTTTTAGATTTTGTTATATAAATATAAAATCTTGTTCATACAGTTAAAGGTGGCAAATTAATAGCAGAGTTTGTCATTTGCAGCATGGTATCGGCAAAAAAAACCAGGCCTGAGAATCAGTGGAACAGAATAGAAGATACAGATGTATGCCCAAACACACCCAATAACCTTATCTTTGACCAAGAAGCCAAACAGTTCACTGGAAGAAAGATAGCTTCTTTAATAAATAGTGCTGGAAAAACTGGCTTTCCACATGCCAAAGACTAAAACTAAACCAATGTCTCACCATCCACTAACCTAAAATCAAAATGGATCAAAGATGTAAATATTAAAACCTAAATCTGCTGGATTTTGCCAGCTGTTCCTCAAACACAAGACTAATATCTAGAATATATAAAGAACTCAAAAAATCAGACCCCTCAAATTTAAAGACCTAATCCAAAAATGGGCATCTAAAATGAATAGACACTTTTCAGATGAAGAAGTACAAATGGTAAATAAATATATGAAAAATGTTCAACATCAATAGTCATTTGAGAAATACAAATTAAAACAACATTGAGATTCCATATCCAGAAAGAATGCCTATTATCGAGAAATCAACCATTAACAAACCCTTCTCTACTGTTGGTGAGGGTGTAAACTGGTGCAATCACTGTGGAAATCAGTGTGGAGATTCCTGAAAATACTAAAACTAGAGGTTCCATTTGATCCAGTTGTTGTCCCTTCTTAGTATCTTCCCAAAAGAATTAAAAGCATCATACCCAAAAGAATTAAAAGCATCATACCAAAGCATGCATACTCATGTTTACAGTGACACAGTTTTTAACAGCTAAATCTTGGAAACAGACCAAGTGCCCATCAACTGGGAAATGAACAAAAAAGATGTGTTTTTTTTTAAATACAATGGAGTACAACTCAGCCATAAATAAGGATAAACTTGAGACATTTCTAGGTAAGTGGAGGCACCTGGAGACCATACTTTTATGTGAAACAAATTAGACACACATGTGTAAATAACACATTGGTGGGAGAAACTGAAAGTGTAAATGAAGACCAAAATGTATAATAGATATTGTGAAATAGGAAGAAAATATTCAAATGGGAAGAGTAGCAGAGGGCAGGGAATAAGAAAGGGAAAAGGAAAAAAAAGAATTGAAGGAAAAGATGGCAACAAAGATTTTGTAAATAAGGAGGGGAAGAGAGGTAAAAGGGAGGGTAAGTAAACAGAAAAAAATTAAGATATATCATGTGTAAGTACAAATACCTTATGATGAATGTTATCATTGTGTGTATATATATATATCTAAGATACAATAAAATTAATTTTAAAAACCATAGCAGAATACTTTAAAAGATTTTGCAATAAAATATACTGTTGCCTAAGTAATTTTTTCTAGCACTTTGCAGATTATTGACATCTTTTACTGGAGTAAATTAACGTTTCAAATGGCAAAAAAATAGTGCTTTATAATTTGAAAAAGTTTATAAGCTTTGCTGTGCTAACTTATGTCTTTTCTTTTCCCACTTAGCCCTTAAGTAGTGTGTGGAAATTTTGACCCTGAGCTCCATTGTTATCTTTCTCATGTTTTTTTTTTTTTTTTTTCTATTTTCCAAAAGTAAATCCATGCTCTCCACTTCTAACATGATACCTGGCAGATAATGAAACCAGTAAAAGGCTGTCAGTGGGAGTACAGGTTGGTTCATTTTTTGGTGGGTAATTAGCCAGTATTTTTCAGACTTTGAGGCTGTGTGTCTTTCATTTTGGTAATTCTACTTGTAAGAAAGAGTCATAGTTGTGTTTATGCATAAACATGTTTACATTGCATTACGTGACAAGAATAAAATCAGAACTGAAACAAAATTGAAAAGAACTAGCAGTCCATCAAGTTAGCCTGGTTAAGTAAATTATGGTACTTTTCATTGTGTTACTTATCACCAGTGAAATGCTCTCCTGCCATTAAAAAATAGGGAGATATACATTCACTAGGAAAATCAATATTAAATCAATACATTGAACAAAATGAATGGTATACTTCTTTTGTATAGGAAGAATCTAAATGTAAGATTTGAAGAACACACAAAGAACTAGGGCGACAGGATTTTACTTTTTATTTCCTGCCCTGTGCAGAATTTGAATTCTGAAGGGTGCATATACAAACTAGTCCACAACAACTACCAGCCTCCGGTGAAGGAGGGCACTGTGGCCGCGAGGGTCTTATTCACGAACCTTGCGTCTAAAACGACGTTGCGTGATGCGGTGACGCCAACACGCCAGGAGGGGACGCAGGCGCAGTAGCGTGGCATCGTCTGCCTTTGGCTCGTTTTTGGTACAGGGAGCCGGAGCCACGGCTCTGACTTGCTTGAAATCCGGGGGGCGGCTTTTCGGAGCCCACATGAACCAATGGCGTCACGCACGCAGTGGCTGGGGCCGCGGACGCGACTTTCATGGACGTCTTTCTGCCAAGAAGAAAGGTGGAAACCGCATCCCGGAAAGGTAATGAGGCTTACTTAGCTCGAGGCCTCGGCCCTCTGTCTTGTAGTGTCTGGGCGCGGCCCGGTCTCGAGCTATCGGCCTCGCTCTGTGCCCTGGGCGGCCCGCTGACGGGCCTGGCCTCTCCCTACGCCGCCACTCGCGGTAACCGAAAGAAACTGTGAAATTCTGTGATTTCTTCCCGTCCTTAATTAAAAAGCGAGCTGTGTCTTGTGCTCCTCGGGTAAAATACAGAAAGATTGTCCTGATGCGGAACTATTTGTGTTGGGACACTACTAAGATTACCAAAATGCTGAGCAGCTTCCGTCATTACATCATACTATTTTGCCATAGAAAATACGAATGAGAGATTCTAAAGGACTCCCTTCTCTGCGGTCTTGCATCCCACCTGGTCTTACTTTGATAGTTTGTTAACAGTATTCATAAGACTACAAAGGGGAACTGGTGCTTCCCTACACCTGTCCTTTGAGGAACGTACTTAAATAGTGTTTAATTAAGACTTTGCTTGCAGGGCGTGGTTGCATACCTGCAATTACATCTTTTGGGAGGCGGAGGCTGGAGGATCACCGTGAGTTCACGGCCAACCAGAACTACGGTGCAAGATCCTGTCTTATAAATAAACAAACAAATAAATAAGACAGCGTATATATTTGATAACTGTCTTCTATTCCTTGAGATTTTCTGCTGTCTCATACTTAAAGGCTGTTTTGTCTCCCCAATAATTTTTGAATCTGTTGTCTTTCCTTTAAAAGCATCCTAATGCAGATCTTGACTGACCTATTATAAGTAGTGTCCATGTATCTACTCTTTACTTCCCTACAGTCCATGAATCACACAAGAATTCTTTTAAATAGGTAATTATTAAAAGTTGAAATTGAACTGTAGTTGGAAGATAGCTCATAGATACTAATATAAGCATTGTCAGCTGGGCATGCTGGCATATGCTTGTAATCCCAGTATGACGGAGACAAGAAGATTGCTGCCAGCTCTAGGCCCGCCTGATGTACATAGTGGGTTCAAGGCCAACCTGAACTACATAGCGAGACTGTCTCAAAAAACAAACCAAAAGCTTACCTTAACAATAACAACCGCAAAAACAAAAAATCCCACTCCTTTTTATGTCACATAATATGAGGGTCTACATGGTCAAGGATCCTCTCTACTTCTCCAGCCCCATCTCTTGTCACTTCTGTCCTCACTTTTTTTTTTTTTAAATCTTAAAATATACTGAACTAAATGTAGTTAATTCTCATTCTACAGAAGTCGGCTCAAGTATTACTTTTCATTGTGAATCCTAGCACCACTAAATGAAGTTTACAGTCCTTTTTAATCAGATGTTCTCTTCAAATATAAATTGGAAGTTTTCTTCTGATTGAATTTAATCATTTCAGTTGCATGAAGACAAAACCTTATGAAATGAGAGAATTGAATTTAAATTATTTCAGCCACTGTATATGTATTTGTGACATCTTATTATTCAATACTGAGGTTAGGAGAGTATGAGTTTTTACTAGGCAGGAGTAAATAAATTGAGTGGCAAAACAGAGACATTTTTGGCATCCTGTAACTACTGTTTTCAAGGAGACTTCATTCTGTGCAGGGAGATGAGGGTAAAATACAATTTGGCTGACAAAAAACATATCTTCTAGGTGGAAAGACTACCTCCCAGTTGGACAGCGGATGCCTGGGACTCGTTTCATTGCTTTCAAAGTACCTTTGCAAAAGGTAAGGAGAAGTTCAATATTTTTTCAGAAACTAAATTCATCCTGTAGAACACAGATTCTCAGCCCTGTCATATTCTAGTTTGTTTTTGTAGCAAATTTATGTCTTCATATTGTCCTGAAATTAACTTCACACATGAATTTGATCTACTTCCATCTGTAATTTTAAAGAAAGAAAATTAGCTTAGCATTCTATCTAGAACATAAAGAATAAGCTAGACTCATAATAAAGCAATTTGTTTTCAGTATGTAAATAGTTTTTGCATGACTACACTAGGAGATGTAAAGAAATGGTCGATTGTATCATGAGTACAAGAACAACAAATATGGGCCAGGGGTTTACTTTAGTGGCGTCAACACCTGCCCTGGCAAGTGCGAGGTCCTGAGTTTGATCCCCAGTACCAAAAAAAAAAAAAAAAGAACTGCAAATACAGAGTAGGTGAGTTACATATATTTCCTTAGTGGTAGAGTTACTCTGGCAAACTACTCTTAGTAGATTTCTAAACAAAAGAAAGATCAGCCTTCACTTTGTTGATAAAATAATTACTATTGTGGGAAATTTAATATATATTAAAACTGTACAAAAAATATTTTGGGAAATGAAGTTCTAAGGCTTAGAGAAATAAAAACAGTTTTGGTTTTTTTAACGTATAGTAATGTTTACTGGGATGTTTAAAGTCACAAGAGATGGAACATAGATACACATATTTATGTGTATATGTATGTGTGTGTGTGTGTGTGTGTGTGTGTGTGTATGTATGAAGCACCTTTTTTTCTTTCAATCACTAAAAGAGAGATTTGTAATGTAGCTTCCAGAAGAATGGGAACTTTTCCTTTGAGTCTTATTGTACATTAGTGTCATATTCTTTGAATAACTGCATAACACAGTTTAGAATTCAAAGCATACATTTGCTTTCTTTTATTTTACTGTCTTTGACAGAATTTTGAAGTGAATCTTGCTTCAGAAGAACGCTTTTCTCTTTTGGATCTTTTTAACAAAATCCAAGAGCAAAATGAAGAGCTTGGACTGATTATTGATTTAACATACACTCAGCGCTATTACAAACCAGAGGTAAATACTTAATTGAAAAGAACTTTGTTTATTCTTATATTAAAATAGTTCATAGTAATTCAGTAATAATTGAGTAATTTTGTGCTAATACAAACCTGGCCATTCATGGGTAATACTAAAATTTAAGAGACCAACCAAATGTGTTCTTCAACTGCATGTTTAAATTGCTGTTTCAAAATGGGATTGGAGACATGACATAAAATTTAATATTTGGTCATCATTACCACTGTCTGTATGCAAATCACTTTTATCATCCTCAGCAAGAACTTTGCACCCATTAAACAGTAATTCCCCTGTTTCTTTTTCCACTTAGTCCCTGGTAATGTCTAATCTTTCTATTGCTATAAATTTACCTATTTTAAGTACCTCATGCAAATGTGTTATGCAGTATTTTTCCTTCTATTTCTGGCTTATTTCAGTTATGTTTTTTAAGGTTCATTCATGTTGTATCAGAATCTTTTCCTTTTTATGGCTGAATATTCTATGGGGTGTATATGCCATGTTTTGTTTATCCATTCATCTATCAGTAGACAATTGGGTGGTTCCTTTGGCTATTGTGAATAATGCTACCATGAACATTGGTGTACAAATATTTGTTCAGATCCTTGCTTTCAGTTCTTTTACAGGTATGGTTAGAAGTGGAATTACTGGATCATGTGGTAGTTTATTTAACCTAAGAAGTAATTGCCAGAGCTTTACAGTGTTATATTCTTGCTTGTGAGCTATTATCAGACATTCCAAACATACACTTATTAGTGTTCATTGTACACCCATTAATTGAACTTTTGAGCTTTTTTTTTTTTTTGTGTGTGTGTGTGTGTGTTTTGAGACAGGCTCTCACTAGTTGAGACTGGACTTAATCTCATTATGTAGCCAAGGCTGGGCTCAAACTCACTGTGATCCTCCTCCCTCAGCCTCCTGAGTACTAAAATTCCAGGCATGTGCTACCATGCCTGGCTTATTCAATTTTAATATTTATCAAGTGTGGACTATTTTGTTTAGGTATATCCTGTCTTTCTTTATTTGCTATTATTTTAAAACAAATCTCATATAACTTCACTTTTAATGACATGATAACTTCCTATCTTTAATATATATATTTAAAATAGAATGCTTTTATTCCTTAATATCAATTCTTTTTTTTTTTTAACTGGGGATTGAACTGACAACCTTGCGCTTGCAAGGGATGTGCTTGTGCTGCTGAGCTAAACCCCTGCCCCTTAGTATCAATTCTTTAATATCAAGTACTCTATCTGTTGTGTAACTTAGAATTATTTCCTAAATGTAATAAAAAATTGTCACCTGGCAATTAAGTTTATGTCTTAATTTATAGTTTCCCCTTCACATTCATCTCACTTTCATTTTTCCCTCCTTGTTGAATTACATTTTGAAGAAATATCATGTCCTATCAATATTTTGATAACTGGTTATTTTCTAATCCTTTTTTTTCTTTTATTTTCTGCAGATTGATATTTATTTTTTTCAAGATGTTTTATAGGCAATCTTGGGTTGGGGATATAGCTCAGTTGGCATGGCACCTGCCTGGCAAGTGTGAGGTTGTGAATTTGATTCCTGGCACAAAAAAAAAAAAAGCAAAAACAAAACATATAGGTGTTGTTTTCTTCTATGAGGAGGCTAATAAATGAATTGATTTCTCTTTCTATAAGTAGTTATTCACTGGCTCCTTTATTTTTGGCACACATCAAAAATCCATTACCTAGGTATATACAGTTCTGTAAAGAGGAATTTCTCCTTATCAGCTATTTTAGGCATGAGCCTTTCTTGTTTAAAAATTTATTTTATTTTAAAGAGGATAGAACCAAGGAAAATGAAACAAAATAAAACCAATCAAACCAGTGTGAGTGATCCAGGGTTTCAAAACAATTTGAAATCAACTATAGTTACCATATTGCCTCTTGTTGTCTTCAAAATAGCTGTAGATACCTTCAGACATAGTAAAAATCAAACAACAGAAAAGAACCAATAAAAACAAAACAATGAATGTAGTAATGAACTTCAAAACAAGAAAATTGTAAATGCCAAATGGCTACCATAATACATCTTGCTATCTTTAAACTAGCTGCCCATGTCATCTAATATAACAAAATCAAACAGAACAAAACCCAACCCAACAAAATAATGAAAATGATACAGGACTTCAAAACAAGATAATAGGAAATAAACAATGGCTTCCACCTTCAGAAGGAGATCCCCCTATATGCCACACTGTGTACTGATATTCTCTGAATAGAGATCAGACCACTGGCCTTAGATTGCAAGGTCAGGGAACCGCCAAAACACCACAAGCATCAAATTGTATTTTACTTCAATAGCTAACATCGGAGCCTGTGTTTCTCTGGATCAGCTGGTCGCTTATGGGGGTGGGGGGAAGAGGATTGGTTTTTCTTGTTTGCCAGCCCCTGTGCCCACAGAGGCTGGGGACTGACCATCCCCTGCTAGTGTCGGCCAGCTGGTTTACAGGAAGGGCTTTCTTCTTGGTGAAGCCCTGTTCTCTCTCCTTGCAGTCTGCAAATGGCACTGACTCACAGGGAAAGGTTGGAGTCTGGTTGTCACCTGCCTGTGCCACTAGTTCTCAAGGAGGACTTGCTTCTTGGTGAATCTTTGTGGCCCCCTCCCCATCTGCAGTCCGCTAATGGTACTGACTCATGGTGAAAGACTGGTGTCTGCTTCTCCCCTTGTTGGCGGCAGCCCGTGTGTGGCACTGGTTTGCAGGGAGGGCTTGCTTCTTGGTGAATCCTTGTTCTCTCCTCCCACAGTCTGCTGATGACGCTGACTCACAGTGAAAGGCTGGGGTCTGGCTGGCTGCCTGCCACCAGCAGTGGCCTGCACATGGTGCGGGTTCACAGGGAGTGTATATTACTGGTGAATCCTTGATGATGCTTTCTTTTTATTTAATAGTGTTTGAAATAATGAGTTGGTTCACTAATACCTTCCAGTGATAGCTAGGTTTCATTTAACTAGTTTTTATGTCATCATAAACTCTGATGCAGTTGTCTGTCTTACTGAGGCACAGGTTGAGGCCTTGTCTTTGGACAGTTGGAACATCTTAATTTGGCTCCTTTGGATACAATCCTGGTAGTCTTTGATAACTTTTTTTGGTATTTGTATGGAAAAAGTTGCAACGCATCTTGTGTACATACAGCCTCAACCTGAATCATCCATTGTAACAAGCTGCTTTGATTTCTTGTAGTGGGGATATTTTGAAACTACAGTCCGCATGCTAAGAGGTGCTCATTGCTGCTGGGCTGACCTTGTTCCTAGGCATTTTCTATGGGTAGAGCTGGGAGCTGGGTTTGTAATATAAACTAAATCATGGGTTTTTCTGATACTTTCTATTTATACTTAGAGCTACAGAATTTTCAGTTACCTCTTCTCTTATCTGTGTCTTAATTCCTACCATCTCAAGAATATTTATGCTTGACAACTGTTTTAAAAAGGCATTGGCCCTTGAAATGTGAAATGTTAGGTAGAACTGCTCATGGGATTTTTAGTTATATTGTATATGTATTCACACATAGTTTGATGTGTCTTGTATACTTGTTAACTATCTGTCCTATGGTTTTATTAAGTAATATATCTATCTTGGTTGAAGCAGTTTTGGAAAAAAAATAGCTCTTTCATCAGATTTATTGACTCAGAGTTTATTGTCATCTCTTGGCTTATAATCTAGTTGTTGTAATTCTTTTTGTACAAATGAAGTAATATATATTTTTCTTGTTTTGCTCTATAGGATTTGCCAGAAACTATGCATTATTTAAAAATTTTTACAGTTGGGCATCAGGTGCCTAATGATAACACTATTTTTAAATTTAAATGTGCTGTTAATAAATTTTTGAAGGAAAATAAAGATAATGGTAAGTTTTTGTTTTTTGAAAAAGTCTAAATTTTGGTAATTTTGAATTGCATTAGATATTGTTGATAGTTTTTAAGTTTTGACATTAAGTGTTATGAAAATGTGAGAAGTTGATAATACAATGTTTTTCATTTTATTGGGCAGAGTAGTAATTTACTTTGAAAAGTGATTTTAGTGAGAAAGATGAACCAAACTACCTCATTCATATATAATGAGGTGAAAAAAAGTCTTGTTTTATCTTCTATATTGGTTAAGAGGTGACAGATTAAAAAAAAATCAGAAAGTCTGAGTCTGAGAGTTACAGAAAAGAAACAGCAAAAGGCAAGTGTTAGGAGTAAGATGGTCCCAAATAGAACCAAGTAAGAAAGTGTGAGCCACTGGGATTGTACATTTGTTTTGCATATTTAAGGCATTTCCATTACAGTTTTGCTTGTGTTTAGTATCAGAAGGTCTGGTCTGTAGCTCAGTGTTTAGGGTGCTTGCCTATAGTACTGCAAAAACAAATAACAACAACAACAAAAAACAAATAGAGAAAGTAAGGAAAGGAGGGACAGAAGAAGGGCTAAATGAAAAAAAAGAAAGTTAAGCCATTTTATTTGTTTCATTCCAAAACAAATTTCATTCTTTTCAATACCTGTTGTTTTACTCACTTTTTCTATAATGAAATCAGTTCTAATGAGTACTTTAAAGTAAGACAAATGACTTTGTCTCAGTGCAGTTTTAGCTTTTACTACCTGAGTAGGCCTTCTGCACTTTACATCATTGGGTCTAATGGATGCTATGCAAATGTTTCTATAGAAAGCAAATGTTGGTTTTCTGATAGATGATTCTTTATAATATGTTCCTGAAAAATATTCTTTTCAGGATATTGGTAATGTTACAGTAACTTGTACATGTTACTCTTGAGAAAATTGTCTTATTTATTTTTAATCTGTTTCAGTGACTTCACTGTGTATTTCTTGTTTTATAGACAAACTTATTGGTGTCCACTGTACCCATGGTTTAAACAGGACTGGCTACCTCATCTGCAGGTGAGTTGCCAATCCTAGAAGTAACCATGTTTAAATTGTTTTTGTCTGAATACAGTGATATTGTAAGCTTGTTGCAAAAAATGTAGTCAGTAGACAAATGTGTGAAATAGAAAGCATTCTCATGTCACCAAGAGGTTACCATCATTAATACTTTAATATATATGTTTAGTCTTCAGAAATGTAGATAAAAGCATATAGTATGGTTTCTAGTATAATAGATATGCTGTTTAATACATTGTATTGTAAACATGTTTCGATGAAAGTTCTTGGAAATCTTACTCTTTCAAAGGCTGCATTGTTCACGTGCAGATGAACATGACAGTTAGAAGTTTTTAATATTTAAAGTAGTGAGCATTCCTCTCTGAACATCTTTGAGTATATATGGAGTTGTCTCAGAGGTAATTTCATTCAGAATGGAATTTCTGAGTCAGAGTATACATTCTTAATACTTTTTATTGCAATACTGTACCTATTTATGTTTCTTCATTCAGAAAATGTAGAACTGCCCTTTGTGAAAGAATAGATAGGAATCACACAAATGCATATAAAATTATAACTGACAAGTGCTATGCAAAGGGGCGTGGTATGATAAATGGTTATAATAGAAAGGATTTGACCTCATCAAGTGAAAGGACTAAAGGTTTCCATGAGGAAGTTTGAGGAAATTATATATGAAGATTGAATTGATACTAATCAGGTAGGAACATGGTGGAGAGACTTGTGGCTATCAACAACAGCAACAGCAAAGACTCTAAAATAGGTCAACATACACTGTGTTGGAGAGTTTCATGGCGTAAGTACGATATTAGAATGAAGGTGGCAGCATAGGTAGGGGCTAGATAACAGAACTATGTTTAAGGTTTTAAGAGCAACAGAAAACCACTGAATGTTTTTGAGGTAGTGAGTGTATGGAACATAAAATTTTGCATTTTCAACATGTCATTTTACTATTGAATGGAGAATGCATCACAGAGGAAAGTAGTAGAAACAAGTCAAGTTAGGAAACTTTCAGAATTAACAGTATCCTGGAGCAAGATGCGATGGCTATTTTGGGAAAAAATATGGTCATGTTTCAGAGATTATTTAGGTGATATCTTGCCACAATTTGATGGCACCGTGAAGGTGAGAATGAGAAGAAATAGCTGACAGTGATGATGACTCCTGTTTCTGGCCCATACAATTGGTTACACCATATTTTTTGGATATGATCTTACTATTTTTTCCCAATTTTTTTGTTTATTGTTGGTTCCTGATAAATATCCTGTCATATTAAGGAAGTTTTCTGTTTTTAGTGTATATAGCATTTTGTTCAAAAATGCCTCTTGAATTTTTTCAAATATCTTTGAAACACCTGCCATTTTGGGTCTGTATTTTCGTTCCTTTCTTCTTTTAGTTAAGTTAGCATATTAGTTTATGTACTTTTATTAATAGATTTTCTAAAGTTGGGTCATCCTTGTATTTTTGGAATAGTCTTTTTGTTGTGGCATATCGTTCTTTAGTAATTGTTGGATTAGATGTATTGATATTTCCTTAGGACTTTTATGTTTCCATTTGTAAGTGAAATTGGACCTTTTTTGAAAAAAACTTTTTTACTTTTCGTATATATAAATGACCCAAATTATGTTGTTTTGTTAGATATTTGATTGATGTAGAAGGCATGAGGCCAGATGATGCAATTGAATGTAAGTATGAGGGCTATTTTTCCCTTTTTATAAAAGTTAGAGGTAAAAATGTAGATCGGTTTCTCAAATTTTGAAAAAAAATTTCATAATTTGTTTGTTTCAATATAAGATTAAAAAAAGAAAAAACAAGTCTTGGGGCTGGGGGTGTAGCTCAGTGATAGAGTGCATGCCCAGCACCCAAAAAAAAAAAAAAAGAAGAAGAAGAACAAAACCAAACAACCCCCCCAACAAAACCATATAAGGCAGTCTTTCCAAAAATTTATAAAGAGATGTATCTGGAAGTGGTGAGCTATAACAGCCTAAGTAATTAGTCAGTGATTTATTTTTATCTCTCTGGGAAGGATTTGTTTTTTTGTAAAGTAATTTCTAATAATTTATTCACTCCTCAGTGTTCAATAGGTGCCGAGGACATTGCATAGAAAGGCAAAATTATGTTGAAGATCTTCAGAATGGTCCTATCAGAAAGTAAGTGTTACATTTCATTTGTGAGGTTGGTGGGTTAAGAAGATCTCTTTTTTATGTAATTCAAGTTGGATATATCCATTCTTTTCATAGATCTCTTTTTTATATAATTCGAATCGAATATATCCATTGTTTTTATAGGTTGTTCCTTGCTGTGGGAAAACTAAACAGGAAGAGATTGTTATTTACATAGGCCAAAAGTAGAGTAACTAAATTGGCTTCTAAATTTGGAAATCAGTAATACTGTGTGGAAATATTTTCTTTGAGGAACTGGAATTCCAGTGTATCCAGATCAAGTGGTTTTGAAGATTCTGAGGAACCAGTCCACAGCTATAACAGGTCTGTTAACTGTGGACCAAAGTATAACCTACACAATCTACCCCCTTCCCAGCGTTTTCATAACCGGACCCGGAACTGGCAACACTCATTCAGGTACCTCTGCTTTCTCTTTGTCTAGAACTGAAACAGAAATTAATACTATTAATCAGTGAAAAGATATTATGATAATAATGAGGAATTGATGTTTTCTTGCTGATCAGTATCAACTAGTGGGTATCATCCTACTGTGTATTCGGAAAACCTAAATACAGGTTAGGGAATTTTTTTTGTTTGGTACCAGGGATTGAACTCATGACCTTGCGCTTGCCAGGCAAGTGCTTATGCTGCTAAGTAAATCCCCGGCCCCTGGGTAGGGAATTTATGACTTACTAGACAATTGGGAAAGGAATTAGAAATTTTCAGTGATTTTAAACTTAGTATAAGTCATGAGTTTGATGTGGATTCCACAGAGACTCTTGCATTTTTAGGCTATTTTAATTTTGGTACAGTTTTCAGAATGAGAAAGGCTGTTATTTAAGGAGTAAGTGCAAATTAAGAAAATAATAAAATCCCAGTAGAGGTATTTGTAGAGCATTTGAATAGATTGATCACATTTTTGAAATGGGAGCAATCTGAGTTCAGTGAAAGTATTGTATTAGAGTTATCCAGAAAAGCCAGGTATAGTGACACATACCTGTAATCCCAGCACTCTCGGAGGCTGAGGCAGGAGAAGCACAAGTTAGAGTTCAGCCTGGGCAACTTAGCAACTTAGTGAGACTCTTTCAAAATAAAGACAGAGGTAGGGGTATAGATCAGTGTAAAAACCCTGAATTCAATAAATTATATATTTGTATCTATATCTGTGTTTATACATCTGGAAGAGAGGAAGAGGAAACAAGATATGAGAGGGGCTTTATTAGGGGAATTGACACAAACAAATATGGAGGTGGAGAAGTCCCATAACAGGCTATAAGCAAGCTAGACACCCAAGGATGCTTGTAGTATAACTTAGTTAAGTGAGAAAGGCTCCACACCAAGGAAACTTAGAACTTTCCATTCAAATCCTGAGGCCAAAAGTCTGAGAACCCTTGGGGTCAGGGTGAGTGTTATGTGGAAAAGAGGGAGGTGCACTGCTAGTGAAAGTTCTGGAGTCCAGAGGCTGTTTTAACATCCAAGGGCAAGAGAAGGGTGCCCCTGCTCCAGCAGAGAGGGCAGATTTCTACCGGAATTCAAGCCATTTGACTGGTGCATTGAGGACAGATCTTAACCCCTCAGTCCACCATCTTAGCCCCTCAGTTCACACACCAATCTTTTTCCAGAACACTTTTCACAGATACACCTAGAAATAATCTTTTACCAGATATTTGGGCACTCCTTAAGTCAGTCTAGTTGATACCTGAAACTCATTGCAAAAGTAAAACCTTATTTTTTGACTGTTTTGTAACAATTTTTGATGAGCAGTCCAGTCCAGTGTTTGTCAGGCTGGACCTGGGTTTGCTTTCTGTCTCTGCCATTTACCTAGTGTGTGGTTTTGGGTGAGACACTTCTTTTTTAAATTTCCATTTCTTATCAGTTGGGTGGAGACTTTAATAATATACAACCTGTAAGAGATTGTCATGACTACATCATTTGTTACAATAGTTTAGCACATTGTAAACACTTTCAGAAAGATGTTGGCATTTTTAAAGAGATACAGACATTTGAAAAAGGTGATAATAGCATAAAAAATTGATATAACCATTTTGAAACACAATTTTAATAACCATAAATATATCTGGTAGTTTCATCTTGAGACTAAGGAAATACTTCAAAGTTTGGGGAAGGCTGTATTCATTCAGTCACTTAGTACATTTGTAAAGCTCCCCACTGTGTCTCAGATACTGGGCTACATGCTTAGATACATAGTATATATTCCTAGATGTTAATTTCAGAAGTGTTTGTGGTAGTACAAGAACTGGTAGTAGCCTATATTTCTAACTGTGGAAGATATAGCAAAGTAATTATAGTATATCCGTATTACAACATTTTATAAAGTGTTAGTGATAGGTCACTATAATAAGCAAAAATAGTCCTATGATTCAAAAGTCAAAAAAAGATGTAGTGAGAAAAACTGAAAGGAAATGTTAATGTGTTGAATTAGATTAAATGGGATTGAGAGGTTTATGGTTTTTTAATCAGATTTCCAAATTTTTATACGATTATATATATTTGTTAATCTTGATTTTGAAAGAATTGAACCTTGGTTGTTGCAATTTGTTGTGTGTGTCATGGCTATGGGTTTTTTTGTTTAAATACTTTATAAAATAAAAGTTCTGTTTTTAATATCAAATATCTTGTTCTGTTTAGTATCAACCGTGCCAAATTTTGGAGAGAATGTAGTCATTTAGACTACTATGGGTATGCATTTATCTATGTAGGAAAGGGTGGGAAAGCTTCTGTAAATCTATGTATATCAAGGCATTGTAGGAAACTTGAAAGTGTACTGCTTTATCTTTATAACAGCCTGTAATGGGAGGGCACTAATAGCTCCATTTTATAAAGAATGAAGAGACAAATAGTCTGCTAAGATCAGACAGGAAACAGAACCACAATATGGATTATTTTATAAGGCTTATTCTATTTTATTCTAATAACGGTTATTATTTTTTGTTTAAGAAAATTTTCACAAACTCAGAATATTTACCAGAGAGGCCGTATCCCTCCTCCTGGCCCTGCTGGAGAGGACTATTCACAAAGGAGATACTTTTGGAATATGAAGCCACATGGCAGTCAAGCAGCTCAGAATAAGAGGTGGTATGCTGCTGGTTACCAGAGACTGTCTTCTCCAGCCTGTTGGGGATGGAACAAGTGATACAGGCCTGTCTTGGAAATCTACCTGATGAACAGAGCTGGGCTGAAGATTGCTGAAATGACTTACAGTAAAAATCAGGTCAAATTATTTTTCAGGTCAGATGAGATTTTTAAAAAAATTTTATTGCTCCGTTATATGTGTTCAAGCTTAAAGAAAAACTATGATAATATTACCTCTTATAAATTCACCTTTTAGCAATGCAAAGAATTGGTCATTCCATTTAAATTTCTCTACAGGAACATAGTTTAGATCTGATAAAGTATTAACTTCCTTTGCGAATTATTTTTGAAAATTCTATCCTTTTTTCTATGTAGTTCCTTCTGATAGACTTGTGATATGAATATTTTTTAGTGTTTTTGTTATGTTTGTTGACCCAGTCTTTTTTTCTCTAACTGTTCAAATTTTTTACTAAAATTTACCCAAAAGGACAGTTTCTTTAGAACCTAGTCACTATGTGTATTAATTCTGATACTTTGGTGATTAGGTATTTTTTTTCTTCGGCAGTCAGTATTGGAATTTGACTAACTTCCTCGTACTGAATTGCCAGATGTGCCATCAAACATTAAGATGGATCAGAATGTTAGGGATTGTTAATTGGGCAAGAAAGATTAACTAGAGTGCTGGAAAAATGATAATTTTCCAGATGATTTGATCACAGGATAAATGTCATCAAAGGGGTTGAACCATCCATCCAGAAAGCTTGAAAACTTAATAGATTTATGGAAGTTGCTCAATGAATGGAGTAAGATAGGACCATAAATTGCCTGGAATATCTGGGAAGACTTATTTCTCCTCTTTTGAACATAACTCTCTGGGATCTTTCTCCAGTTTCCTCTTAGGCTGGAGTGGTGCTTTACCTCAGGAATACACAGGTAGATCACTTGAGAGGATGTTAATTATTTTTAGTTGCAGAGAAAGCTAGACATCTTTGCTTCTTGAGAAAGTATCTAAATACCATGACATATATTAAGCCTCAGTGAATATTTGAGGAATTCTTGGGCAACTCAGACTTGTTTTTTAAAGCCTCTTGATTTTGAGGATTTGTATCATAGAATGTCTAATACCATATATGAACAATGTGTGGAACCTGATCTTAAGGAAGTACTGTAATTTAACTGTTCACCTTGCCTGTATCTAATTCAGTCATGTTGTTCTACTTCATCTAAATGATAGTTCATAAAGTTTTTCTCTGCTTGCCACAGTTAAGAGAGATACAGAAGTCCTTTGGTTATAAAATTGTTCCCCAAGAGATATCATGAAGCTTTACATTGGAAGGCATTCAAGCAAAACAGCTATGAGGCCGAAAACCAAAAAAAGCATGGGGGCATATGGGAATCTACCTAGTTGTAATGAATGATTTGGCAAAGTGGGCACATTGGTGCCCACCTGTACTACAGCACTTGGGAGCCTGAGGCAGGAGGATCACAGGTTTTCTTCCTACCTGGGAATTCAGCAAGACCCTGTCTCAAAAAAGCCTGGGAATGTATCTCAATAGAAAAGCTCTGGGTTCAGTCCCCACTATTGCAGAAAAGAAGAATGACTCACAAGCCACTTTTGAGGAGGATACTTACATTAGTGCCATCATTTGGGCTGTCAGTTTCAGAATTTTTTTCTTGACTCTGTTGCCTCCTTTATATGCTACACATTTCAATGCTCAGTGTGACAGGTTAAAACAGACCTGCCATTTGATATCTCATGTCCCATTTATTATTCAACACACTGATTCTGGCTTCTGCACTATTGAAAAAGCTAAAGACCTTTAGGTAAAGGACAAGTACCTCCCTTTTTGAAAATTTTTTAGTGGTCTACTTAAGCTTTTAAAATTTATCTTTATTTAAAAAGCGTATATGAATAGTTTAAAGTTCAAGTAGCTGTGTTGTGATTACTATGAAAAAGAACAGTCCTCTGTTTAACCCTGATTATTATCATTTCTCAAAGGCAAATACCACAAGTGTTTTTTATATTATTTAAATAATATGTGTGTGTGTGTGTGTGTGTGTGTGTGTGTGTGTGTGTGTGTGTGTGTGTATAGTGCCACTTCTTTTCAATTGTGATTCTGTTAAAGAATTTTTACTATGGTAAATGAGGATTTAGCCCTTTAATACAACACTACAGTTGCTTCCCAGCTTTTGGTTAAATCAGTATTTGAGTTTGTGTTACTAAGCCAAGTATCTTTCCTCATGAGCTGTAATTTACCATAGTTATATTTTCTTTCTTAAATGCCTTTTTATTCTTTTTGCTGCTTTTCCTATTTACCTTATTCATTCTCTGAATGCCTAATAACATTATAAAATATTTCAGTATGAATAAATGATTGTTTATTCTTTGAAATATTCTTTTCTGTTGAGGTACTGGGAACTAAACTCAGGGCATTGTGCCTACAGGCAAGTACACTACCACTAATCTATACCTCTGACTCGTGTGTGTGTGTGTGTGTGTGTGTATCTGTCTATACTTATTTTTTAAGGAAATGAAGTCTTACTGTGTTGCCCAAGTTGGCCTTAAACTCCAGATTCAAGTAATACTCTCCCAAGGCCTCCTGAGTAGTAGGACCACAGACATAGGCCACTGCACCTAGCTCTAAAATTTCTAAGAGCTAGCTCTTACTTTCTGAATGGCATATTTTTTTTACAGAAAAAGATGTTTTTTTAAGTGATGCATTGTCTTACACATCCTTAATGTTATCAGATTTTAAAGATTCTTTGGTTCCCTTCATCAGCCTTTTTCTCCCTAATCTATACATCTTGTCTCTCATATGAGAGATGTTCTTGAAACATTTGGTGATCATATTTATCTTTTATCTACATATACCTAAGATGGAAGTACTAAAAGCCGAGGGAAGTTCTATTTTTGTGGTGGACTTAGAACAAGATGGCTAATCAGGTTATTACCTTCCCCCTGCTGCACACATTTAGGCTTTATTTTTTTACCACTCTTTTTTTGTTGTTGTTTTCTTTTTTCTTTTTTTTAATTCTTGGTTTTTTGAGACAGGGTCTCATCATGTAGTTCAGGCTAGCTTTGAACTCACTATGTGCCCCAGACTGGTCTCAGATTGCCAGTGATCCTCCTACTTCAACGTCCTGAGGATTATAGGTGTGTGCCACCACACTTAGCTCTTTTTCACTATTCTGAAAGATATCCATAAAATTTTTATTGTCTCTCATTTACCATGTCTTATGTCTCTCACCCTGGGGAGTTTCCTTAAATGTCATTCCTTAAAATGTCATTCAGTAGGGTTTGGGTAGGGCTAGAAAGTTTTGGCATGAGAGCCAGTATAATGAGATTTCATTACCAGATATCCTTGGGTAATTGTTTTGGTGCTTCACATCCCAGGAGTGTAAGCCATTGAGTGTCCTAAGTCATTATTTGGACCTATAATGCCAGCCACAAATGCTCCTCCTAAGGAAGGAGGCTTATGTATGATTCTGTCCAAACCTCCTTCCCAGTGGCCTAACAAGAATCCTAGTTAGGATCCTGAAAACAGACTCATTCCTGTTATTGTCCACTTGAAAACCTCAAAGGTGTCTGACCTTCATATTTTGTTTTCAACTAACTCATCAGGACTTCTGTATCTAACTGCAAGCTGACTTTTCTGTGCACTTTGTATTCCTTTCCATATCTGCATGCCAGCTATTGATGAGTACTCTGTGCCATGCATACTTAAGACACCATACCCTTTGTTTTCCAGGCTGTTTCTTGACTACAGAGTCTCTCCCGTAGTCTCTGTGAACCAGTTATTATCATTTAAGCCATATCTCCTCTATAAAGTCTTCTATCCCAGCCCTACACTCAAGTGAATGATCCCTTTTTCTAAAGGCACCTTGTGTCATTGATTTTACTTATATCCATATTATATGAACACAAGATCTAAGGCACCACCTGAGATAGATACCCTCAACCCCTCTTTTGTGGCAGCACTGTTTGCCTCTGGGTCCACAATGCCCTTTTTAGCCTTTGCCAGAACTTCCTGAGATCCCCAAGCTGATGAGAACACAAGTTAACTCTGGGTCTGAACGGTCCTTCTAACCCCCACACCAAGCCTTTGTGCTCTAACATCTGCCCCTCCTTTTAAATTAGAGGAAGCACTCCTACCCTTCAGACCTTGGAATCTGACTGAAGGGTGGAATGATCCAGAAGTGGAGGAGTCGGCTCCTGGGAGTTCTTGATTAATGAGATAGAGAGGACAGGAGGGAGACAGGCAGGCAAATGCCCCTTCCTGTGTCCTTGCTGTAGTCTACTGAGCCATGGTTTGCCTCGTGAGTCTTCCAGTGAAGGCTCAGGCTCCTGAGTGAATATAAAGACAAACATACTGCATGTCTTCCTGGCTCACTGCAAAGCCTGTCAGGGCGATAGCTCATGATATCACATTTGTGCATCGTATTTTGCTTCCCTTAACATTTTCCTCATTCTTCTTACTCTGTTCTTGCATATCTCAAATAAAATACTAGTGATTGAATCCTTGCTTCTGACTCTGATTTTTGACTCTAGGGTTTGTTTAGAAGTTGGGCAGCCATAAGGTTTTGGTTCATCCATATGGAGGGCAAGGAACTGACCTTTCCACTTGTTTGACAGGAATTCTCCAGATCTTGGCATCCTTTAAGAACAGATAAGTGCCAGTTACATCCAAGTAACAATGTATAAAGAATTGTAGGTTTCCAACTCCCCAAGAGAAATATAATCATGGACTGCAAACATGTACAAATGGAAAATAAAAAAATTTTTAAAATTATGTGGTAAGTAGGCAATTAGAGGAGTATCTCCGTAGTTTAGCCAGAAATATAAAATCAGTTTTAATGATCTGAGTGAGTCAAAAGATGGTGTTAACTGCTCTGCACTAGATGAATATACTGAAGAGAGAAGACAAGCTGAAGCAAGAGATGCTTCCCAGATCATTGTTTGTGTATTGTCAAATTCACAAAATAAAACAATATTTGGTTTGACTTTAAAAAAAATTATAGCTGTGGATGCAGTTCAGCAACACAGCTCCTGCCTGACACACACAAGGTTATGAGTTCGACTCCTGGTATCAAAAAAATTACAGATTTCAATTCCGGGGTATATTCACATGATAATGGGAATAGTTTGGGGGATCTGTATTAACACTTAAAAGGTTAGACTAATTTTAAGAGAATAAGTTACAGGTATTTATGCAAGTCTGCATACAGACAATGTTCATATCCTTAAGAAAGTTCTCAACACATTTTCAAGTTCAAGCTTTTAAACCAACTTGCCTATGATGCATAATGGTATAGCTACCCTATAGCTGTAGGTAAAAGGAGCATCCCTTCTTTGCATACCAGGTCCCCTATTCTAGCAACCTCTGATGTGCTGTCACAGATTAATTTTATATAAATAGAATCATATGTACTCTTTAATGTCTGATTGCTTTTCAGCATTTTAAGAGTCATCCATGGTAGCCAGGCACAAGCCTGTAATCCCAGCAACTGGAAGGCTGAGGCAGGAGGGTTGTTGTGAGTTCAAGACCAACCTGGGCTACAAAGTGAGCTCAAGGCCAGCCTGAACTGTGTTACTGGATGCAGAATAGCAAATGGGGTGGGAATGCAACATTTTACAGTAAAGAGGTACTAGGCTAGGTGGCTAGGCTTTGTTCCACTTGCTTGTAGTAGCAGTTTGTTCTTTGTTTTAGCCCAGTATGCCATGTTGCCTCCAGAGTATAAAAACCAGGGTGGACAGCTTTTTGGGATACCTAGCTACAGTGGAAGATAAGTATTTGCAGATAACTTCTATTCACCATGGACAGCTTCCCTGAATCTTAGGAGACCATCTTGCAATGAATCTTGGGCTTCTGTGGAGCCTTTAGTTGTGTAGGAGGGTTTTGTTCCACTGCATTCAGACAAGCGGATAATCAATGCACGGTAAACTTGCTTTTCATAAGCCTTGCATGGACATGTTTGCATTTCTCCTGTGTGGATACTGAGGAGTGGAACTGCTGAATATGGTTAAGTATGTTTAACATTTTTAAACAAACTGGAACTTCTTAAAAATGGTGATAGTATTTTATATTCAAAACAGCAACATAAGAGGTTTTTTAGTTCCTCATCCTTGATAATGCTTGGTATTTTATGTTTTAGTCATTGTAAGCGTGGAGTATTATCTTGTATTTTAAATTTGTATTTCCCACATGATTAATGATATTAATCTTTTTATCCTTTTGTGAAATGTCTGTTAATTACATTATCTCAATTATTTTTGAGCTTTAGTTCTTTTTAAAAGAAATATCTGGATGTATCTTGTCAGAATGAATTTAAAAAGAAATGGCAGAAGAGATAGCTTAGTGGCAAAATGCTTGTGTGCAAGCCCCTAAATTGGCTCACAGAACTGAAAAAAATATCTATACAATCTTTCTTCGAGAATGCTATATATAGTATGGTGCCTGGGATGCTGCTCTTCCAGATATAGAGACTTTGCTTTCAGACATCCTACTATTATCGTTTTTTGGTCGATGTTTCTAAAGTATCCTATTTAGAGGAGTAACACACAGAACCTCATTTTCCCTTTTCTGTTTTGACTCTATAGCGCACATGCACCAGACAGCTATATTTATTTACCTCTCTGCAAAGAAAAGTAGTGAGAAACCCCAACCATAATTAAAATGGAAATTATAGCCTTTTTACCTGCCTTTGAAGGTTTATACAGAAAACATCAAATTGCAGGGCCTTCTCTACATTAAGAGGCTGGCTTCATGACTGTAATGGCCCAGTGTGTCCTGGAAGTAAATCACTGAGTGGAGTCGGCTTCATGACCCTCCGTCACTGACTGCTGGCAAAGCATGAAGCAAACCGAGTCCCGCTTGTTCTGACAACGAACTGTGGACTCTAGAGCAGTGAAACCTACGTAGAGTTCATCTTCTTAACACTATAGCAAGGATTCCGGGACATCCAGGCCAGCCACAACAAAAGTTAAGCCCTCAGCTTCCGGCTCGGGCTGATGGATCCTTTCCGCCTCCGCCGGAAGTGATGGAATAGTACCGGTTACTTGCGTCCGCTAACAGGGCTCAGACTTGAGAGGCGGGGCGACCCGAGCCGGCTAATAGGAAACGGGCTCCGCGACCCGGCACCACTTCCGTAAGTTTAGGGATTTGTTTCCGAAGGGAAAATCGTCCCTTCGGACCGAGACCCGACAGTGAGTTTAGCCCCGGCTGTAGCGGGCGGCGATTGGTGTGGAAGCCCCAACCCCAGTAGCTTTGAACAGTTTTGTGTGTGGTACTTGTGTTTCCTCAGCAGATATTTATCACGTGCCTGCAAAGGCTGACGTAGGGATGCAGCGTGGAGGTGCTAGCGTCTCCCTTCCAGAAATACAGTGTAGCAAGGAGACAAACTAGTAAGTTCAGGGCGCCATTCACAGCTTAGCCTGCCTGTGAACCCAGGAGATCGAGGCCAGCCTGTGTAGCGCAGTGAGACACCGTCTCAAACAGAGCAACACCGAGTAGACACGTGGTTAACCTGCTGGGTACTAAGAAGGGGCTGGTATATTTGATACAAACCCCGGGCTCTTGCTGCGCTAGTAATTGGACCCCGAAGGAAGGAGGAAGGAAAGAGGCAGCAAAAGACATGAAAAAAGTGACAAACTACCTGTTCAATGTGTCTGTGACTAGAGGTTGATTGTGGTAGATAAGGTAAGCAGCGCGCAGATCTTAGAGACGGGACAGCTTGACATAAAGTTGGGGTGTATGTTCAGAACACCAGAACTGCACAGTGTAACCCATGTTTTGAAAGGATCACTATGACTGCAGGTGAAAGTTGGATGATAGGAAGGCAGAGATTTCAGTGAGGACATCACTCTTATGAGGCCACTGCTATAGAAGAAGGGAAGTGGTAGAGGGTGTGGGAAAGAAATGGATAAATCAAGATGTAGGTGGCAGAAATTCAGGACTATAGGAATTTGAAAGATAGGTGTGTTAGTTCATTTTCTGTTGCTAATAACCATGTCTTAGATGGAGTGAATTATAAAGAAAAGTGATTAATTTTGGCTAATGGTTCTGGTTCAGGAGCAGCATTTAGAGATGGCATTGCTGAATATAGCTCTGAGGGCAGCTGCATAAGGTTTCAGATGGCAAGAAACAAAGGAGTACAGAGGTGACCTAGGGCTGAGGATTTAGCTATGCAGTGTAAATGCCTGCCTGGCGAGCATCAGGTCTTGAGTTTGATCCCCAGTACCAAAAAACCAAACCAAGACAAAACAAAAAAACCCCCACGAAGGGACCTAGCTAAACTTGGCTTTTAGAACCGAATCACTCTGGAGATAAACCATTGATGCTCTTATGAAGACACCTTTTGAAGGCCCTATGTATTTACACCTCTAAATATAATGGAAATTAAATTTCTTCTGCTACTGCTTCTTCCTCTTTCTCCTCCTTCCTTTCCTCTTCCTCCTCCTCTCTTTCTCTTCCTTTTCCTCCTCCTCCTCTTCCTCCTCCTCCTCCACCACCACCACCACCACCACCCTTTTTTTATTTTATTTTGAAACCTGGTCTCATTAAGTCACTAAATTCTTTACAGTGGGTGTGAACTTGTGAGCCTCCTGCCTCAGTTTTTCATAGTGCTGGGATTATAGACCTGTACCAACAAGCCTTGCTAAGTATACAGTTTTAGAGAGTCTTTTAGGCATAAATAATCCTGTTATTGGCTAGAAAATTCTTAACTTTTCATTGTTAAATAGTGATAAACCATGTCTTATTATAATATCCAAATTTTGAATTAATTCCTTGGGAAGGAGTCCTAGAAATGAAGTCTACAGAGTAAAAGGATGATATGAATTTAGAAAATGGCCGCACCAGAATATTAACTGTTTTAAAAAAATATTAAGTGTTTGGGACTGAGGATATAATATAGTTAGGTGGTAGAGCACACACTTGGCATGTAAAGGTTTAGGTTACATCCCCAGGACTCAATGAAAAAAGTTAAAGTTGTTTTCAAACATCAAAGTTTACAGTACTTAGTTTTCCATTCAAGGATATAGTTATGTCTTTCTGTTTATTCAGATTATCTCTTATATTGTCTTTTTTGCCCCCAGTGCTAGGGATGGAACCCAGGGCCTTCAACACGTTTGGCAAGCAGTTCTGTTACTGAGTGCATCCCTACCATGTACTATTTGTATGTCTTTATGTATCCCCTGTTCTTCCCTGCTAAACATGTCTAAGAAAGGACCACTATTATTTATTTTTTTAACAATTGTATTTTATCTGCTAATTTTCATATATAGGATGAATGAATGTCTTTGGCTCAAGTGTGGTTTTTTTATACTTTACAATTATCTTGTTTGTTTGTTTGTTTGTTTGAGACAAGGTAGCCCAGGCTGGCCTTGAATTGGCAGCAATCACCCTGCCCAGCCTCTTGAGTGCTGGGATTACAAGTGTGTGCCATCATGCTTTACAATTATTTTCTTAATATTTGTGTCCAGATCCCACTAAAATGTAAATAAAACAGTGATATCAGAAAGTTAAAAGCTAAGGTGGAGCCAAGTCTCATTAATATTGTAAAGTAGCCTATGTTTCATAACTTCCTAACATTTTGCTCTTGGCTCTCTCCTGGGCAGGCCATCCTGTGCAGCAGGGGATCAGATAGCTCCTGTGACCTTTTCCCAGCAATGGGAAAAGAGCCAGAAACACCTCAGAAAGGTTAGGAAAAAAGCATGAAGAAGCCAGATGTGTTTGGGTGTAGGTGTTTCTAGTTTAACAGCAGTATCATCTCATACTAACAATGATAGCAGGGCTTTTTTTTTTTAAAAAAAAAGAGTTATAATGTTAAATTTTGTGTTTTATTTTGTTGTATTTTATTTGAGGCAGAGTCTTGCTGTGTTGTCTAGGCCAGCCCTGGATTTACTGTGTAGCCCAGGTTGGCTCTGAAACTATGGCCTCAGTCCCTGGAGTTCTGGAATTACAGGCATACACCACAATACCAGGCTAATGTTAACTTTTGAACAAAAGAAATCTGTTGGTCATTTTAGGTTTGGCGCAGCAGAATCCTGCTTGTCTATGAAATGCAGTTAACACATCAACTGGACCTATTTCCAGAATGCAGGGTGACCCTTCTGTTATTTAAAGATGTAAAAAATGCTGGAGACTTGAGAATAAAGGCCATAGAAGGCAGCATTGATGGTTCATTAATAAATCCTACATTGGTAAGTACAAACTGTGAGACTGAGTAAAACGTAAAGGAACTTTCAGAGTGTTAATTTTTCATGATATAGTTTAGGCTAAAATTCTATCATCTTCTGGTAAAAAATTGTTGCTCAAGTCAGATTTGGCCAGCCTTGAATTTAACAATGAGTGGAAGCAGAGGTGCCAGGCCCTGCCCTAAGGAAGAGAAAAGGTTGTGTAGCTGTAACCACAGCTGTGGTCTGGCACATGCCCAACTGTCCAGCTTCTCATCTATGAAATGAGAATTCTCAACAAGACAGTGTCTGTGGAGAAGAAACAGCACAGTGGTTAAGAGCACATACTGTGGGACCATACTACCTGGACTTAATCCAGCTCTGCCACTTAATAGGACTTTGAGCAAGTCATAACAAACACTTACATAGTGCTTACTCTATCCGGGCATTGTACTTAGTGCTTTTTGTGACCTAACTCACTTCATCTTCAGCAGCCTCATCAAGTAAGTACTATTATTTTTTGGCTAACAGATAAAACACTGGTGTCTTAGTTACTTTTTTGTCATTGCAGGGACAAAATACCCCAACACCCAAAATTAAAGAAGGGAAGGTTTATTTAGCTTACAGTTTGTGGAGGCCTCAGTCCATACTCAGCTGGCTCCAAGGCAGGGTGGCATAGCCAAGGGGCAACCATTCATGGCAGCCGCAAGTGACAAGAGCAAAAGAGGCAAAAGGGAGGAACAGGTCTGTTTTCCTCCCTTACATTGTATGCAACAGTCACACCACCAATCCCAGCGCTATACAACAAACCAATCATAAGCACTAGACTCAGCTGACTTCCAAAGCGCCACCCCCCATGACCAAATAAGGCTTTGGGGGGACATCCAAAACTAGGAACTTGCCCAGGTTCTCAGGGTGCTAAGTGACAGCTGGAACTCAACCCAGATATTCTTTACCTCAGTGACTTCATGTTTTATATATGAATAATACAGATTTCATTGAGTAATTTGAACACTAGAGACAATAATACAGGTAAAATGTTAGAATATAGCATTTCCCATATTAGCCCACAGTAATGTTACTTTAAATTCTTTTTACTATTTAAGCTCCTTGAAGCTTTAAGATTCTATGATTTTTTTTTAACTGCTTGAACTGTCAGATAGTAATTTTGAAAAATGTTTCCATATGAGTCAGATGAAGTAAAACAACTGCATACTGAAGCTACCATAAAATAGGGTTATATCTGTAGACTCTTTCAGATTCTCCCCTTGTAATTGTTTCTATTCTCTTTGGTAGATTATTGACCCATTTCAGATACTTGTGGCAGCAAACAAAGCAGTTCACCTCTACAAACTGGGAAAAATGAAGACACGAACTCTATCTACTGAAATTATTTTCAACCTGTCCCCAAATAACAATGTAATGTGGAACATATTGACCTTATTTTTGTTGACTTTGTCATAATAACATATATGTTCTGTAGTGTTGGGATGGAGGTTAAGCAATAACACATAATCACAACAAATAATCACAAAGAGCTCTGCACTGAGATAGGAAGCTTAGCACTGTGTAGACAAATAAGCTTTAGAGTCAGTTTCTGTCTCAGTAAACAAAAGTTGGCTAAATTAAAGCTAATTTTACCTGTCCTCTTTTACCATGTAGGGTTACGAAGAGTGCTCAAATATTTTTGCTTCAGAGATTGGCAGAAATCCAAATGATAAAGATTAGGCATAGACATTTTATACATTCATGCATGTCTTTCCCTCTCCTGTATACTTGAGGGAATGATGTATGTCTTTTTCATATACAGTTCCAGTAACTTGCTTCCTAGAGCAGTCCTGAATCCATGCTCACTCACATACTAAGTGCACAGGAAGATTTCATGGTTTACAGTACTCAAGGGAATACTTTCTTAATAAAAATTCTTGAGCTAACAACAATCCACATGTATATAGCACACTGATTTATTGCTGATGAAGTTTCAGTATAACTGTTACTGTTACTAACACAACCAGATAATTTTTCAGAGAAAATTAAGAAGCTTGTGGTTTGGTTAAAATAGAAATGACTGCAAAGTTTATAAAATGTAGTTATCTCAGCATAGTAATAGAATTCCCCCGTACCTGGAATAAAATTTACCAGGTCATGATTGTTTCTTAGAGATATTTTGCAATGATTCAGGACACTGCTCCTGTTCTAGTTCCTGTTTTAGGAGCAAAAGGAGCAAATATGTTCCTAAGGAGAGGCAGATAAATAAGACAAAAGTTAAGCTGCCCTAAGTTAAATGACATAATGGGAGTATGAATGCACAGGAGGGAGGAGAATGTGGAGAGGGGGTGGCCCTGGATCCTCCAGCATGTATTCAGCAGCCCAGCCACAGAGAAAAGGCTGATGGGATAGGGGACAAAGCATAAACATAGGCAGAATATGAAACGGAACATGGGCTGGCCAGCAGCCAGAAACATGGATGGGAAGTCACGTGGGCCAGAAGGGAGGGCTGTTTACATGCAGTGTGGAGAAGTGTGGCCTTGACTTCACAGAAGCAAGGTGCAGCTTTAAGTAAGCAGAACTCTAGAGGCCAAAACAGTAGTAGCATCTATTGAAAGGAAAAACAAGGATATGAAAAATAGGAAGCACTTGACTGAGGAAGAAGGTGCATAAGGAGATGGTTCAGATCTAGTTTGTTTATTTTTCTTCCTTAGATTTCAGAAGCTTTGAAAAAATTTGGTATCTCAGCAAATGACACATCAGTTCTAATTGTTTACATCGAAGAGGGGGAAAAACAAATAAATCAAGAGTACCTAATATCTCAAGTAGAAGGTCTTCAGATTTCTCTGAAAAATCTTCCTGAAATAACGAATATTGCAGAAGTCAAAAAGGTTTGTAAATTTATATTTAGGTGAATAATGCTGTTTTTTGATCAGTGTATCTAACCAGGAACATGCCTGTAATCCCACCACTTAGGAGGCTGAGGCAGGAGGATCTCCATGAGTTCAGGGCCAACCTGCACTCCATAGGGAGACCCTGGCTCCTAAAACAAAAAACACTGATTTGAACTTTTAAGAAATGTTAAATTTTTAAGTTATTTTAATAATAATTATAGATAGAACTCGGATATATAAAGTACAGTTGGAAATGTATTTGATAAAAATATTCTGCACTCCAAGAAAGTGAATAATTCTCAGGGTTATATACATTTAGAATGTTGACTATAGTATGAGTTAGTATCTAATTGAATTCTATTAAAATTAATAGAAATGTGTTTTTATGTACAGAGAACTTTTTTATGCTCGTAACTACACTTTAAAGAAATATTTGAGATAAGCAATGAATCTTCATCTGCTTTGATTGTTTTAATCACATTTGTGATTCATTTCATATAATTAACTCAATAATTGAATGAAAATTTCACTTATAAATGTTGATAGAATGACAGTAGTGCAAAAGTATATCAGAAAGATGCCATTTGTCTCTCATTTTTACAGATATATAAACTGTCTTCCCAAGAAGAAAGCATTGGAACACTATTGGATGGCATCATTTGTAGAATGTCAACAAAAGATGTTTTGTGAAATGTTAGAAATATTAACAGAAATTATCAGCATTAAAAAGCTTTTTATTATCTCTACATCTCTGTATCTGTTCAAATGCATTTTTATATAATTAGAAGAAAAATTGCAACCATTTATTGAGTGCCTGCAGTGCACTAGGATCTCACTTCAGCAATTTATATCCATCAGTTCACACCCACCCCTACTTCTGCCTACTCCAGCACTCCCCTCCCCAGCTTCTTCATCTTATTTCTCAGTATTTTATATGTCATACAAAGTAGTTGGTGTTTTTACCCCTACTTTTTACAGGGGGCAGCTAAAAACTTAAGAGTCGCTTACTTAAGGTCATACAACTAGTATAAAGTCATTTTTGATAAATGATTGAATTTTCTCGTTACCTATGTTTTTGATTGTGTTAGTCAAGGTAGATTTGGTCAAGACTCAGCAAACTTGATGGGTGTGGTAGCACATGCCTTTGATCCCACTAGTCAAAAAGCTGAAGCAAGAAAATTGTTAAGAGTTTGAGGCCAGCCTGGGATACATAGTGAGTTCAAGGCCAGCCTGGGCTACATAGTGAGACCCTCTCTCTCCAAAAATAAATAAATAAATAAAAGAAATAATAAAACAAGACTAAGCAAAGTGGAACTCTTCTGTGAAGAACAAGAATAAAAATTCTCCTCTTTGTGAACCATAATCCACTGCAACTACTCTGCCACAAGTTTTAGTGCCCAAGCAGCCACAGACAATACATAAAGACAAGCTTGGTGGGCTGGAGATTTAGCTCAACAGCAAAGTGCCTGCCTGGCAAGCACAAGGTCATGAGTTTGATCCTTGGTACAAAAAAAATCAGTTGGGTCCAAGTCAACCTTGATTTACAAAAACAAGCTGTGTGCAGGATTTAATTGGAGATTGGTAGTTTGTGGACCTGTGGGTTATTTAGGCTGCAGTGACAGTTCCTAAAGCTAATTGGTTTGATACAACAGAAAATTGTGTCTTGTTCTGCGGAGCCAGCATGAATCAGCAGTAAGACTCACTGTAATGACTTAGGTACCCAAACTATAAGGACTTTGTCCCAGCCTGTGCTCCTGGGTCCCTGCAGAGCTGAAAGGGAGCACAGTGAGTTTCTTACAGGCTGTAAAGCTTCCATATGGAAGTGATAGATGTTACTTATCTTTGTTTTTGGAGACAGGGTCTTGCTATGTAGTTCAGGCTGGCCTCAAACTCATGGTAACCCTCCTGCCTCAGCCTCTGGAGTGCTGAGATTATAGGCATGCACCAAGACACCTGACAGATACTGCTTATCTTATTTCACTGGCCACAGCCAGTCACAAGACCACATCAACTTAGGAAAGGTTAGGAAATGTGGTCCAACCATGTGCTGTGAAGTGGAGAGGTAGAAATCCTTAGAAACTATAAACGCTGCCAACATTTCTTGCCTGTGTACTGTGTTCCAGGTTCTGCACTGAGTATTTCATGTGCACTCATTTAGTCTTTGTGACAGCCCCAGATATATATGTGTGAGGAAATAGATTTAATCTCTCACCTCTATTTCACACCTCTAAAAGATAGTAAAAGCACATGTTATAGTCAGAAGTTGCAAGGAGAACAACTACATACAGGACACATAATTTATAGTAGTATTTATAATGGTCACCCAAAGAGTCAAATACAAAGAAAGTATAGGAAATCTGTCCACAATACTAAAGACCTAGGAAATCCACCTGAGGGCCTGGGATCCCATGGCAATAACCTACATGAGTTCAGCTGAAAACCTAGAGCCCACAACAGTGAGTCATGCAAGTCTGCTTCATGGATTTGTGCTGGGAAGGCCCAAAGGTCAGCAGTGTGAAAGAGCTGTGCTAGCAGACTGAAGGTTCTGTACTGGAACCAAAACACAACACTCAAGGACCAGGGCTCCCCTGAAAAGAACCACAGCCATCCTCAGTGACAATCAGGTCCTGAACTCCTCCAATGATGATAAGAGCCAAGTAATATCAGGAAGCCAGCATAACAAACTTCTGGAGATTAAACAGCACACATCTTCCCTTTTGGTGCAGGAAGCAAAGCTTAGCGTAAGGACCAAAGCTCCCCGAAAGGGAACTGCAGCTATTCTCAGCAACAAGGTCCTAAGCTCTTCCGATAACAGCCAAGTTTGTATCAGGGGAGCCAGCATGACAAGCTCCTTCAGGAGAACCAACAGCTCCAAAACAATAACACTTAGGAGAATCCACAGTGCTTCTCCTCCTCTCCAGGTCTCTGGTTTATGCTGGGAACTTTCCTCAGGTGGGCCATGCACACTGAGCACCATGCTGATTCAGTTCAGCTGGTGTTTGATCACCTGTTACAATCCACTACACGGTACAATTTACCGTTAGTTGATAATTGCTACATTTACTTGTTACTGCATTTTCCCCATCTGCCTGTTAATCCATGTATACATACATGCATGTATATTGTTTGCTAAACTATTTTGTCTTACCTTTTGTTTAGTTGTCATGTCTCAGCTTTTAAATGTCCTGTTTTTAAATAAGTGGTATTTTTTAAAGACTGTACTGGATATTTTTCAGGAGTCCATGTAATACATTGGTTCATGATTAGAGTCATTTTAAATAGTTTAGGAATCATTAGCATTTAGATGAACATTATGTCCTCACCATGTCTCATCAGGAGATGTGTAAAGTCTGTTAGTCCCCATATGATGGGGCTAAGTTTGAACACTTAGCTAAGGTGCTGCTTCAGCAGATCTGTATTATAAAAGCATCCTTTCCTCCAAAGCTTAGAGTTGAAGCAGACCCGGACCTAAATCTCGGAGTGCTGTAGTCAGAATTCAAACTCAGATCTGGGTGACCACAGATTTCGTGCTCTTTATTAGTCCTTAATTGTTTTCTTCCCAGGCTCCCAAACACTTTCCATTTGATGTGCAGTGTGCCATGTATGAAACTGTTCTGTTTTTATACACTAATGTGGTTTTGAATTTTCTGCTTGTCCTTTGCCAAATACATATATATTCATACATGTTTCAGCCTTCCTGAAGTGTTCAGTCCAGAATGGGGCTACTTTGCACTCCTTACAGTAGGATACAAACATCCCTGTCTCAGCAACCTTGGAAGTGATGCTTTTTAACTTCTAACCATGTTTGAATTTTAGAATGCAGGACTCCTAGTGAAATGCAATTCATGTTTATTAATTTGTACATTAGCTATAAGAGTTTTATTTCTGTAGCTGCAGATACTGTTTTCAACTTATGAGCCTTTTGAATCAAGAATTTATGGTCAGAATGAGTACAGTTGTGTATCCATCAGAATTTCCTGTTCTGGGTGGTTTGGTTTTGTTTGAGAGAAGGTCTAGCTATGAAGTTTAGGCTGACCTTGAACTCACTGTGTAGGCCAGGCTGGTCTCAAATTGTGGCAATCTTCATTCAGCTTCTCCATTTCTGGGGTTATAGCTGTGCACCATCAAGTTGGGGCTCTTTTAAAAAAAATTATTATTGCATGTTTGAGTACATCATTATTATATTCATCATGGGGAGTTAGTACATATGCATACACATCTTGTTTTTACCTGCACTTCTCCTGTCCTCATCCATCCCTCACTCCTCATTTATAAAAAGATCAATCTCCCTACTTCGTATTATCCACCATTTATTTTCTATTTTTTCTTCTCCCTTCTTTTCCTTTCCTCTCCCCTACCCCTTGTTCCTCTTCTCATTTGCTTTCTATTTTCTTTTCTTTTCTTTTCTTTCTTTCTTTCTTTCTTTCTTTCTTTCTTTCTTTCTTTCTTTCTTTTTGGTATTTTTGAGACAGGGTCTTGCTATGCAGTTCAGGCTGGCCTTGGGCTCACTTTGTAGCCCAGGTTGGTCTCAAATTTACAATGATCCTCCTGTCTCAGCCTCCCAAGTGCTGGGATTACAGGAGTACACCACCACGCCCTGCAACCCATCATTTATTTTTGTTTTTAATTATAATTTGGGTATCTCATATAAGATAAATCAAGTAATAGTTAAACTTGAGAGTTTATTTATTTATGTATTTATTTATTCATTTATGGTAGTGGGGATTGAACTCATGACCTCACACTTGCCAGACAGGCGCTCAAGCCACTGAGCTAAATTCCTGGCCCTTTGAGTGTCTATTTTATAGAACATCATGGTTTCAAAGAGCATCTGTTTTCCTACAAAGACTCAAATTTATTTATCCTTCTTTTTGGTAGAATAGTACTCCACTGTATATATAAATGCCACATTTTCTTCATCCACTCATTTATTGATGTGTGATGGGTTGTTTTCATCACTTTGTTCTGGGTGTCTCCTGTTTTCCTCTCCAGTCACTACCCTTCCTCATAGTACTCTGTGGTGGAGACTAACCTAGATATACTGGTACAGCAAGAGGAACCTTTTTCTCTGGCTCTGAAGATAATAGGGAAGTTGGCAGAAATTGGAGGAGGGAGAGAAGAAGAGAGTGAGGCTGGTATTTATTCTGCCTTGTCTTTAAACCTTCTCCAGACAGCTGCTCTGTTTCTCAGCCCAGTACCTAGAACTTCTCCTTCCCTATGGCAACGTAGGTTTGGTTTGGTTTGGATTTTTGAGACAGGATCATGCTATGGACTCCAGGCTCCTCTTGAGCTCATTATGTATCTCAGGCAAGCTTTGGCTTTACAGTGATCATCTAGTCTCAGCTTCCTGAGTACTGGGATAGTCCTACATAAACATGTTTGACATGGTTCGTGTCCCAGCTTATTCCCCTTTCCCCACCACAGCTTCATAATTCTACCTTTGATTATCTATAGTTATCTTTATTTGAGTTTTGAGACCTGATATCCTCCTCCTTAGAGAATTTGTTAAAAGGCTAGGTGAGAACATCACTTCTGTATACTGTAGGAAACTTTGTCCTAGGATTTCTGAACACCTTGTAACAAAATGACACCCACCCCCTGCAGCCAGTATATTATAGTTTCTTAGTTGCCTAGGTAATAGTTCCTGTTCCAGTTCCCATTGCTTCTCTCTTAGAAATGAGAAGCTGTCACTGTGATACATAGCTGATCAGTATGATACAATTGTATAAACCAATACCCAATTGACAAGTCATTCTGCTTCTGTTCTTCCTGCTTGCCTATCCCATATAAGATGTAGACCACCAGAGATCTGCCTGATATTCTGGGAATGATCCCAATCTGTGCCTGTCAATGTACATAAATCTGCCCCCAACCCCTGGGTGTTGTTTTGGTGTTTGTTTGCCACTGCAACCTTACCAAGAATAACTTACTTGTCAACTCTCTTTCCCCTTGAAACAAAGAACTGTATTTTTGTTTCACTCATCTTCACTAAATTCAGAGTTCTCATTGGGATCCAGCAGGTTTTGTAAATAAGGGGAAGAAGAGTTAAAGGGAGAGGAAGGGAATGGGAAAGAAATGGAACGAGCCAGGAGGAATCCAGTTGGTAGCCGCTAAGAATCAGCCATGGTGGAACCCAGGTGGCTGCAGAAGAAGGCAACTCACCTGCCCGCTTGGTAAGCGCCTCCCTGTGGTGCCAGCCAGGAAGAGACCCAGACAGCAGCTCCCGTGAGCCTATCGGCACAGGTGCTGGAAATCAAACATCCCAAACACTCCCACTCCCACCCCCACCCCAGTTAGCAGCTGCGGACAGAGGTCTAAACATGACTTGAGGAGATAACCGTATGCAATATAGCAAATATGGGGGATTTCCTTCCATCTTCTGTTTGAAGGCAAATTTTTTTTCACTGTTTTGTTCCATTGCAATTAATTGTATTATGCTATTTTCAATGTTCTCTTTCGAATAGTTTTATAATGTTCTGTTTTTGATTTGATTTTGCTATATTTAACTGACTGGACAACTATTGTGAAGATAACAAGATATGCTATGGAACCTATTACTGTTATCCTGACATCCTGCTGTGAAGTTCTGTACCAATTTCACTGCATTTTCTCGTTGGTTTTGTTCTGTCCTGTTGTATTTTTACTACCTTCAAAAAAAAAAAAGAAACATGGAGCAAGGTATATCATGTACAGTTGCAAATTCCCTATGATGAATGTAATATATCTAAAATGTACCAATAAAATTAAATTTTTTAAAAAAGGAAGCTAGCTAGTGGAAGGGCCTGAGATAGACATACTGATAAAAATCAGGACTAGATAGTGAACTACGACTTTGGACAAAGACTGTATTTCCTCAGGTAGCATGGAATGCAGCCCACCCCCTACTAAAGGGAGGTGCATCCATTCCCTACTAAGATCCTGAATTTCTACAAAGTTATAATGTACATTAACCGGTTTCTTCTGAGATCCCAGTTTATTGTAAACACGCTGTGAAAGAACTGAGCTAAAAAGCCTTTTATCTCAAAGTCATTTGAAATCTACAGAGCCATCTGTGATAGGTGACCACTAAACAATTAAGCAATTTATGTCCACTACTTGCCTATAAGCAATTCAAATGGCAGAGCTATGCAGTTACCACATTTGGGACCTATCCTGGAAACCCAGGAGCTTTTTTGTTCTCCTTATTTCTAGTAAAACTGTTGTAACCACAGAAGGAAGAAAGGAAAGAAGGAGAGAAAGAAAGGGAAAAAAAGAAAAAGAAAGAGAAAAAAAGGAAGAAAGAAAAAAAGAGAGGCAGGGAGGGGCAGGTGAGTTTAAGGACTCACCCAGGATTTAATGTCCTTGGACAAGATAAAGTTCTGGCAGGGAGAAGCACACACGTGACAGATATTCTTTTTGATCGAGGAACCTAGATTATGTTCTTTGTTGAAGAAGCCCAGGGTGACAAGCAGAGTTCCCAAAGATCCTAGCACAACTGTGCAGGGGTCCAGAGTGGACTTCAAAGAGGGCTTAGTGTGCTGAGCTGGAGGTGTTGTGTCCTAAAGAAAACACAAGAGAGGTGATCAATACCCCCATTAGAGTGAGGACCTGTGGACCCATCCAGAGCTTGCTTTCTCCTCCACGTTACTTCTAAAAGTATCACAAGTAGGAGTGACTGGGACACTTTGCTTAGTTACAACCTAGCTCATTGACCTTGGGACTCATGATTATCATGTAACCACAAGAACCAATGAAGTGGCTGGCACCCAGGTCTGCTTCCTAGAGCTGGGGTAGATCTTAGTGTCGTCTGAATGCCAGTTAGAGGTTGAGGGCTTGGGCCATTGTGTACACTGTGAGCACTGTGGTAGAGCAGGTAAGTGGACAGAGGTGCAAGATCAGGGCTCTCAATATGAAGCAGGAGTCCTCGAACATTTCTGGGGAATCTCAAAGCTGGTCCTTGGTTTGTTTGTTTGCTTTTCTTCTCATTTGCGCATTGGCCTTCTCAACAGCCTAAAAGTGTACGATCATGACAAGAAAGATTTCTTGATTTTTGCTTGGGGACACAAGATTTCTGAAATGGAAGTAACTTGGTGGAGGGGGTAAAATCCTGGAAATGTGAAATCTGGCTACCACAGATACGATCCTAACACCCCAAGAAGCTCAAAGAGACTGTGATGTGATAGGGTAATGAGCATGGAGGGGGAGATAGTACAGATGCCAGGGTTTTGTCTGTGTTATTCTGTTAAATCTTCAAAACAACAGTATAATACTGTGGTTCTTTTACAGACGAGTATACACAGGCTAAGACGTAGTAAATTACATGCACAAGGTCACAAAGCTAGAAAGAGAAGGAATTGATATTCTAATCAGGTGTTTTTGATACTCACCTTCTGACAATGGTGGTTTTTTAGTTCCCCATCAGTGATGAGAGAAACATACAGCCATGGACATGGTCTCCCTTGTTCTGGTGTGGAAGGGGGAGGTACGTGGTTCATGTGAGGTGTCACATGGCTTTTATCACTCTATTCCAGGCTGTTGAAAAGGTGTGCCATCAAGTATAGCTGTTACTTGTGGACACTGATATTGTAGACACTGAAGTGTCCCTATGGCTCCTTATTACATCCGCAAATACCAAGAAAGTGACCGAAAACGAGTCGTGGACTTGTTCTAGAAGTGCATGGTGGAGCAGATCCCCGCCGCCTTCCGCCACACACTGAGGCTGCCCCAAACACTCGTGTTCCTAATTGGGGTGCCGCTCTGCATTCTCCTGGTCTCTGGGTCCTGGCTGCTGGCTTCTGTGTCAAGCTTCACTCTCCTTGTTTTCCTATGGTTCTTTGTTGCGTACCCCTGGAGGCAGTATGTGGTCACGTGTCTGCGCACTGACTTGGCTGACATCACCAAGACCTACCTGAGTGCCCGTGACTCTTGCTTCTGGGTTGCCGAATCTGGAGGGCAAGTGGTGGGCACTGTGTGTGCTCTGCCAGTGGAGAATCCGCCACCGGGAAAGAAGCAGTTGCAGCTGTTTCACCTCTCAGTAGCCGTGGAGCACCGAGGAAAGGGGATAGCGAAAGCCCTGGTCAGGACTGTCCTCCAGTTTGCCAGGGACCAGGGCTATGGTGAAGTTGTGCTTCATACCACCCTAGTGCAGCAGAGTGCCCTCAAGCTCTATCTACACATGGGCTTCCAGGAGACGGAGCAGTTATTCCTCCACATTATCATGAGACTTGTGACTGTGCCTACATTTCATTTAACATACCACCTCCCAACAGCCATCAGTAATCTCTGCACTCCCAATGCACTCCCAATGCACATCAATAATCTCTGCACTAGATAGAGGGAGGATTGCCACAAGTTCAACCTCAATCTGGAAGACCAAGCTGGGTGATTCAAGATCAGGCTGGACAGTCAATCAGGATCTCATGAAAGCAAATTCTGCATTTAAGCAGATAAACAGTAGAATCTCCTTGCTGTTAACATCTGAATCTAACCTTTTTGAAAGTTGAATGGATGGCTCTGTTGAATTGTATCTTTCTGGGTTTTCTGTGTTTCCTTTGTGTCATAGCACACTTGCGGCGCCCTTTTCTGTCCATGCCGCATCCTAGTCCATCCACGCCTTGTGACAATCGCTTCTCCAGGAAAAGGACACCGCATGTGGGAATTGGGCGCGGGGATCTTGGAATGTTTTGTACTGATAATTGTAATTTGTGTAGTTTACATGTGTATGTTTTTATGTAATGCTCAATATGGAGTCGAGGGTGGAGACTCCAGGGGGGTTGCTGGAGGCCCTCTAGATAACCCCTTTGTGAGGACTGGTTGTGGGGTTTTGCCTTCTGTGAGTAGTGTGAGAGAGTTTATGCGGGAGCTTTGGGTGGGAGAGCTCATGGAGGAGGATTTGCGGGGTTCCTGTGAGAC
>PVLA01001754.1:185966-324325 GCA_004027455.1 Hydrochoerus hydrochaeris | reverse complement strand
TCTCCCATCCCCCAAGTTCCAGTCAGAGGTGGCTAGACCGTGTATGGTTAGACTCCTCTCCACGTCCTTGGAATAAAGGCTATTTTTACCTCATATTTTTCTCTTTATTTCCTACCAAAAACCCTATCAAACCCTAAGTGAAACAAGCACATATGTAAAAGTAGCTACCACTACCTATAATTTCCCTAAGCAAGAGCCCTGCTTTATTTACAATGGGTACTTAAACTGACTAACGCAATCCCAAAGGCAGTGAGAAGACTAAAGTTCCAGCCCGGCCACACACTGCTGCTTGAAACTGAAGAACCCACCCAGGGCGGTGAGAAGGAACAAGGGAGATGAATTTATAGATTCGGTGAGGCAAATGTTTCAAGGAGGAGAGAATTCCAGCAGGGTCTAAGAACACCCTAAAGTGTCCCCCACTTAGGGACAGGCACCCTAAAGTGTGCTTACTGGATTTTATATTAAGAGGGTTGGTGGCCTGAGGGACAATCTTTTTGAAGGATCTTAGATATAAAGGGAAGGAGAACGGAGTTTTCTTTAAGGTGAAAATGCAAAAAAAAAAAAAAAAAAAGTTTATTTGATGAGAAAGAAAAATGCTGAAGGTGTATAAAGAAGAGAGATAACTAATGAAATAATTTTTTTTTACAAATATTCATATAAAGCCGGGCGTGGTGGCACACTCCTGTAATCCCAGCACTCAGGAAGCTGAGGCAGGAGGATCGTTGCAAGTTTGAGACCAACCTGGGCTACACAGTGAGCTCAAGTCCAGCCTGAACAGCATAGTGAGACCCTGACTCAAAAAGACAAACAAAAAGCATATAAATTATTTATAAATATTCCTTTAAATGGAAAACTCCTTTCAGGCCCATAAATGATCATATGATTTTACAAAAGACATAGCTTTGCATTGTTTTAAGGAAGAACGTGCACTGTATGATGTTGCTTTATCATCCACGAGGAATGTCCGCGTGTCCATTCAGAAGGAGGCCAGGCCCGTGAATTCCATCTGTCCTCCCGCACCCCTTCTTCTAAGCCATGGTTTAGCAGGGCTCTCAATAAAAGGGATATTCCAAGCCTTTTCTCACCCTAACCTGCATTCTTCTTAGTTTTCAATTTACATGCACAAACTGAAATAGAAGAAATCTCAGTGGAGCCGTGCATGCACTCCTGTAGGTAGGGTGGCCTCAGGAAGTGGATTCTAGAAAGTGCTGGCATACAGTACCTTTTGGTTTTAGGAAAGCTATTCCATTAATCAAAAGCAAATGAGGAAACCCCAAAACAGAAAGAGGATGAGCTCAGTAAAACACACCCACATTTGTAAAGCTGCATTCAAATTCAAATTTCCCTGTTTATAAATGGCCACTGTCTTGTTGGCCCTCCTTCTGCATTTTATTTTATTTTGGTACTGGGGATCGAACTCACGACCTCATGCTTGCCAGGCAAGTGCTTATGCCACTGAGCTAAATCCTCAGCCCCCTCCTTCTGCATTTTAGGCTTGGAATATGTAGGAGGGGGCTTCAGAACAAGGAATTTTCTCTCTTTATGTAAGTAGTAAAGTGCTCATTTAAAAAATTATAATGACTCAGTAACTTAAAATCTGAATTATTAGTTTTTTAAAATGAAATGATGAATGGATTTTATAAAAGGCTCTATCAGAACAGAGGGTATTAAGCAAAAGATGAAATTTCCTCCAACCTATTATCGCCCTAGGACCACTCCCCAGAGGTAACCTTGGCAGCAATTAGTGGGCAATTGCTAATTGGGTACTTTGCCTGAAATTCCCCATGCTTGTATGAGTGAGAGTACAGAGACCTTCCCTCAGAAAGGGAGGCGATGGCTGATGTAATCACCTGGCAGCCACTATTCTAAGCTTTTGTTTAGGTCTTGGAATGGGTACCCACTTTCTTTTCTAATCGGATTGAGTAAAATGGGCCACCAAATGAATACAGTTTTTTGAGCCTTAATTCAGGAGTGGTGAAGCTTGAAGCAGTTTTTAGAAGTGCCCTGAGGGAAGTTCCACTCTCTGATCCTCCTTCTCCTGCTCCAAAAGGGAAGAGCAGCTTTGAAAAGCGCAGCCCTTGTGGAGGTCTGTCTGACTCCCACTCCTTGCAGCTCAGCTTTACTTGTAAGCCTGTGCTTTCCCAGCGGGAGCCCGTCCCCCTCCGTGGGGAGAGCTCGTTCTGCTCCCAGCTGGACTTTGAGTACAGTGACTGGTTAAATAGGAACTCACAGTCTTCTTTTTCAAAACAAAGAGGATAGCTTGAGGAGGAAAATACCAAGAACTAGGAAATAAATGAGACAGAACAGGAGTTCCAGGTAAAATAATTACAAACAACTCTTTAAAAATGCCCAGACCATTTTGCCGTTTCCATACATTATCAGTTTTCTGGGATCTGCTATCTCTCAGAGTACCTTTGCATTATACTCAAAATGTGCAGCTCTCTGTGTCTGCTTGGTCATGTTGGCAAAAGATAACCCACCTATCTTATCCAGCCCCAGCTTTTCCAGTCCTCAGTGAACAGAGCAACCAAGTGAGCCAAAGGGGAAGTCAGACTCATACTTTTTGGCGCAGGCCCAATTTTCCAACCCGCGAAATTCTCAACCAGTTTCTTTTTTCTCATCACTGCATTGTGTGACTTGAAAGACACAGTGGAAATAGCTTGGGGAACACCAAGAATGAAAGAGCACACACCACGGGGTAAGCGAAGAAGAAACCCTCTTGGTAGATTCCACCAGAATAAATCCTGGAGCAATCCTGATTCTTAAAAGATTTACCAGAAACGTAGGCAAGATACCACATCCAGATGCTGAAAAAAATGAAAATATTGGGCAATGTAGGACAGGAGATAGAGGGGAGAAATTTAAAGTGAATTAACAATTAAATGCGTAGATGGCTTCTTGTTAATGAGGCCCTGCCAAGAATCATAGGTTCAATTTTATTCTTTTGCTAGTTGGAGAAAATATGGTACAGAACTTGCTAAAGTACCATGTAGGATCTTAATTCTATAATAATTTTATGTATTCTGGGCCTTTCTGGTAGCCAAATACTATAGAAAGTAAGAAGTTTCTAATTACTTAAAAAAAAATCAAATATTTGCCTGTGGTTGTCTTGCTGATCCACCTCAAATTCTAGCTCTGCTTTTCTGGGGATGCTGAAACCTACAGACTCAGTGGACCACAGCTGTGTCCTCAGTGACCTGTTCTGTGTTTACTTCCACACTCATACAGTTTATATTCATAGCATACAAAGCACTAGATTTGAACTATAAGAAGAATCTGCCTAAAGAAGTCACAAGAAAAGAGGATGCTTTTTTGGTTTGGTTTTGCTTTTGTTTTTTTCTTCATTCCTGGGTGGGCTCTGGCAAAATATGAGAACTTTTAATAAATAATCTGAACTTATTATTTAGCTTCTTTGCTGAAGATTGCGAAGAGACATTCTTATCTCTGATGTGTGTGACCAATATACAAGTTTCAATAAACCTCAAGTCATATCAAAAGTTTAATAGCTTGGCTGCAAACCCATATACTCATCACACATTGCGGTTACTGGGTTTTTTGGTGTTTGGAACTCTGGGGGCAGTTAAGAAGCTATAATGGGGGCTGGGGATTTAACTCAGCAGCATAAGCGTCTCCCTTGCAAGCTCAAGGTCATGAGTTCGATCCCCGGTACCTAAAAAAAAAAAAAATAGTTTTTCTTTTAAATTTTCTTCAATGAGTAGACTTGTCTAGAGTAAAGATCACATATAAAGACAGGATCCTTGTCAGAGGGGCTGCAGAAAATGGGCAGGACACAGAAAGGACAGAAATGCTGGGGGATGTGCACCATATGGGAAAGGAAGAGCCTGGCTCAGGGGCCTTGAGGAGGAGACTTACCCAACACGTGCCCCATTGCATTCCAATATTCAGCAAGGAGACTTTGATGTCAAGAAAGGTAGTTATGGCCTCTGGTCCTGGAGACATGAGCAGGCAAGCTCGTTCTTTCTAATGAGATGTAGGGGATGTTACCCAACGCCCATTCCCACTCCCACCTGACAGGTATTTTGCTGGGGATGGGAGAGTCTGTTCCTGATAAAAAGCTGGATATGTGTAAAGGAAAAAGTCACTTCTTGCCAGGCTGTCACTGGTCCCACAACCCTGCCATTTCTGGCATTTGAATATTCTGAAGCTTGTGGCTGTGGCAACCTTATTGTAGGCATGAGGGACTGAGTCCTCAAGTGAAAAGCCTTCATACCATGGCTGGTAAAGCAGGGGCATACAAAGACCCATGTCTTGATCCTTTACATAGAAGATCCCCCCCAAAATCCACCAAAAGACTTCTAGAATCAATAATCAAATTCAGTAATGTAGCAGGATACAAACCCAACACATGAAAATCAGCAGTGACCCTATACACTGATAATGAAACCACTGAAAAAGAAATTAGTAAAAAATTACTCTTCACAATGGCACCAAGAAAACTTAAATGCTCAGGAATTAACTAAGGAAATGAAAGACCTCTGTAATGAAAACTATGGCACTATGAGAAAGGAAATTAAAGAGGACACCAGAAAGTCAGAAAGACACCTCCTGTTCCTAGATAGGTTGAATGAATATAGTCAAGAGGACATACTTCCAAAATTGATGTACAGTTGTAATGCAATCCCCATCAAAATATCAATGGTGTTCTTCACAGAACTGGAGAAAACAATCCTAAAATTTATATGGGGCCAGAAGAGACTCAGAATATTAAAAGCAATCCTGGCTAACAAAATCAAAGCAAGAGACCACAAAATCCCAGACTTAAAGTTATATTACAAAGCTACAGTGATAAAAACAGCACAGCACTGACACAAAAATGGATACAAGGAACAGACTAAGGGATGCAGAAACAACCTCAAGTACATTCAAAGAGGTCAAAAAGTACACTAAAGGAAAGATAGCCTCTTTAATAAATGGCATTGAGAAACTGGCTGCTTATATGCAGAAGATTGAAATAGACCCTTATTAAACAAAAACAAAATGGATCAAAGGATTAAGTGTTAAAACAAACGTGCTGGAAGATAAAGTAGGTAAAACTCTTGAAGTCATAGATGTAGGAGAGAACTTTCTGAACAGATTCATGGTTGCACAGGAAATTGTAACAAGAATCAACAAATAGGATCAAATCAAAATGAAATGTTTCTGCATAGCAAAAGAAACAATCAACAATGAACAGGCAACCTGCAGAATGGAAAAAATTTTGTCAGCTATTTCTCAGACAGAGGACTAATGCCTAGATTATATAAAAAATTCTAAACAATTAGAGTCCACAAAATAAAAGGCTCAATCAAAAAATAGGCAAGTGAATAGATAATTTACAGAAGAAGGGCAAATGACCAATACATACATGAAGCAATGCTCAGTGTCACTGGTCATTAGAGAAATGCAAATTAATACCACACTAAGATTCCATTTTACCCCAGAAAGAAAGGCCATCATCAAGAATTACACAATAACAAATGCTGGCAGTAATAAAAATAAAAAATACAGTGAAACAAAGGCCTATGTCTTGATGACCCTAAGATGGACACATGCCAGCAACCCCCACCTCTAGAATTCTTATATAAAAGTATTAAATCTTGCTTGGTTTATAACCTAACTGGTCTCTTCCTGTTAGATATTTCACTTGTTTGCAATATTTCATTATTTTATATGACACTGAGACCAAAAAAGTCAACTTTTTTCACAGCTCCATAATTATTTCCTCAGGTATGTTCTTGGAAATGAACTTGCTATGTTAATATGACTAATAGAAAACTAAAATGCCTTTTGCAATCCCTTGATACTGTGTGGGGAGAGGTATGTCACTGCCCTCTGAACATATTTAGTATTTTACCAGCTTAATAGTTTTCAAAAGATTCACCTTTCTATTTAACTTGCTTTTTATGAGTTGCTACTAAAGTGAAATACTTTTTAACCTGTTAATTGACATTAGTGTTTTGGTTTTGTGTCATGGCTATTTCTAGCTCTTCTTTAGAACTAAACTTCTTACAGAGATTACGATCAGCCCTCTAGATTCGTGGATTCAACAGTGACAGATTGAAAAGACTGTACATAGTTTTTACAGTGTGTCTGCTCTGAACCTGTGCAGGCTCTTCTTGTTATTACTGCCTAAGCAATATAGCAAAACAAATATTTACATGGCATCTGTGTTGTATTGTCTGAGTAATCTAGAGATGATTGCAGAGGGGAAGACATCACGGGTTATACGCAAATACTATGTCATTTTGCAGAAGGACTTGAGTATCTGCTCCTGTAGCCAGTATTTTGGTATCCATGAGGGCTTGGCACCAATCCCTCTTGGATGTTAAGAGACACCTCTATACACTGTCACAACCTCCTTGTTATTCACCGGCCTCTCATCCTGTCCCACAAGTCACCAGTGGTCTCCACTTCACCAAGCCCTGGGATAAGTTTCCTGATCTCATTTCTCTGGGTCTGTTGGTAGGATGGTTTTTGATACCATTTACCACTTCTTCCTAAAGCATTCTCTTCTTGCCTCTCAAGGCATCATGAGGCCAGGAATGATGACACACACCTGAAATCCCAGCATTCTGTAGGTAAGGTAGGAAGCTCTCCACCAGTTTGAGGCCAGCCTGGGCTACACAGTGAGTTCTAGGTCAGCCTGAACTGCAGAATGAGACCCCGTCTTGAAAAACAAACAAATCAAAAGAACAAAAAGTATGCATCTTCCTAGGTTGCTTTTTTGCTTTTGCCTGTTCCTTTGCAGTGACTTCCTTGACCTAACCCTTAGCCCCAGGAAGGTAATGTCAACCTCATTCACTTCTCATGACTTTGACTACTCCATGTGCTAACTTCTGCATTTGTACTGCCAAAGCCCTGGGCTCCGGACTCAAACAGTCGACAGGAACACCTCTACTTGGATGTGTCTGAGAATCTCCATGTTACAAATCAATAACTGCTTTAAATTAACCTCTATTAATTGTACAAATCAGTGGTTTCATTGTGACATTTCCATACATTTTGGAATATGTATGGAATATGTATCAAATACACATATTGGTATGTTTGATGATGCAATAATGATGATATTGTATCAGTGATGATCTTGATGTATTTAACTGTGCAGTATTGATGCTGGTGGTGATATCCACACTTCCTTCTGCCTTTTCTCAATGTGCCCCTTTCCTCCCTGTCTCTATTTCCAGCCCCTGCTAGTGCATTTACTTTGGGATTTCTTCTTTTTTCAAAATTTCCATGAATGAGAAAAAACATGTGGGATTTATTTCTTTTAGCATAAAGATCTTCAGTTCCACCCATTTTCATGAAGATGACACTATGGCAGGATTTCACTTTTCTTTTCTGCAATACTCATATATACTTTTTAATATAATTTATATATAATTTTATATGTAAACAGAATATCAGAAGTGGTCAGGTACATTAAATTATATAAATTATACTTGTATAATTTTTCTAATTTATAAATTGTATATAAGTCTATAATTTTTTATTCTACTCATCTACTGATAGGTAGTATCTAAGCTGATTCCATATATTGATTATTGTGAATAACCCTGCATCAAGTATTGGTATGCAAGTATTCTGTATGCTGACTTCATTTCATTCAGATAGATAGCCAGGAGTTCTATGGCTGGATCATATGATAGTTCTAGTTTTAGTTGTGTTTTGTTGTTTTTGTTTGTTAAGCTGAGGATTGAACCCTGGGCCTTATACATGCAAGGCAAGAGCTCTACCACTGAGCCATATTCCAGCCCCCTTGTTTTAGTTTCTTGAGGAACCCTCATAGTGCTTTCCATAGCAGCTATATTAATTTGCATTCCCATTAATAGCATATAAGGGAGAAATTTCTAACTGAGCAGGTTCTAAAGCATTGATGCCCCCTGACTGCTGTCTAAGAAACGGTCATCACTATTTTCAGAGCTACTTAGGTCAAAAAGCTAGAGGTCATTTCTGGTTTCTCTCTTGGTTTCCCTTCTCACTCTTAAATACCTTTGTTTTTCTTTTCAAAATATATCTCTTCCCCCAAAACACACACACGCACGCACATGCACACACACACTGCTCTCTATCTCCTCCTCCTCTGCACACATCAATAGAGGTCACTGTCACTTAGTTCAGCCCACCCTGCCTCACACAGAAACTCCCAACCTGGTCACCTTGTACATACTCTCTCACCCCTCAATCTCTTGTCTATGGAGTAGACTATTTTTTTTTAATGTAAAATTTGATCAGGTTATTCTTCTGCTTCAAATCCTTCCTTGGATTCCCCTAATCTATAAAATAAATTCCAAACTAGTTATCATAATCTAGATGACTCTGCATAATTTGGCCCTTGCCCTCCTCTTCAGTCTTATGCTAGTTCTCTCCCTGCCCCTTCCCTTACCATGTTTGCCTCCTTTCTGTTCTTCGCATCACTAAACAGCTTGACACTCCTTCTCTCCCTAGGTTAGCAAGCTCCTTTTCATTGTAAAGGATTTATCTTCACAGCACTCTTCAGCAAGCCCTTCCTGAGCTATCAAAGTATTCTCTGTTACACTGCCCTGGCTGGTTTCTTCATAGTACTTAATACAGCTTTTCATAGGATATGTGCTCAGTTTTTAGCAATCGTATTGCACCTATTTTAAGATCCAGGAGAGTAGAGACCACACCACTTATTCATCATCTATTCCCAGTCCCTATACAATGCTACCTGTACAACTGGTTCTTAAAAAGAATTTGTTGGGGGGCAGAGCTAAATTTGGTGGATCAGTGAGCAGCAAAATACAGAGCATCCCTGAGAAAACCAGCTCAGATATCGGAATAAAACATCCTGGAGAGGACCAGATGGAGAGAGATGGATCCTCTCAACCCAGGAGGAAACTAAAGAGAAAGGAGCTGGTCAAACTCATGGCCACGGTGCTACCATCGGAGCTGCTCAGATTAGTGGCCGTGGCGTTCTCACTGGGGCCGCTCAGACTCATGGTCACAGCACTCTCACCATGGGAGCTACAGTTGCCCTGAAGTCAGGGGTCAGCAAACCCACTAGAGAACAGAGCTGGCATGGAGACCTGCACTAACTCGCAGTGAGTGCTCAGAATTTGATCCTCCCACAGCAAAGGGGCAACCGACTGGACGACACAATGGAATCGGGCAGGACGGGGCTGAACAAGGAATGGCAGTGACTTCAGTTGGTTGCTCCCTGCCTAGAGCAGATTGGTGGGATTGGTGGGGCTGGGTTACACTCCTGGCCAGAACGCAATAGCCAGGGAGGAAATTGTCCCCGATGTTGTCCAGACCTGGTTCTGTCCATGCAGCACACACTAACATGGTGAAGGCCCCTGCTGGTTGACTGGCTCAGAGGGGAGGGGCCAGCTTATACCACCTCTGCTTGCACCTCAATGGCCAACAGCAAACTGGAGAGGGCAGAAATCCCTAGCCAGCATGCTTCAGAAGAACCGTAACCAACAAGTAAAGGGGCTGGGACCTCAACTATATACCTGTATGGAAGAAACCAGAAACATGACAAGAGAAAGAAATAGTAAAGAGCCTCCAGCCCCCAACCCAGGGAATATTGATCCAGGAGAGGTAAATACAGAAGAGACTGAGGGCAGCAAACATGCAATATCAGACACAGCATCAGCTGACATAAAGAGATATCTTTGTGACATTATGATGAACTAAAAATTAAAATATTAATACAAATAAAGCAAGATATAAGGATATTAAAAAAAGAAATGCTAAGGACCTCTCAATAAGACACAGACAGAAGAATGGAGGAACACAAAAAAAGGAGAGAAATGTTCAGTGAAGAATATTTAAAAACTTAGAATACATGAAACAGATTCAAAGAGATTACCAGGAAATTAAAAACTCCATCAAAAGCTGGCAAAATTGTCTGAAAGAAACTAGAGACAGATTAACAAAACTTGAAGATAGATTTGCAGTGTGTGATTGTGAAAGGAAAGATCTCTTAAAAATAACAAGGAAACAAGCAGTAACAATACAAAGGCTAGAAGACGACAAGAGGATCTATAACTTAAGAATAAAAAATGTGAGTGAAGAAGCAGGAGTAAACACAAAGGACACACAAAGGCTATTCACAGAAATAATTAAGGAAAACTTCCCAAGCATAGGAAAAGGAAATGATACTCAGATGTATGAGGCATACAGAACTCCAGCCACCTACAACCAAAACAGAGCTACACCCAGACATATAATAATCAAGATCTCAGAAATGCATCACAAGAACAGAATGTTAAAAACTGTCAGAGAAAAGAAATAGATCACCTATAAAGGAAAACCCATCAAAATCACAACAGACTTCTCGACACAAATCAACAAATCAAGAAGAGCTTGGAGCAAAATAGTGCAAGCCCTGAAAGAAAATAACCTCCAACCCAGATTGATGTACCCTGCAAAACCATCTCTCAAAATTAATGGAGAAACAAGATGCTTCCATGACAAAGAGGAACTGGGTAAATTCGTGACCACCAATCCAACCCTACAAAAAAATACTGAAGGACTTCTAGAAAGAGGGAAAAAAATACCAGGATTTCAGGAACAGTGGCAGAGAGGCCTCAATGAACAGGGCAGACAGTGGAATGAAGGAGAAAAGTAAACAACCAATGGCAGAAAAATAGCATAGCAGAAATGAGGCAGAGAAGGTTGGCTATAATCTCTAACACAGATAGCGTTGATACACTAACAAAAGGAAACACAGGCATAGTAGATCAGGAGCTAAAGTCCATCAAGATGCTCTGTATAGGAAATATAATAAACCTGAAAGAGGGTTTATGGACTGAAATTCAAATATGAGAAAACAATGCTTTATGTGACAGGGAACAAGAGAGAAGTAGGGGCAACTCATCCAGCACCTACAGGTAGATTGGAAAGACATGACACTTTTGTGCAGTAGAGAACAACTCAGCTATAACAAAGGAAAACCTTGAGGTTTTTGTAGGTAAAAGAATACAACTTGAGATCAAGCCCTGGAGTGAGAAAGTTCAGAACCACTTAGGTAAATAGAAGGTTGCCTCCCAATCTAAAAACTGAGGGAGTTGATGGGACCCAAAATGTGCAGTGCACCCTGTGAGAGTAAAAGGGAAGGAATTATCTAAAAAAGGAAGGTAGAGGATATTGTTAATATTGTATCAGGATTTAAAATCCACATTATTCTCACTGCTCTGTTTAGATGGATCATATTCTGTTCCAGTTTGTCTACTTGTACTAGATTTGAGGGCACAGACAACTATCCCCAAAATAGCAGGATATAGTATGGTAATTATCCTTAATTTCCTATTAACTTAATCTGAAGTCCTATATAACTTACACTGTCTTATTATGACTGATCTTATTTGAATCTGGTTTGCTAGATCACTGTTTTATATTGACTGGTTTTATTCAAATCTGTTATGATTCATAGTATCAAGTCTGAGAGTATAGGCAACTACACTGAAGATGACAAATTCCACTAGGATACCCACTCTGGTTTGACTATTACCTGCTTTTGAGGTCTTATAATGTCTCCAATGTTTTGTTTTTATTAATATTGTTATGTACTGCTATGTTCAATTATACTATGCTGGATGATATAGACAATTCTATTGAAGATAATAAGAGACATCATAGTAACCACTATAGATTACCTTGTATTGTGATTTTATATGACTTTTTTGTTTCATGTTTTCCTAGGAATTTGTTTTGTTTCATCTTGTTTTGTTTTGTTTTCCCCTCTAATACAGAAAGGATAGATATACATGCAGAGACTCATGCATGCATAGAACATATAAACAGTTTATGAGAACGGATTAATGCATGATGAAATGAACAACTAACTACTTTGAAGAAAAAGAGACACTACAGTATCCAGTGCTGATTCTGTAGCATTATGAGGTGAAATCCAGCAATACTATTATTCTTTTTAGTGATTTTAGTCTGTTTTGTTTTCTTTAATTTCAACATATGTGAAGGTATGGACAGCTATTTTGAAGAGAATGAGAGACACTATGACAGCCATTGTTGACTTCCTTATTGTCTGGTCTTGAAGAACTAAAACACCTTCATCATCCTGTTTGATCAGTTTTATACTATATTGTTTTGTATGAATTCAATGTATTTGATGATATGGACAACTATTTGGAAGAAAACAAGAGACAATATGATAGTGAAAAAAAAGAATTTGTTAAATAATAGGTTAATGAATATGTTGCTCTTTAACTTTTATTGGTGTTTTAACAAATTCCTGTTGACTTGTAAAAGTTTCAAGTACTCTTTAAGTATTATTTGAATGTTTTTTCCTTTGTCTTTTACTCTAGTTTTTCTGCAGTGTTTTCTAGCCCATAGATGTTTTGGATTTTATGTACTCAGTTCTATCTTTTCTTTCTTCTAAGATCCAGAGTGTCAAGCTTCAGCTAGACTTACCCATTCTGAATTCATTAGTGTGATAAACTCTCATTTTCTTTTATCCTATATAGTAATATTTTTATTTATTTACATTATAATTTTAAATTTATATGAATTTATATGATATAAAATTTAACTTATCCCAATGCCATTATGCAATATTCCTTTCAGTATGGCTTATTTGAAATGCCACATGTAATACACATTACATGCTTATAGACATTTAAGTGTGTTTTAGCAATCTTAAGAATGTTCCCTTTACTTGTCAGTTGATTCCTGAATCAATAAGGCCTATGTCCATTAGCTACATCCAAGGTTTCAAAAAAAAAATTTTTTTTTAAACTATTCTTGTTCATATGTTTTCCCTCCAGATAAACTTAAAAAAAATGTCCCAGTAGAATTTGAATTGAAATTGCATTTGATTTATAGTTTAATTTGGGGAAATTGAAATCTTAACATTATTAAGTCCTCCCTCCCGGGAGCACAGTCCGCCTCTTAATTTAATACTTTTTAATTTAGGATTCTCAATAAAAATTGTGTGATTTTTACATATAGACCCCAGTCCTTTTAGGTTAATATGGTAGGCACTACTGGGTCCTGATTCACCAAGTGCTTCCCATATTCCCACCTGCTGCCCAGGGGCAGCTGACTGGGCATCCCTGCACCTCTGTGAGGGATCTTTTCTGGCTATAGAAGCACACTCAGCCTATTAGCAAGGCAAGATAAAAAAAAAATCCCTGTCTTAGTTATTTTCTCAGAGCTGGGACAAAATATTCAACACCCACCAGTTGAGATTTATTTTAGCTCAGTTTATAGAGATTTCAGTCCATAGCTGTCTCAAAGGCAGGGAAGCAAGGCAGAGGAGTAACAAACAGTTCATGGCACTCAGGCAAGAGACAACGAGCCTTCTTTCACTTTTCATTCTGTGCAGGCTGAAAGCCTACTGGTTGGTGCCACCCATACCCAGGTTGGGTACATCCATCATAGAACTATGTTAAATTAGAATTAGTGGGCTAATCTGCTATCATACACCCATGATGCAGAATCACACCCATGACCCAGTCACTCACCAAAGCCTCACTTGTGAGCACATGAGGCTTTGAGGGGACATCTATGGTAGATATAAGCCATACAGTCCCCAGTGACCACAATTAGTTAGGGGTAAGAGATGTTTACTTTTGCGAGTCAGTATGACTGGCACATGAGGTGCCCAGATTAAACAATATTCTAAGAGTGTCTATGAGAGTATTTCCAGATGATTAGCATCCAAATTGGTGGACTGAAGAAGCAGATTGCTTCCCCAGTGGGCAGGCATCATCCAATCCATAGAGGGTCTGAAAAAACAAGAAAAAGGTCAAGGAAGGGGACATTTACTTTGTCTCACTTTTGAAGCTAGGACATCACCCTTCTCTTACCCTCATTAGGAACTTACACCAGCAGCTTTGAGATCTGAACCACCAGCTTTCATGGGACACCAGCTCGCACATACTAGATAATGAGAGGCCCCATCCTCCATAACGTCAGGAGCCAATTCTTTACAACAGATCATGAGGTAGATGTGTGTGCGTGTGTCCTGTACATTCAGTTTCTGTGGAAAATCCCATCTAATACAGTGGGTAAACACCCAGCTCCTCTGCCTTCAGTTAGAATGACTCTCATATCTTCTAACCGTGTTTCTCAGAGGGCACCCATGGAGTGGCAATCTCTTTGTCCCAGAAGGACAGCTGTGATCATGCATCTCTGTTGATTCCTTTCCTTTTCCCAACTCCCATGCTCATTTTTAGACTGCGACACTCCAGATCATTCTTGAGTAGACAACTGGAACCCTCAACCTCATCTCAGGGTCAGCTGGTAGGAAACTGGACCCGAGGACACACCTCTTATGTATTTTCGCGAGCTATCACAGAGTTTTTAAACTTATAACTTCTAACCAGATACGTTAGAAAGTTTTTTATTATTTTGTGTATGGCAGAGAATTGTGGGCATTCAAACAGATATTCAAACAGAAGTTTTGGTACATAAACATTAAAACTGTTAAAATGAAGTACCATGGGGCCAGGGATACAGTGTAAGGTCCTGAGCTCAACTACCAGTACCAAAAAATAAAATAAAATGATGTACATATGTGTCATGCTTCAAGCTGCTGCATATTTCATACATACATACAGATAGATAGATAGATAGATATGTCCTCTAGAGTTGTGTATATAGCTCCCCACATATATTGTATTTGAGAGGTGATTTACAGAATTTTCCAGAGTGATTTTGACTATGTAAAGTTTTCATTTCTTATTTTTAGAAACTAATGTCAATATCTTTGGAAATTGGCACCAATACTGCATTCATTTATTAGTTGTAATAGTATTTCAATTGATTCACTTAGTCTTTCCAGGTAGAGAATTATATTAATAGGAAATAAGATTTTTTTCTTCTCTTTATTTATACATATGGTTTCTTCTTTCACTCTTATTGCATTTATTAGAAGTTTCAGAAAAATGTTAACTACTGGTGGTAAAGAGAATGTCCTTGACTAATTTCAGGCTACAGAGAAATGGAATGTTTCTCTTTTAACTGGAAAAAAGGAGAAGAGGAAGAGTTTGAAGAACCCATATAACTGATCCAAAGGCAATTTATTTAGAAAATGATAAACTATGTGAAGGGTGGAAAGAATTTCTATTTTTTTTCTAGTATGAAATATTTTCTGATTTTTGATTTGTTTTTTGTTTTGAGATACAGTCTCATGATGTAATCCAGGCTGGCCTTTAACTGCATAGCCCAAACTGACCTGGACCTATTGGAAATCTTTTTGCCTCAGCCTCCTAAAAGCTGAGATTACAGGTATGTACCACCTTACCCAACTTTATGATATTTCCATAAACCAGTCACAGTAAATCTGATACCCTTGACTTAAGTTTAATTTCTATAAACTCATCAACAACTTAAAGCTACCTGAGATCTTCACTACTATTTTGATTGTCTGGGCCATATGAGGAAACACCGTTTCCTCAGATTGGTCTGAGGTGTTCAAAGTTTAGGGTATTTAATTTATAGGCCAGAAAAATTAAACCTGCAATATGTAACAGGAATCTGGAGTTCCACAGTCACACTATGGATATTTGTGTGCCAAACTCATACATCCCAGGTAGTTATTTCTGTTCTTATTACTAGTTCTGATGGATCCAAATATATACATTATCATATACATAAATTTCACAGACTGCATCTATGTGTGTTCATCTTGGACTCATTAAGATTCCTCCATACCTATCCAATGCCTGGCTACATACTTTTTTTTCACATAAACAAAATTATGTACATAATGGATACAATTTCAGCATTTTTGTAATTGCAAAACACTGGGAATGCTTTAAATGTCTACCAATAAGTTTCTAGCTAGACAAATCAAGATAGTTACAATGGAGTGTGTCTTAAAATAGGTTTAACTTCTTTAGGCCTGGTAGAAAGTGTTAGCTTCCCTGTCATCTTCCACTTTAATACAGCTTAGAACCTACTTTCACTCACCTGGTGAAAATAAGAGTAAGGCATACTGAACAATTTTCAATATATAACCATAAGGACAAAAACATTAACATTGCCAAGGGATTAAAATTACACCTAGGATTTCTTCAGTAAGAAGTTTTGCCCTTTATGTACTAACAACAGATGGACACAAACATGAAACCCTTGCCATCTGACATGTATCTTGACAAAATCATTCTTTGCTCTCTTAGTATCTTGCTTCGTAAGGACTGCTAGGATATGAATCAAACAAAACCCCAAGTTAGCAAAACAATGTCCAAAATGAAATTTAGGGCAGGTTATCTGGTATTACTTCTACATTTTAAATTTTTCTTAAAAGTTTTATATTTTGCACCCATGTGAAATGTAAATTGTATTTTTGTGTCTGTGTGAAATGTGTCCATTGCCTCCAAAGCACTGCTGAGTTTTACTATCATGCAGTGTTAGATATTGGCAAGATATTCACCCAAGTCTCTTCCTCTTTTCCTTAGGAATCACCTACACTGCATTTCCAGGCTTCAGAGCTTGCAGGTTTGGGTCCATAGAATGATGTGTATGGGGATGATATGTGTCACTTTTAAGCTTGACCCCGAAAGCCTCCTATGAAATTCTCTCTCTTCCCTTGTTTCCCAGTTGTATGAACAAAATCCAGTGAAATCTTTATTGTAGGGAGCCTGGGTTCCTGAATCACTTTGTGAACAGTTGTCCATCCAAACCCAGCAAGACTGTATGTGACTTGAGAGAGCAGTAAATCTTATTCTGTAAAGCTATTAAGATTTGGGGATTTTTTGTTATAGTAGTTGGGTTTTTATTCAGTGCACTGAGGTCCACATATGTCTGGTCTAAGTTTTGATTTCTAAGGAAGCAGTACTTGGCTTATGCTTGGGTAAGTGCCTCACCCTTAGCATATGGCTCCGCCCAGCTGGCGCATTACAAGGTCACTCCAGTGCCCACCGTTAGGGTTTGGGAGCTCTTCTCAGAAAGTGGGAGTCATTGTGCTCAGGGTAGCCTCTGAAAGAATATCTCCTCCGTGAAGAAACACCATAAACAGGAAGGAGCTAAGACTGATGGAACCTGTTCTGCTGACTATCAGGGTAGGACAAAGGGCAAAGTTTCCATAGCTCTTCCCATTCCTCACGAGCTTCATATCCCTCTAAGACCTGCCCTTCACTCTCAGAGACAATTCATCCTCCTTCTTGGGAAATATAGCTAACAGAAAGTTCAAAGTTCATTTCATTGGACACTGTGCCCATATAGACTTTTAGTATGTTCTCCTGGCTTGGAGAACATAGGGATGAAAAGCAGTCCATCATCATCTTGCCAGAGAACAGAAACGTGAGTGGCAAAAAAAATGTTCCTAAATGAATAGTGATATTCGTCTCTGGAACACTGAGGTTTAGGTAAGTGATTGCAGTGGGAATTTAACATTTTTTAAAAACTCTGGCCTAGCATTTCAGCTCTCTTCCTTTTGAGGAGAGTCCTGTTATGAGTCAAGAGAAGACAAGACCATAACACTTTTCACAGAAACCAAAGAATGAGACACCCCTCTGCTCCTTCCTCCCTGGTACCCACTGCCACGGCTGATAGCTAGTGTACGATCAGCCTGTTGAATGCTGACCCTCAAGAAACTGAATCCTCCACAGGTGAGGCAAATAGGAAGAGACTGCTCTGTGTACCTCCAGTGTTGGTGTCGCTGAGCAGAGGAGGAAATCTGGCAAAATGAAGGGCCTTGCAGAGGTGTCCTAACCAGTTCTCAGCCCTGCCCCTAGGGTTGTGGTTTCTGGCTGCTGCTGATTGAGCCTCTCTCTCCAGTCTCCCCATTCATCCCAGGAGCCTGCCAGTCTCCCCTGTTGTTTAAACCAGATGCAGTTTTTAATGCTTGCAGCTGAGTCTTGACTGGCAACAATATTTTTTCCTACTTTCTGTTCATTTTTCCTCCTTGACAGTTACTGATAGTTACTATATTTGAAATTTTGAAAGTGACCAGATCCATGCTATAGAAGCCACATCTCAAAGGTAGATCACTAAATTAATTAAAGGCTGAGATCTTATTTATTTATTTATTTATTATTATTATTATTTTTGCCTTAGAACTGCAAAATGTGAACAGAAAAAGGTCTGAATTATCAAGGGCACAATCTAGAAACACCAGCACATTTAAAAAAAAAAAAAAAAAAGACCTGGTAGCTCCTAAATGTCTTTCCAGGGCTGCAATTTAGACTCAGCTCCCCCAAAAATAATCAGGCCCAATCACCTGCCCCCACAAACCTGGGGAGTCTGAAGCTTCTCCTCCAGTTACTATCACAAGAGTGGGGTTTTTAGCAGATAGAACCTACAGGAATATCACTGTATGGGGTGGAGCCAAGAAATAGAGAATAGTGGGATAGCAGGTGCAGTAGTTAGGGTCAATGTGCCTCACAATGGAGGAGCCTTGCTGCAGGATCCCTGTGAGGGGTCTACTGATAGAAGGGTTTCCGTAGACTCCCAAGGTTGACCAAGGTCCATTCCCAGACATTTGCACTACTTCAAAAGATAATCCAGGCCTCTGCTGTGGAGTTAAGCAAATAACCAAAGAAGAACATTTTAAATCCTGTTCTGTGACTGGGTTGGGAAACAGGCCTCTCCTCCCTCTCAATGGGCCCAGCTTTCCCAGGACTCACCCTAACACACAGAGAGCATCCAGCAGAGGTCCTGTAGGCCCAACCCCAAAGCCATGTTCATAACACCCCTGTCTGTTCCTCCAACTCATCACCTTGTTAAAGAGAGAAGGAATCTGTAGAGACACATCCCTGCCGGGGGTGGCCTGCCAGAAGCAACGTCCAGTGGGGACAACATTTACGAGAGGAGGTGGTAAGAAAGTGGAACCAGAATCACAGCTTTAGAAGCAGGTTTAACACTACCTACTACATTTCCTGAGCTCAGGCATGGGTATTACATAGCATGTGCTTCCCACGTGAGTTTTCACAGCACCATCTCCTGCTAAGTCTGTGCGAGCTTCACTCAATATGCTCTAAATTTATTGACTATTCTCTTATGGTCATGCATTTAAAACTGTACAAGTCTTTGTTTAAGGATGTTATGGATTAAAAACTGGTGGTCAACTTAACGCCAGCTGTATTACATCAGCATGGCGCTGAGTGTAGATGTTTCACCTGAGGAAGGTTGCCAGCATAAATAGAGATGTGGAGAAGGAGAAGCTGTCACGTTAGTGCGTTAAGGCGTTAGTGAATTGAGGCGTTGAGGTGTTGTGAGTTCTCCTATGAGTTGCTGTTTGAGCTGTTAGGTTCTCCTGGAGGAGCTCTGGTCCTCACATCGAGCATTGCTTCCTGGCTCCAGAGGGGAAGACGTGTGCCGCTTGGTCTCCAGGATGAACTCGTCACGCTGGCTTCCTGGCATGTACTCAACTGTGCTTGTCTTCAGAGGAGCTCAGGGCCTCCGTGTCGCTGAGGATGGCTGTGGTGCTTTTCAGGACAGCCCTGGTCTTTGTTGCGAGTGTGACTTCTCAGCTCCAGGGTAGAACCCTCAACCTACCAGCACAGCTCCTTCACCCCACTGGCATAGACTTTCTGGCTTCCACAGCTGACCTTTGGGCCTTCCCAGTACGGATCTGTAAAAGAGACTGGTGTGAGTCCTTCTTGTGGGCTCTAGACCTCCAGCTGGACTCGTGGGAGGCATTGTCATGAACACTGGGTCTTCATTTGGACTCGTGGGACATTGCTGTGAGATTCAGGCCCTTGGCTAAATATTCTATGTCTTAGTGTTGTGGATAGATTTCCTGCATTTTCTTGTGTTAACCCTGGGTGACCATCATAAAAATAATATTATAAATGCCAAGTCCTGATTCTAATTGTTCTCTGCACAAACCCTGACTACAACAAAGGACTGGATGATATTAGGTGTCAGCGGCAGGAGTCCAACAGTACACCAGGTGAACCAGGTACAGAAAGGCGGACCCTGAGGCTGGTTTCCCAGTAACATCCCACTCTTAGAGGGAAGTTTTGTGAGAATCACTCTCACAGGTCTCAGAAGATCCCTTGAAGCTGGACACGTGGCTATGGGTGGGTGGAACAGAAGACTTCAAGGCCCTTGGCTATCACCTCAGAGCAATCCTTCAAAAAAGAGGGAAAATAACAGAGAAGAAGAAGAGAAAAAGGAAAAATTAAAGTAGTAAAGGAAGAAACAAGTTTAAAATCAATTTTAATTGTTTTTTAATAACATAATAAACACCCAATGCAAAAAAGTTGAGAAAATTATGAAAGTTGACCCATAATCTGGTAACTTGAAGGAAATCATTGCTAAAATTGTTCTGTATATACACACATATTTCTTTCTATGAAAATTACAATGATAATTTTAAAATAATGGGCATATATGTATAAACACATACAAATATATAAACATATATATAGAAATGGTTCACGGTACTAGTTCATTATGCACTTTTTCTCTTAATTTATGGTGAAAACTTTGTCATAAATAAATTTCATCATCAACATCATTGCTATGGCTAGGTAGTGTCATAGGTTTAACATATTTACACACTAAGTTCCTCATTAATGAACTTTTCCCAAAGTTTCACTATTATAAACAGTTTTTATTACCTTCATACACTACTGTAAACTTGTTTGATTCTTTCCCAGAAGTAGAACAGTTGCGTAAAGGTATACAGTTTATAACAGGATCTTCACAAATGCTATCTAATTACCCTCCAGAAATGTAGTAGCAATGAACACTAGCTCACATAGGTGGGGCATCCATTCCCCCACATCCTTTAATTCTTCAGGTAACTGGGTAGTTAACACAAGAACTTTGGTTTTAGATACAAGTGTTGTTGAACCATCTCTCACATCACCAACCATTTGGAGATGGATTTTCTTTGTATATATTTTAGTTGGAGTGTTTCTTTTTTATTTTCTTGTTGATTTGTTAAAACTCTGTATCAAAAGTTCTTAGTTTTGCCATGTGCTGCTATTGAATTGACACTGAAGATTGAAAATGAAAAGTAATAAGGCAAGATATATTTTAATTTATAAAATTAAAAATAAAGAAAACATTACTTTGAAAGCAAAAGAACAGGAAATTCAGATGATACAAAATAAAACCAGAATAGAAAGAGAAACTTTAAGGTGAAAAAATAGGAATAAAAATTTTTTATAAAAAATAGAAATAACCAATAATGGGGCCAGGGATTTAGCTCAGTGACTTTAGCGCCTGCCTGGCAAGTGCAAGGTGGTGAGTTCCATCTCTGATCTAAAAAAAAAAGGAAATAACCAATAATAAAAGAGAAATTCTAGAACTGTCCTGAGTAGGCCAGGGACAGTATCTTGTATCCTTAATCAAGTTCATCATAGAGTCCTGCAGAGTAGATCAAAATGAAAAATAGTACCCAAATCTTGTCCAGACCATTAGCAAGTCCTCTCAAGGAGGCCAAATCCATTTAAACCTACACTTAAGAAAAGCAGACAAAAAGGAAGGTAAGGAAAGAATTACAAAGCGCAGGATGAAGTCTTGATGGGAATGGTTAATCTGTCATTCTAATCCTATTGTCTCTTCTTTTCTTCCACTAATTAGATCAAGAAGCTATTAGAATTTCAGACATTAATAAGTGACTCCTGCTGAAGAGACTATAAGCAGCGGAGTGACTTACCCCACCTACTCTCTGTTGCAGGAATGATGGAGCGAAGTAAACACAGAATTACAAAGGGTCTCTGTCCTGCGAAAGGTTTTACTTAAGGTCCATGATTGGTTAAAAAGTTGTGCCTAAATTGCGTACATGTTCATTTAGTTTTCGCAGGCATAGTGTGAGATTAGTTTTGCCGTTTTCCCCACTTTAAGTATGGGAACACTAAGGTTTAGAAAAGATAAATCGCCTGCCTTATCAGTCTGCTCCCAATAGTGCATTATAGAGCTAAAATCAGAAACAACTCTACACTAGTGCTCTCCAATAAAAATATAATGCAAGCCACATATGTATTTTAAAATGTGAAAGAAGGGTGAGGCTCAGTGGTAAAGCAGTTACCTAGTATACACAGGTGCAATTGTTTGACCCCTGATTGCATAAAAAAAAAACAAAACAAAAAACCAAAAAAAACTTCACTGAAATTAACTTTAATAATTTATTTACATGTATATCCAGACAATTATCATTTCAGTATGCAACCAATATAACACTTTCACTCCTCTTTTCCATGCTAAAATTTCCAAATCCAATATGTTTTACACTAGCTGCATACCTCAACTTGCAGGTGGTACATAGCAAGTGGTGACGTACATTTCAAGTACTTAAAAGCCATGTGATGTGTGTCTCTGAGCTACTGCAGTGGAGAAACCAACTCTTTAGCAGTGGTTCTCAAAGTATAGTACCCAGACCAGTGGCAAGAGCAGCATTTCCCAGGGCCTTTTGAGAAGTACATATCCTTAAGCCCTGTCCAGAACTGCTGAATCACAGTCTGGGGGTGTGACCCAGCAATCTGTGTTTCAACAGCTCCTCAGGCAGTAATGACAAGCTAAAGTTTGAGAATCATTGCTTTAGAAAACTACTTCTCTATTCCAGTCCATGGAAACCTAGGACAGCCAAGGTAGGCTAACAGAGAGGAAAAGGAGCTCTTTCCTTTGAGATGAACAACTCTTTTAGATGAAGGTCATATTCCTTTGTATCAAAATATATTCATCTAGGTATGGGTTCCTTGCTTGGGACAATGGAATGAATTACCACATAATTTAGTTTATCATTTTGTTTAAAAAGAAAAAAAATAGTAACCACCTATACTATTGTCTTGAGTTAGTTCTCTTTCCCACAGCCATTAAATGGAGATTGTTTAATGGATATTAGCAACTTAAAAAAAATAGTGGTGTACAAAAAGAAAAAGTCAGCAGAAGTGACTGATGTTTTCTGGTAAAAAAAAAAAAAAAGTGGGCAGGAAAGTAATATAGATTTTTGAGCTGAGAAGCCAAGGCTGAGTCACTTTATATTTCTTAGAACATTAGATTTTTTGGGGGGGGAGGGTTCTTGCCAAATTATTAAAAAAGAATGATTCTGAGCATGCCTTAAAGTTGAATTTTCAGTAAACAGGAATTACCTATGAAGAAAATCAGGAAGCCGAAGTGTTTCTTTTTACGAACTTACATCCTGCCATAGAAACGCTGGATAGGAAACAAAGACTGATGTACTCCCAACTGTATACGAAACTGGCAATTATTTCATCAAGGAAAATCTGAGCAAAAACTCAGACTTTGTGAAGGAAGAGAGAACATGAAAGGTTTGAGTGTCATAAGAAACCAAAGACAACCAATGGCTACAATTAAACATGATTTGGAGGAAAAATCTACAAAGAAATCCCTACTCTGTGATTTTTGGGTTCCTTAAGCACTGCTTGCCCCTCTCATGTTTTGCAATACTTTCTTCAGACTTCTGCTCCCAATGAAATATAATATATGTATCCAGGAAAGCAGACTGATAAAACAACATTCATTTCTTCTGTTGCTTGTTATTTGTTGTGCTTTTCCAGGGTTCTCTTTAGCTTTTCCAGGTTTCAGAGATGGGATTTCTACTTTGCTCCTCACTCTGTTTTAGTTTGGCCAGAAGACACGCTACGATCACCACTCTAACACTTTACCTTCCAATCCTCAAATGGAAAAAGCAAAGGGTGCTCTCTCTTCCAGTCAAGTTCTCTTGGTTTGGGGAGAAATGGCAGGTGCCCATCTCCAGTGGCTCCTGCAACTTTCCTCAAAGCATAATTGCAGCCAATATCATCTTCCTTCTACAGCTCTATCCCATCAACGCGCAACTCCGCACAGTCCTTAGAGCACGCACACACCTCCTCCTCCACCTCGCCTCCTCTCGCACACTGGCTGCACGAGCGCCAGGACGCCGGCTGCCGCAGCCATGCTCAGCCCCCTCGGCGGCCCCACCCAGGGCAGTCCCGCCCCCGACCTGGAAACCAATGACTGCCACCCGCCCCTCTAAAGGGCCCTTTTGATAGGCAGCCAGACCTGCCACTCTCAGGGCGCGCCCCGCCCCCTCCTCGCTCCCCGCCGGGGCTGGAGGGGCCCGAGCACCAGCGAGAGTCGCTGCGAGCAGCCTCGGCGGCGCGTCGTTGCAGTTGCGCCATCTGTCAGGAGCGAGCCGGCGGGGAGGGGGCTGCGGAGAGCAGGAGGAGGGGGCGCGGAGCCCGAGCCGCCGATTCTCGCCTGCCCGCCGGCCGGCCGCGGGAGCAGAGGAGAGGCTGCGCCCGGAGCCGGCGTCCTCCGCCGTGCGGCGCGCGCCGAGGACTCCCGGGGCGCACACAAAGCCGCCACCCGCGCCAGGGAGGCACCGGGCCGCCAGGCCGGGCACACCGGCGCCGCCCCCTCGGCCCCCGGGCCCCGCGGAGCCGCCGGAGCCGCCTGGCCGCGCCGGAGGAGGGCGCGGAGAGGACCATGCGCCTGGGCGCCGCCGCCGGGCGCCGCGCAGGTAAGCGGCGGGGATGCGCCGCGAGGCCGCGGGATGCTGCGGAGCCCGGGCCGCGGCCCCGCCGCGCGGCGCGCTGCGGTCCCGGGTCTCGCCGCGGCCCGGGCCCGAGGCAGCTCCGCGGGGCGCGGCCCCGGGCGGCGCTGGGATGGAGGGGCCCGTTTCCTCGGGAATTGGCTGGCCCGGACTCGGCCCCCGCCCTCCTTTCTGGGCCCCCCGCGGGGACCCGGGCTGTGTGTGTTGTTTTAATGTCAGGGATGATGTAATCACTTAATAATTGATGCCCCGTGCTGCTTCCCTCCCCACCCAAACCCGGCCCCACTCCTCCACCTCTCGGCCTCCTCCCTTGGCGGCCGTCGCCTTCCCCAGAGCATCCTCCTTCCTATTTCTGGCACCTCCCTTGCACTTCCCCCATCCTCCCCTCCACTCTTCCTGTGCCAGCAGCCACCCACCCACCCGTCCCCTTTTCCCCCTTGTCCCCCACCCGTTCTGCTCCTCGGGCTCCTTTCTCCTCCCTCCCTCCCTGCTCACTCGCTGGATTTCCTCTCCACTTCCCTAGATCGATGGCAGTTTTTGTTTGGTCTCCTCTCCTCTCTTATCTCTGCGGCCACAGGCGGAGGGGACTGGGCCAGAAAGAGGCCACTGAGCTTGGGCCCACTGGGATTTGCTGGGACTCACTGGGGAGAGGGATAATAAAATCACCCTGCTTGCCCCTCCTTCCTCCGATAAATCACAGAGACTCGCCGAGAGTGTGTGTGTGTGTGTGTGTGTGTGTGTGTGTGTGTGTGACACAAAGAGCCCTTTCAGTGCATAGAGAGGAGACACAAAGTGCCCAAGGATAGGCACGATGCTTCTTGTTTCTCTACCCTGGGGCTTCCCTTTCTTTCCAGTGAAGCGGTTGATCTCTCAGAGTCTTTCCTGCCACGTTCACCAAATTAAAAGAAAAAAGAAAGAAAGGCCCCCTAGATGCTGGGTGCGGTGGCAGGTGCCGGCATTTTGCTGTGTGCACAGACCAGCACTGTTGACTGGCAGCTGCAGGGTTCTTAGATTTTTTTAAGGAAACATGATTCCAGCCGTCTGGAGAGTTGCTTTACTTTTAAGTGGCCTCCCCACACTTCCTTCTCCTCATCTTTTGGGGGGCAGTTACTGAAAGCTGGGGTAGGATATACATTGGTGTAAGATGAGAAGTAAATTAGTGTTTGACAAGAGTGAGGTAACCAGACTTGCTGTTTCTCTCGTCTAAAGCAATAGCTTTCTGAAGTCCTCTGAAACAGAATGGGTCTGCCCAAAGATGCTGTTTTGCCTTTTTATTGAAGTAAGTACCAGTGAACATCAATAAAACAGCATGGAGTTGTCATTTGGAAGAGCACTGGAGTTTGTGTCCTGCCCACCTCACTGTAACCTTTAGATGCCCACATCCTTTCTCTCACCACAGGAGCAAAGGGCGCCCTTTGAGCAGTCTTTCTTCCTAGTACCTGCCCCATGGGAACGGTGCTTTCAAGAGGAAGGGGCTCACACTTTCAGAGGAAGTGGTTTAACTATCAGTCTTTGGGGCACTTAGGTATGAACAGGAGATATAGAACTCTGAAACATCAGATTATTTTCTCTTAAAGTGGAAATATTCATGCAAATCTGGGGCTTCATGTTTGATTTTGTAAGCTGGTGGCATGTGTCTCATGGACAGGGTCAAAGATGAGGTTGGCCCTTACTGATTCTTGAAAGCACAACCCCTCAACTCTCATCAGGAGCGTAACTGGCTCAAGTTTATTCTTCTAGAAGTTTGTTAGAAACTAGTTGTCGTGGTTCATTACGTATTTACTTCTGCACTTTCTATGGATGTTCATCTTGAAACTTTTATATTAAAAAGGTAGGGTTAGTGAGAGTGCTAGAAGAACAAAGGCTTGTTCGATACCAGACTGAGCAAGGAAAGTCAGTTTACAATAAACTCATACTCTGTTGACCAAGTTCAAGGAACTTAATGATAAGGGGCTGGGGATTTAGCTCAGCGGCATAAGCACCTGCCTTGCAAGCACGCAGTCGTGAGTTCGCTCCCCAGTACCGATTAAAAAAAAAAAAAAAAGAAAAAATGATAAAGTTGAATGTGAACAGATACACACTGCTGTCTGTCCTTTGGGTCTCAGAGTCGCTAACCCTGTCTGACTTGTTTGAAGTTCTGCTTAACTTTTGGGGCCCAGCACAGATGCCAACTCTTCTGTGGAAACTTCTCCATCTTCTCTCCCCAAAACACAGCATGATGCCTCCAGTTTGGTTTTTAGACTTCAGCAGCAGGCATCATGTTTGTCACATGTCTGTTTCTACATTTTTACCATTAGTTGGTCCTTATATTGAGAAAAGGAATCTAGTCTTATTTGCCTCATTTCCTACCTGGTTTTTAACTTATAAGGGACTCAGTGGTTTCATTTAAAGATACACACATGTGAGTTAGGTCAACACCTTGACTGTTAGTAGCCATGAAAGAAAAAGCCTACAAACAAATAATGGCTCAAAAGCAATAGGTGTTTAAACCTGCTCATATAATAATTTCTGGTCAGAGGTGGTTTTCCAACATGCAATGATTCTGGGTCCCACATCTCTATCTTGTAACTTCCTAATTCCCTAGCTTTCCATTGTATCCTATTTCAGCTGAAAAGAGAGAGTAGGGGGTGCAAGCATTTTTAAAACGCTTCGGCCTGGAAATGACAGGTATCACGCCTACTCACGATCTTTTGGTGAGGTCAAGTCATATGACCACATTTAATTGCACTGAAGCCTGAGAAATGTAGGTTAACCCTAGGCCCCAGAGGGTGGGGAAGGGTCAAGAAGAAATGTGTTTATGGTGAACAGCTTTGCCAAGCAATGCCACTTATATCCCCTACGCTCAAGAAGTGTGTAGGCTGACGGGAATTAAATGGAAACTTAGAGCGAACATTCACCATTGCCTTAGTTCTTTTGATTTTAATAAGTTCAAATATTTTCATCTTAAGCATGTTAAAAAAAAACAAAAAACCTGCATTTTTTGTCATGTCTCAAGGGGCCACTTTTCACCCAGTAATCTGATAGCTGTCTGATACTTCCTGTGTTGAGTTTGATACGGTTCTTTCCCTCCAGAAGCACCTTTGTGGAGCTAGTTTTTTTTTTTTTTTAATCTGGTGATTCCATAGACTCCTAAAGTACCTTTCAGAAAGATTCTTAGGAATCACAGTACTACTTTCTCTTTAAGCACAGTAGGAGAGGAAAAATTATCCCAAGGGCATGCAGCTTCCTAATGGGAAGGCCAGAGGCTCAGCCAGCTCATCTCTGCAGCCTCACCCAGCCCCTCCACTAGCAGCTGTCTGATGCTGCCTTGGAATCCTGTGTATTCTGTAAAGGTTAAGTGAGCTTCTGCCTCTCCCAGAGCAAGGAAAACTTAATGTTCTGCATGGCCCCTGTTTTCCACATGTCTCCAAATTGTTGGAGCAATTCTGCCCATGTCAGTCATCATAATTAATAATGTACTTTTTGCTATGAATACTTCATTATATTCATCTGTTTAACAAATATCAGCCTGCTTTGTTATTTTATACAAGTATTGGAGAGATGGGCGATGGGAATGAGTAATTCTGCTTTTCAGGAGCTTATACTCTACCTAGAGGAGATTAAAATAATAGCTAACAGTTATTGAACATTTACCTGTGCTGTGGTCTGTTTAAGCTCTAATCTTAGCAATAAGGGTATAAAGGAATTTCGCTCATTATTCAGATGGGAAATGGAATCAATTTTTAGTAACTTATTAAAGATCATATAGCACTAAATGGTAGAGGCACAATCAGGCCCAGTTAGTTTGTCTGCTGAGCCCTAGTCTTAAACCACTAAGCAATATTTGGAATACTATATAAGGATGGAATGATGATATTAATGTTAGGTGTTATAAGGAGAAGATGACTGCAACATTTTGGAAATTGAGACTTCTAGTGGGTTGAGAAACAAAACTTTATGCACCAAAATAAATTTACATGCAGACCCTATGACTCACCTGGGGAATAAAAACATAAAATAAAAATTGAAAACAGGAAAGCAAAGCATGTTGATATTGGAAGTAGTTTTACCATTTGATTCTTTAAACTGGATCTTTCTGTAGTCCACCAATAGGTCTATATGAGTTGGTGAATTGCCTACCTATTTATTCATTCATTGTATTTACCATTCGTCAGGCATTAAGTTGGATGTTTGGGAGCAAAAGGAGGGAGTGATCTTGTCCCAAAGAACTTATCTGCGAGCTCAGCAGAAAAATGAAAAAGTCTCTGACTATTGTAAATGCTGTGAGTCTGAGGCTCCACACAGGTGCAAGAGATCGTGCAGAAGGGAGCATGAACTCAGCAAAGAGGTGGAAAAGTGGGACAGCCAGGCAGAGAAGGTTGGAGGAGGTGGAGGTGTTAGAGAGTAGCAGTCGGTTAGGTGACTGTTACGGGAAGGCCCCTGGCCTGGAAAGAGCAGCTCAGTGGGTGAACACCCAAACCATTGGAGATGCTGTAATTAGTTCAGGGCCACACAGGGTGATAGAAGAGAAATGGACAAAAGGGGGAAGTCAGATTGGAGGAGACATTGAGGAGATTCTTGTACGTACTTTAGCCTAACTGCTGTTTAAGATTTGTAAGTGGAGACGTGGCTTTGACCTGATTTGTGTTTTATAAAGTTCAGGGTGTGGGCTTTTGGCCAGAGACAGGCAAGGTAGTTATTAGATACAGGCTGGTAGCTACTGGATACAGAGCAGGTAGTTACTGGAAACTCAGATGAGCGATAGATGAAGATCTGAGTGGAAGTAGGATAAAGTGAGAAAGAGAGTGGGGGGGTTGGAGGTGGACGGAGCGGTGGTTGGGAAGCATGGTGAAGAGAGGCAGGGAGGCTAGCAGTGCAGGGCCGGGATGTGCAAAGGCATGCATGGCTGTGGACCTCCAAGTAGAGGTGTCTCCCGGGCAGTTAAGTAGATGGTTCTGGAGTGAGGGACGAGCACTAAGTCTCAAATATAAATTTATTAGCAGCAGGTTACAGAACATCTGAAGCCATGGATATGAAAGGTTGTCCAGAGAGAGTATGTAGTGTAGAAAGAGCAGACCGGACTACGGGTGAGCCCAGAAGCAGAGGAGGAACAGCACAAGATGTGAACCAGAGATGCGCAGGGTATTGGTATTAGTAGCCAGGGCTGCAGAACAGCAAGATGCATCCTGAAAAGTGCAGTTGGATTTAGCACCAAAGATTTCTGAACCTGGCCAGAGCAGTGTCAGGGGAATAGAGTGGCAAAAGTCTACCCTAAGCTGCTGCTGCTCCCCAGACCAGGGTAGAAGCGTGCCCCCAAACTTACAAAGAAGACAATCATGAAGGTCTCTTTTGCACTTGTTCAAGGGTTTAGGTCATAAGACATAGAGTCTTAGATCATGTGGTCGAACCTGTTCATTTTACTTGTGAGGAAAAATGTGACCTGGAGGGCCTCAGTGACCTGTCCAAGGTGACTCACCTTTCAGCTCAAGTGAGGGGCAAGGTGAAGAGTCTGGAGATGGTGTAGGGTACATGTCGAACTCCTTGCAGCTGTATGACTGGGCCAACCTGTCTAACCTCTCGACACATCCTTTTCCTCATCTTTAAAATGGAAATAAAAGTTCTTCATAGAGTAGGAATGACTGCAGGAATTCAACCAGTTGACTGATGATGTAAAGCGCGCACAGCTGTACTTCGCATAAGGAAGAACTATGTGTGGTTGTTAATACGTATGTCTGCACATGTACAGACATGCAGACGCGTACGTATAAATAGCCGTTAAGGAAGGGAGGGTTAAAATACATGCATATAAAGACATTTTGAACAGGGCCTGGTGTGTAGGCCTGTCCCCCAGCACTCTGAGAGAATGAAACAGTAGGACTGTCAAATTCAAGCCCAACCTGGGCAATTCAGTGACTATACAAGATCCTGTCTCAGAAAAAGAAGATACAGCTCAATGAGAAGACCCTGGGTTTAAAAGAGAAGGGTGGGAAGAGAGAGCGCAATAAAAAGAAATTTTGGGTGTTTTAGCAAAAGATATGGATGATTGTCACTTCTGGGTCAACAATGTCAGCAAAGGTACGGAATTCCTTTATGTGATGTGATTGAAAACAACATTTTTTAGAAAGACTTTGTAAGAAATTCAGTCTTCTTTATTGAAAATAGAAACATGAAGACATTCTGAGTTCGGCCTTATAAATGGTCTCTTTGTTTTAGTCAGACTAGCGTTTTAACCTATTTATAATTAAGTCCCTTGAGTTTGACTTCAGAATGTAGCTCGACTTTCTAAAAGTAAAATGAATACAGAGTAAGGAAAAAACGTGGAACTGACTGTCATTCACCTGATTCCTGAGGGAAAAAAAGTGACTTAGAAGAAAATAATCACTTTTTTTGAGTGTTTCCAGTTGAGCAAATCAAATTTTTAGCTACTAAAACAGATAAGTGGCCCAAACAATACATCCAGTTGGACTTGGGTGACAAGCAGGATAGACAATTTAGGCCTAAGTGGCACTCTGGACTTGATTAGAATGCACTAATCCTGGAAGGATATAAATTGAGCTGGATTTATGGTCTAATAAAAACGTGGGCGGAAAAGATAGTGCTTACTGACTCCTGAAACTTTAACAGTGTTCGTGAGCCCGAGTTGTACTACTGAGATGAAAGCCTGGTCTCCAAGTCCGCTTCCAGCTGGGCTGCCCTGCCTCCCCCTGTGTGAAGCCGCGGCCTGCCTCCCTGCTGTCCCCAGAAGCCCAGGACCTCGGGCAGAGTCTTGTTGACTTGGACAAATCCATATTGAGCATCCATAACCATGAACTTTGGCAGGACACAAAATGCAGTGTGGGAAACTCAGCCTATTGCTTATTTCCACTCAGAAAGCTTTTTATGGGGGTAGGAGGGCTACTTGTTTCTGGCTTTGTCCCCCCACCCCGTCTTTGATGGTGTAAGAGGCACAAGCAGACCACAGCTGCCTGGCCCTCCCTGAATACACCTACCTTCACCGAACCCTGGAGGCCTGCGTTCAGTGCTGTAGGTACAGTCATTTACTTAATCATAACAATACTCCATAGCACTACAGTATTATCATCTCTCTTAACCCAGTGGAGAGACTGAGGCTCAGAGCTGTGAAGGGACTTGCCCACTAGTGAGGCCTGGTCTTTGTGAGTCCCGAACTCACTCCTGCTCCTGCTCCCCAGCTACTTTTCTGTTGTGCACCGGGGAATGGAAGTGCACCTTTACCCCTCCGTGGAGCCCTCTCTGCTGGTGACTGACTCCACTGAGACTCAGCTCCTAGGAAGCTTCTCTTCTCTCCTGCCTTGGAGCCTGCATGCCCCTTGTCTACCCCTCACAGCCACCCTGTCATGGTCCAATTCATCACAGCCTAACTAGTGAAGCAGAGGGTGTCCCCTCATGGAGAGAGGACCGTCCTGGCTTTGTGTGTTGGCTCCTAAGCTCTTTGGAAATCAGAAGCTTGAAGCAAGCTCAGAAGTCCGGCTGTCGTAGTGGGAGCAGGTGGAAAATGGTAGAGCTCGCCAGTCAGCCAGTCAGAGGGGGTGAGTCTCTGTCACAGGAGCACACTCGTGTTTTAAAAGTGTCTAAGTGTTTAAAGGTGCTTGTGGGATTTTATCTGAATTCAGACTTTTTCATTTTCTTCAGAGCTTCCATCTTTGTGGTGTCCAAAAATAGATTTTTCAGGAGTTGTATAAGGATCCCATCTGCCTCAACTCAAAAAGTAGGACTTCAATGAAGCATTAAAAACGAGCCCAATCTCTTTTCCCAAGACTCTTTTAACCCCCAGAAATATTTACGAATCTGTATTTCTGTGAAATCCTGCCCAGTTTAAATTCTACTGAAAAGGCAAAGGAATACCAACAACTTCTTTCATTTCCATTCAAATATGTCTGCTCAGAAACAGTTTTAAATATTGTCACTTTGGGGGCTGGGGATTTAGCTCAGTGGCCTAAGTGCCTGTCTTGCAAGTGCACAGTTGAGAGTTTGATCCCTGGTACCAAAAAAAAAAAAAAGAAGTCGCTTTTAACATTTGCTTTTGGTTTCAATTTTATTATTTCAGTCCAGAAGTATGATATAATACACACATATTATATTACATGTATATGTGCATATGTGTATTGCCCATACATTTATTTTTAAAAGTGTTGATTTCTTTTAATGATTTCTCTGGTTGCTCTCAAGAGTTTGGAGGATATCACTTCATATTCTCTACTCGTTTTCTAACCTAGAAATACCAATATAATACTTCATTGTTCTTACAGGTAAAACTCAGAGGCTGAGTTATCAATGAACTGATAACCTTCTGTCATTTTATATCTTTTGCTCTTGTGGTTGAGGTTGAAAACATCGTTGTGAGGTTGTCTTTTGTGCACCTTTGCCCTTTCCTCATCCTTTTGATGTTTTCTCTCTTTTTTTGTTAGTGCAGTACCTAACATTCACACTCCTTGTGTGGAGTTGGCATGTATGCAGCACACGCCCATTGGAGTTTTCATTCCCTTTCCCTTCCCTCCCCACTGCCATTTCTCAGTCGCCTTCCATTTGAGAAAGATTTAGTGTCTCCCTAATTCCTACTGTCCATCTTCCACTCTGCTCTTTATAATTTGTATTTAGATCAGAGAAACTGTTTGCAGCTTGTTATTTTCTCTGTCCACATATAGAATGTGGTTCAGTGTCTCACAAGGTTCTCAGCTGATGTTTATTTAGACAGGCCCTGGGGCAAGGTCTTGAGCTGTACAGTTGATTTCCTAGGCCTCTGGGGTGTTAGGCTGTCATCTTTTTGGATATTGAGCTTCTTCTGCATGTTTTGCTAATATGTGAAACTTAAACTTGTGTGTCCGATCTACCCCATCCAACAGCATGATCTCAAGGCACATCCATTTTTCCACAGGTGACTCAAATTTATCTTTATAGCAGAGTAATACCACATTGTCTTTATTCATTCATCTGTTGATGGACATGTCGACTGCTTCCAGGGTTTAACTTTTATGAATTGTGTTGCTATAAAAATGGGTATGTGTGTATCATTGTAATATGATGTCTTTAACTCTTTTGAGAAGATTCCTAGAAGGAAAAAGGCTGGGCCAAATGGAATTTCTAGTTTTAGTTTTTTGAGGACTCTCCATACTGATTTCCATAGTGGTTATACATTTTACCAACAACAGAGAAGGCTTCCTGTTCGCCCACAGACTCATTGTCTGTGTTATTTCAGTATTTGATTTCTTGATGGTAGCCATTCTTTCTGGGTTAAGATGGAATCTCAATGTGTTTTTAGTTTGTATTTGACTAATGGCCAGCAATGTTGAACATTTCTTCATGTATTTATTGAGCATTTGGACTTCTTCCATAAGGTGTCATTTAATTTCAATTGCCCATTTTTGATTTTGTGAGCTATAATTTTGCAAGCTATAATTTTTTTTGAGTTCTTTATATATTCTAGTATTAGTTCTCTGCCTGAGGAGTAGCTGGCAAAATTTTTTCCCATAGTATAGGATGTCTTTTCACTCTTTTCTTTTCTTTTCTTTTCTTTTCTTTTCTTTTCTTATTAGAAACTTCAGTTTTATATGTTCCTATTTGTTGGTTCTTGGTCCTGTTTCCTGTGCAACCAGGGTTCTGTTCAGAGAGTCATTGCCTGTAACTGTGACTTCAGAAGTTTTCCCTATTTTATCTTCTAGCAGATTGTTTAATACTTAGTTCTTTGATCTGTTTTGATTTGAGGTTGGTACATGAGAGATGTGGGTCTAGAGTCAGTCTTCTGTGTGTGGTTAGCCAGTTTCCTCAGTGCCATTTATTTAAGAGGCCGTCTTTCCTCCAGTGTATGTTTTTGGCCCCCTTTTCAAAGAGCAAGTAGTTGAACATGCTTGGGGTTATTTCTGCATTCTCTGTTCTGGTTCATTCATGTCTGTTTTTGTGCCTGTACCAGGCTGTTTTTAATCACTGTAGCTTTGTTATATAGCTTCAACTCCAAGGTTGTATTCTCTTGATGTGTTACATCAGTGATTCTTTGGTAGTTTGCAAATAACAGTTGTTTCACTCTCATACTTTCCAGTTGAGTGAGGTGTTGATTCATATCAAGGTGGAGGTGCCAGCTGATTGGGATCCTGGTCCTTTTGCCATTTCCCTTTGCTACCAACCCAGTGAACAGCAGCAGAAAGACCAGACACCTGAGTCTTTTTACCTACCACTGACTCCACATCCTTCTCGTTCGTACCTGGGTCACCTCATTTACCACTACGCTAACTTGGATAGCCAGACTTCCAAGCACTGTCTCTTTAATACAGACCACTGTGTTCAGGCTTTTGTTTTGCTTTCCTGGAGCCCTCTAATCTTTTCTTTTCCTTAAAATTCTGTCAACTCACTAGGACCCAGCTAGAGTTCCAGTCGATTCCTCCTTTTGAACAAAACATTTTTATCTCTCACTTACTTCCTAGTAAATGGTGCCTTACATTGTTACTTACATCCTGACAAATGAAATCCAGTTTAGAGGGATGTAAGAGAGATGGCCCAAATTCATGCTTAGGTTACTGATTTAGCTAAGACTAGAGTCCAGGGCTCCTAGAAACCTGTTTGCAGCTTGTCGTTTTCTCCATCCACATATAGAATGTGGTTCAGTGTCTCACAAGGTTCTCAGCTGATGTTTATTTAGACAGGCCCTGGGGCAAGGTCCTGGGCTGTAGAGTTGGTTTCCTAGGCCTGTGGGGTGTTAAGCTGGCATCTTTTTGGATATTGAACTTCTCTTGTATTTTCCCGTAACAGCAAGTTTATTTTCTACTAACCTGATATGGTTTAGCATCAGTAATTGTTCTAAGATCATTTTAGAAACTACTGTTGTCATCTTGAGAATGATACGTGTTGAAAGAACTTTTGTTGAGAATCTTGAGCTTTTTGTTAAAAATTTATAGTGATCAGGGAAGGAGCTATTTCTTTGCCCTCTGCCATTAAGTTTTTTGCCAACATAATTTTTACCCAAAAAAGCAAAAGCAAAAAGGGGAAAGTTATCGATAGAACAGAGGGATAGGGTAAAGCAGGAAGTGAATGCAAAAGATTTCAGAATCTGGACAGCTGAAGGATACAGTAGTGAATGGTAGAAGAAAAAAGACCAGTTGAGTAGGCTGCTACCATTGTGCCCCGAAGTTCCAAAGGCAGGGAAAACAAGTACTCCCTTAGCATCCCTACCCATGTGTGGCCCTCCAAGGCAGCAGTGTTCAGCAGAGTCCTTCAGCCGTGTGGAACGCACCTTTGGCTGGGGGAGTGCCCTCCTCTCCACTCATTAGTGCTGTTCTTTGTGGCATCACCTGAAGAATCTCCTTAGCAAAGAGAAGAGTTTTATCCTGGACTTAAGGTCCTACCAAGAAAGATGCAACACTGCGGCTCAGTTTCAGCCTTTCTTTGTATATCCTTCCAAAGAATGGCAGGAAATAATTTTTATAAAATGGTCTCCATGCTTGGGGGACCAGCTTCTTTAGGTCATCTCTGTAACAGGTTACAACAGCACGACAGGGAGTGTTTATCAAGAATTCATTAGGAGTCTTCTCAGCTACCTGTGAACAATGCAGGGATTCCTCGTTAATGACCTTCTCTGCCTGGCCTCACCTGGATGCCTGGATGAAGAGCAGTCAGCGCTTTCTGTGGCGGTAGGCCAGCAGCTACAGTGAGAAGAGCAGAGAGTGCCTGATGTTTCTCTGTTGTGTGAAATGCCATTATGAGCTTAGGAAATCAGGGATGAGGTGTTTTTCTTGATTAACCGTATACAAAGATTTAAACCCTTTTCTATTTCCTCCTCACCAACACAACCACTATGGTAAATCTAGGAAATCACTCAATGCTCTGACAATACATACGCTCCTCTTCGTGTGTCTACCCAGTCTGTTCATATGCAGGTATTTTTGTGTGTGTCACTGTCAGTATTGTCTATTTTTATTAATAAGCTGTGAGAAAGCTGTGTAACACTACATGAAACTGTGTACTTATTAAGTGCTTGTTGATTATGATTCTAAGCTTCTAAGTTAGGAGGTCCTGCATGTGTTTTCAGTAGTACTTCTGGAATGAGATAAATCAAGAGAAAACTCCATGTGTGTGTTAGTCAGTTTCTTGTCACAGACTAAAATACTCATTTCTTGTCACAGACCAAAATACCAGATGTACACAATTTCAAGAAGAAAAGATTTGTTTTGGCTGATGGTTTCAGAGGTTTCAGTCCATGATTGACTGGCTCCAAGCCAAAAGAATAATGGCAGAAGGGTGTAGTGGAGGAAAGTTGCTCACCTCATGGCAACCAGGAAGCAGAGAGCAGGGGAGAAGTCAGAGAGAAAAGCAGCGGCCAGGAATAAGACTGCATACTCCTAGGTCCTGTCCCCGGTGACCCATCTCATCTGCCAGGCCCACCCCTTAACATAGTACATTCAGCTGTGAACTCATTCATGAACTAACCAGCCAATGAGTTTAGTGCTTCCGTGATCCAATCCCCCTCCTAAAGCCTCACCTCTGAATACATGAGACTTTTGAAGGAAATGTTTGATCCAAATAACAGTGTAAGATCTTAGGTCTTCTGCCTTGATAGATCCTTACAATCAAGGTTTAAAATTCAGATTTTGATTGTATATAATGTTTTAGATTTTACCTTATGCTCCATTTTGCTTGAAACTCCAATGATGCTACTTTCTAATACTTCCTGAAAGTTATGGTGAAAGAATAGATGATATGCTGCACCTCACCTGTTTTTCATCTACGTGTAGCTGATTCTGCAATTCTCACTGTCTTGGAGTAATTATTTAACATATTTATGATTTAAGATGCCAAGAGTTAAAGGCACTTCTTTTAGAAGCTGCATGTGAGCAAGGAGGGAAGAATCTCTATAAAGACTGGTGCAAGAATAGCCAACTGAGTAAGATTTCTAAGAGAATAAAGAAAAGCATTAGCTGAAAGTGGGAATAAGCTTCACAGGGTTGCTAGCTAAGGGTAGTGAGAGTGCTAAGGTCTCAGGGACACAGCAGATATGGAAGAGCAAGAAAGTGAAGAGGGCCTCGGCCGGGAAAACCCAGGGACGTGGGGAGTTCTAGACTGATGCAGGTGCAAGAATGGCTTCCTGTTGAGACTAAAGATATTACATATGAAGCATTCAAAAAAGCAAAGTCATAGACCCTTTTCGCCCTTAGCATGTATATATATATGTGTGTGTGCATATATGTGTATGTATGTGTATGTATGTATGCATACACATGTGCGTGCACACACATGTGTACGTATATCTGCATGTCACCATTTTTGTTTTGAATCCTGGATGAATATTCTAGACCTTGCATCCTGAGCAGCTGGTTTAGGGGGAATATTATTTTGTACTGGTATTTAATTTATATTCTCTTCCTCCTAGTCCTTGTTACCCTGGGAGTCTCCTCATTGAGGCTAAGGCTTCTACTTAGGGAAAAGACAGCATAGACAAGGACAAAGAAGACATTGTTCATCTTTCAGTGTCTGCAACAGGCCCTTCAAGCATGTTTCAGAGACTAGATTTAGCTTGGGCCTTCATTTAAGAGGCAGGCTTTGTTAGAAGAGAAGGATTTGTGGGTTCCAGGGGGCCGGATCTTAGTATATACTGTGCCGTGTGGGAGGGAGGCCGCCTGATAGTTTCTGTTCATCCAGGAAGGAGAGGATCTCTTCCTGCGTTGGTGGGAGGAGTCTAGAGTTAATGAAGTGGATGGGGCGCTGAGATCCAAAGCTCCTTCCCACACAGCTTCTGCCTCGGGGGTCATTGAGATGCTGGAAGCCCTCAAGCAGGGGGCACTTGTGCTGAACCCATGGAAGAGGACCTCTGCTGTGCCTGAAGTGAGTGGAGCGTGTTAGGCAGACAGGCTCTGAGGTGGGTTCTCCAGTCCTGCCTGTGGTATAAGGGAAAGCCCCCCAGTCCTGCTTTCCCCGGTGAGTCGGTCCAGAGGTTCAGAATAGAAGGAAGCCTGCCAGTCTTACCCCTGGAGGTTGGCTGGGACGTGACCACAGGTACACTGAGCCCCAGGGAGGTAGTGACCAGCCGTGTGAGCAGAGACAGGTTTGCACCCAAACAGATGCATGAGAAATTCCCCAGGAGCCAGCCAGGGTTGGAGTACAGCACCTGAACCAGACCCCCTGTCAGCATGGAAGTGTAGTCTCCCCACTAGGGCAGAGGAGGGAAAGGAAAAGGAACAGCCCTGAGAGGCAGCTGGAAGTAAGTTTGATTCAACTTACTGCCTAAAAGCAAATAAAGCTTTAACTCTGAAGAGACAGAGTTATCTGCAAATACCATGACCAGCAGATCAATGATCATAATCAGATTGAGTTCAGCCATTGAGGAATGAAATAACATCTTTTACATAGAGTGGAGAAGTAAGTACACATTTCATGCCTGCCCCACTGCATTTAGGCTATGATTTTACTTTTTTTTTTTTTAGGCAAGTGTACTTATATTCATAGAAAACACTTTTCCCTTTGAGTAAGCCATGGCTGACTTATACGTACCTGTCCTAGGCTTCACTGGGGCCAGAAGCGGACACTTTTATCCTCTCAAGGGGTCAAGCTGGCTGCCTGATATTTCAAAGTATGGTGGGGACATGGACTTACTTATCTAGCTAGTGGTGCTCTGGAAGGAAAGACTCGGTTGCTTTCAGGCCTCAGGTCAGTGGAAAATACTAGAACTTCAGGTGTTTTTAGCAGGAATTTGCTGTGCAATTGGAGATCAGGGGAGAATTTTTATTGTATGAGATTCTTCACCTTTATACAGTATTTTAAGGGGAACAAGGTAAATACTAGAAATTACTTGCTTAAACGCATGGGGAGATGGTCTTCATTTTGATTCACTCCCATGCACTAAATAAAGCATCAGTTAGGAAGGAATTCGTTTCCAAGTATAATTCTTAAGTTCATACCGGAACACTCAAATGAGGGGGAAAACTCTTAAATTACATTTCATCTCCTAGCATTCCTACAAAGATGATACTACATTTCAGGAGATGTGTTTTAAAAGCTGCTATTCCTTGAAATACCTAGTAATTTTGGAAAGGGAGTCTTTAGAACTGTTTTAAAAGTGGGCCTTGATTGGGGGTATGGCAGGAGCTCTCTGTTGGGATACTGCTTACGTATTTCCCTACTGAAAATTACTATAACGCTTTGACATATCTCAGAATACATCTCATATTTTCCCTTGATTCTCTGTGGGAGCCATGACAGCTAGTAATGAAGGAATCTTCGTTTTAAATGAAGGAATCAACATAAGTAAAATTATAGTTGTTGTTTTTTTAAAAAACATTTATTGACTGGAAGTCTTTATAATTTGGACACATAAAATAGCTCTATTCAAAATCTATTTAAAAGCAAAATTTCTAAAATTTAAAAACTGTATATATTAGAGAAAAGTCATTTCCATCCATTCTCTGAGCGTTGACCAGAGTATGGGCAGCAGTTCTTTTTTGCCACTCACTGTAGCTGGTGTTTTAGCTATGTCTCCAGGACTGTGTCACTGATATTTTTTGAAGGATGAATTGTTTTTAGTTTTCTCATAAAGTTGCCTGAAATCTCTTTAGAGTTGTATTTATAGTCAATATTTGAAATAAATATCGCCAATTGGTGTTTATGTGTATACCACAATATTTCTCATTGAGAAAATAGCTCTTTTTGCAGATGTAGGAGTCCCTGGTAAGCTTAGTGCAAATTCTGAAAAATGGAGGCTCTTACCAAGCAATCTTTTTTATACTGAAATATATAAATATTTTTGCTCACATATTTTCACAAGTCTTTTTCCTTCATTGAGAATTCCTATCTTCAATAAATATTTTTAACAGACAAAACTTCTTAGGCAAAGCATGGTGGCGCATGCCTATAATCCCAGCACTTTGGAGGCTGAGGCAGAAGGATTCCCATGAGTTTGAGGCCAGCCTGTACTATATAGTGAAACCATGTCTCAAAAAACAAAAACAAAAGCAAAAAACACTTCTTAAGAAAATAAGATGCTTTATGGTCACTTTGCATTTTTGTCATATTTTGAGTCAAACGATAAATCTTCTTGATTTCACTTCATTTTGGTATAGAACATAAATGTAAAAACCAGGAGGACCATCAGAAGATTGCCACAAGTCAAGCTACGACAAGCCATAATATCAGCATTGACTCTTGGACACAGTTCAGATTCTTATCATTTAATGTGTTCAGTTTCCCCTCTGCTTTCATTAGGATAAATTTCAACATCTGTTCACGAGCCTGATTTTCAATAACTGCAGTGGGCTCAAGGCTTCAAATGTGGAGGTATTTTGGTGCTGATTTCACTGTTTTGATCAAGCATTTCCAAGTGGTTTGAAACAGAGGCTCTAACTTCTGAGGACTCTGTTGTGACGCAGCAGCACACCTGGGCCGAGTTAGAGAATTGTTTCTCAGTCACGTTTACTCCTGGGCGAGGGTGACAGGCAGCAGGAGGAAAGGCACTTGCTGCTGTGTTGAGGTGTGTTTTACATTCAACTCTGGCTTTGTCGCAAACACTTTCTAGTTCAGGTTTTCTAACTGGTTATATGTGATACGAAATTTGTCAATTTGTGCATCTCGTCTCATGCATTGGGTGGGATATAGCCACTTGTTCAAATGCAGTTATGAATTATGCATATGCTGTCCCAAATTCTAGGGAACTTTCTGCTCTACAGGTTTCTTGAAAAGTAAGAACATAATTTTTAGCATCACAAAATTTGGATTTGTGTCATCACTACAAAAACAAATCAGTTCAGCTTCTGCATTTATCTTACAGTGTGTAGGAGCATTTATAATAAGTAATGTTTCACTGGTGACAGAATGCATTCCACAGGCTTTATTTTGATTCCATGAAATAGTTGGAGGAAATATCATTATTTGAATTAAGTGATTTTACTTGAAAACATCTGCTAATAGTAACAAAATTAGAATCAATTGACGGCTCATGAAGTTTTCTTCTGCTAATGAGGCTGATACACTGAAACTAACGCTTCACTTTACAAGTATGCACAAAAAACGGAACTCAGTAAGAAGCAACATCAATTTGGAACAAATCTTTTGATCTAAGAGCAGTGTTTCTTAGAGTGCTGTGAGTGACCCTTCCATGGCTGCATGGTTACAATAATTAGCAGTAGCAGCACAATCTTAATACAGTAACTATTAGCATTTAAGTAATTGCTGGTACTTCTTTGGCAGGTTTGTGATTAGTGATTTATGTACTCAGGGATATCATTTCTGTGCTCATCAGTATCATAACAATCAAGAAGTATTTTATGCTATTTAGTATGCAACATCAATTTCTTGAAAACCAAAATTTGGGTCTGGGATGTAGCTCATTGGTATAGCACTTGCCTACCGTGTGTGAGGTGCTGGGTGTGATTGAACACCAAACAAACAACCAGAAATTTAGTATTTAATTTGGCATTATATTTTCAGGTTTGTTTTTTTTTTAGCTCATTTCTGCCAAAAGGAATAATGAAAAATAAAATGGTATAATTATTCAATAACTGACAAAAACACAGTAATTAGAACATTCAGTGATGCCTTCTATGATTTTTAGCAGGTCTATTTCCTGAAGGGTTTGTAATATTCTCTGCTCCCCATGAACCCTTCTGACCCACGTTCTGTGTATCTGAGGCTCAACATGGGTCATGACATAGTGACATCCAGTGCTAATAGATGAAAGCTGTCCCTTCACTTTACACATGTGCACCAAAAACTGGACTCAAAAAGAACTAGCATCAATTTAAAACAAGTCTTTTGACAGGAGAACCAATATGGAATACTTCACACCACCAATCAAGACCAGGTGCAGTTGGCTCTCCGAGTTGCTTGTGCTCAAATGCTCCTTAATTTACTGGTGAGCAGCCTGTGTGCTGTTATTGCAAGAGAGATATTGCTTACAAGATTGGAAAAGAGGTGGATTGTCATTGGGTATCTTTCACATTCAGTCCCACGTTAAGGTGGGAATTCTCTTTATCTCCTTGGTAGGGAGGCAACACCATGGCAGGAGAGGTATGTACCAAATGAAGATGACAAAACCCAATCCTGGAGTAGTTTAAGAAACTGAAAATAATGCTTGGTTTACAAAGTGAAACATCTTGAACAGTTGCTTAGCCTGATGGACTACAGGAGAAAAGCAGTACTTTAACAGACCAAGTAAAGCATCATCCTACTCAGGCACTGCATTTCCCCACCTGCTTAACTGCTCTTCCCTTCTCTGCTCTTGACCTGTCCAATTCCACTTTCCACATCAGATGAATGAGCTTTGAAAAATGAAGGTGAAAGCCAGGTGTAGTGGTGCATGTCTGCAACACTAGCACTCTGGAGATTAAGAGAGGAAAATCTTAAGTTCAAGGCTATCCTGGACTGTGTAACAGAACCCTGTCTCAAAAACAAATACACACACACACACACACACAGAGAGAGAGAGAGAGAGAGAGAGAGAGAGAGACAGAGAGACTGACTTAACTGAGATCACTTCCCTTCCCTCAGTCTTCCTGTTGCAGTAGAATGAAATTCAGCTCTTTACAGTGGCTCGGGAGCCTTCTGTCCATCTGTCCTGCTCTTAGATATTAAGGTTTCAGGGGATGTATACCTGGCTGTCTGTTTTCTTAATATGATTCAGTTTCTCACTGTTTTCTGTTTTTATTTTGTTTTGTTTTTTTGAGTCAGGGTCTCACTGTGTACCCCAGGCTGGCCTTGAACTACAATTCTTCTGCCTCATCCCCTTGATTGCTGGCCTTATAGACATGCACCACCACGCCCAGCTTCTCAGGACTTTCTTGAAGGAATGAATATAGTTTACTTGGAATCGAAAGGGAAAAAAATGGGGTGGGCAGAATATCTTGTTAATTCACGAGAGTAAAGGAACTCAGACCCAAATCACTAGGTCCAAGTATTACTTCTACCTCCGATACAGTGTGAGACAGTAGAGTGTATCAGAGCACTGCATTCTCTTTGTTAGCTACTACTGTGATTTTAGTCCCCCAGTGCCTGCCCACCTCATGCAAGTAATGTAAACCTTAAGGAGTCTATTGTTTTCCTCAGAATTAGATCAGAGACTTTGCTTTAAGCACATTTGACCTACATAACTCAGAAAAGTGCTCCCCTGGATGATTTGGGCAGGATGTAGGATGATGGTAGAGGAATACTTTGAAGTCACGATTTTGAGACCCTGTGTTCTGGCATGACTGCTTTCTATTGCTTCTCTTTTCAAAACCTGCTACTGTTCAGTTTTGTCATGAATGCCTTTCCAAGGACAGTAAATGGTTTTACACACTATGACATCGTTTCCATGGCAACTAATGTATCTTAGCAAAGAGCAACTGCGATAGAAGTAGACTATGAAGGGCAAATACAGAAATGGCACAGTGAAAAATGTAGGGCAGTATGTGTTGTAGTAAGGATTTTTTTTCTTTTTCTGATTTCTTGCTTAGGAAAACCTGTATAAATAGATCTTGCTTCTTAACTTTTGCTAATAAAATTTTTACTGTACCCAAGACTATCTAGTTATTTTCCTGACACAGTTCTTTCAGAGGGCACTAGGTATTTTTTGTCTGTTCGCTTTAGTGTGATAATTCAGTGTATGCACATTTGTAATGTCATCTGTTTTAAAGATATGCTGCCTTTGTCCTCCTTCCGCTCCGGGCACCACCCACTTCTCCGCTGCCCGCTCTTGCAGCGCTTCAGGGGACACTTGTCTACACTACCTGTCTACACACAGCCTTTGTTAGCAGTCAAGGACTATTCCAGTCAGGGTCTCACTGCCACTTGATCCAGAATAACCAGCTGGTCACAGCCTTATCTTCCAAGTCTTAGACAGTTTTTCTCTTAGTAGCAAATGTGCATGTGTATCTTGCAAAGACTTCTACAAAACAGCAGGCCCAATTTAGGTCAACCCTGTGTATGTATGTATGTGTATATATACACACACACACACACACACACACACACACACACACACACAATGTGTCATCCTGCTTTGTGAACCCAGTGTATTTGGATTATTGTATCATATAATAATAAAAACTCCTTTTATGCTCCTAAATCTCCATGGGTGAGCAGACAACAGGCAGTTTCCTATTAACAGAAAAAGAAATGAAGGCAAAGGCCTTAGGACTTACATCGAGCATTTTAGAAATGTGAACTGACAGTTTTAAATACAGCAGTTTAGTACAAATGCTGGGATTCTGACGACTCTTAAAGAAACGGAGGGTCTGGCAAACGACGTGAACCTGTGATGGTGGGGACTGCCCAGTATTGTGACTTTCCTTGGAAGAGGATGTGCTGTGCTGTCCAGCTCATCCAGCCTCATCTCAGCTGCTTTTACTTGTTTTTGTTACTTGCCTGGCCCTTGTGGGTTTTTGACGTGTGACCCTTGCTGCAGCCCTTCCCACCCAGCCACGGGGCTCACAGGTTGTAGAGCTAGGGAGACAACTTGGTTTCCCAGCCAACCGCTTCCTCCCTGGCTGTAGACCAGAATTCTTTTTTTTAGAAAGTACCTCCGAGTTGAGTCGTTGTCAGCGGCATCTGTAGAGGCTCCATTTGCACCTTCCTAATTGAATGAAGCCTGGATTTCATGATACGAGGTCTGTTATTCTCATTTGGGATCCTTGCCTTCCTGGTGGCCTGCATCAGAAGCTCTGTGTATGCTCCTCTGTGATGGAGGGACTGCAGTTAGCGTGCACATTTTTATCTGCACAGAAAGCCTGACCAGAAGGGAAAATCTCCAACATAGTGTGGGTTTCTTGTTTTACAAATTTTAAATGAGCATGTATTAGCTTTTTAAGAAGGCAAAGTGAATATTTTGAATAAAATAAAGTGAGATTTAGCACATATAGCACTGGTTGGGTCCTGTGCCAGCCTCCCGAGACAGGAGGGCATTCCCCAGCCCTGTTACTGTGCTCTCCCTCACTGCACTCTTTCTCCTTGGTGCTGGTTTGCTGAAGATGCCCCTAGGGTGGCATCATCTTTAACCTTTTTAGAAGGTTTAGGCACATGGAGAAATGAGTTAGTCTGAGCCAGAATGAATGGCTAGGGGCAAATAACATTTTTCCTGGGCCAAAGGGGTGCAGGAATACCCCGCAACAAAGGTCCTTGTCTGACTTGGTCTTCTCTCTGGGGCTGACCCAGCTGTTGAGCGAGCAGGGGGTCGTAGTGACTCCAGCAGGGATGGTCCACACACTGCATGCCTGTCTGCAGCTGTGTAAGCCTCAGGAGCCCACTGTGAAAGTGGCCTTTTCCTGGGCTCCAGGCAGGGAGCCAGGGCCTCCCCTTTGCAAGAGAACACTGAGGAGCTGCTCTGTATATTCTGTATGTGTCTCAGCTTTCTTTGGAATTACAGCAGAGTCTGGCCCTGCCTGGTCTTTTTTGTGCTCTGGATCCTAAGTTAAGAATAACGGAAGGAACACTTGTCCCCGTTGACAGGCTTGATGGAGAATTTGCTGTCGAATGGCTATTTTATCCCCCGTCGCCACTGTCATCCCACCACGCACCCCTCTGAGGTCCCCACTTTAGTTATGAGCGAATAGAGTGACCATCGCTGGAGCAGAAGGAAGCCATTTGGATGCGGCTATGTGCAGATGTGTCCAGTTACGTGTAGACATGTTGTGGCAGGTCAATCAGTATTTTAAATCTTTGCAAGTAGTAAAAAGGGTTGAATTTGGAAGCAGAGAAGATACTATGAGCAGAGAAAAGCATACCTTAGTTTTCTTTCAAGCTCCCATTTTAAAAATAAACAAAAACCCAAGTGATGATTTAGCTCTTAGATTCCTTATGAGCCCGAAGTCTACTGCATCATGTGGGGAATAGGATTGTGACCTTAATGTAATGCATTTGTTTCTTGAATATATTTTTGGAATAACAAGAATCACTGGTTAATATTAAAATAATAGCAATATCTCCAAATTGGGTCTCTGTCGGTTATTTTAAAGCTAAAGACCCAGGACTACACTTAAAGAGGAAGGTCATCTTGTGGTTAAGTGTGTGTGATATGTGGATGTGGTCAGTACTTTGGATTCATATGGTTTCTGCCCCTGCAGACCACACACACAAACACAAGAGTCTCGTAAAGCAGTAGCGTGGTTTCATTAGTAGCTCTGTCACCATCTCTTGTCATCCCTTCAGTCAGCATAGGTCCCCTACATGTTTTAGGCACTGTGCTCATTGTCCCTTTGGCCACTGAGCAGCTGACGGTCTATCCGGGAAACCGTGAAACAGCCCCAGAATTAAGTGTAGTAGGGAACACAGCAGAGAAGAAAGCTAGTTCTGCAGAGAAGTGTGAGCAAAGGAAAGCAAGAATGAAAAGAAGATTGTGAGGTGAGCTCTGAAGGCTGATGAAAGGGAAATTAAACTTACCAAGCAGGGTAGGTGAGGTTGGAATGATCATGCCCAACCCAATGCCACGAATATGCTGGGACCACATCTCTTTTTCTACCCCTCTCTGAGATAGAAATAGATTGAAAATACAGTGGCACAGTACAGATGTGTGCTTTAAGCCCTGGCTGACTTCTCAGCTGGCATATACCTTCTCTCACATCTGGCCCCTGCCTCAGTTTCTCACGTTTGTCCCCACTACTTGCTCCCATCCTCTCAGCCACCTCTTCCCTGTAGCACTACCAGGCCTCCTGGTATTCATGGAACCTGTGACCAGTGCTCCTTTCACTGCGTCCTGATTATGCTCTGCCTGCACTGTCCTGTTGTAAGGTTCAGGGGTGATGTGCTGTGGGCATTTGGAAGCAGAACAGCGGGGGCTGGAGGGTCAACTCTGCCAAGGAAGGATGCCAACTTGAGGATTGCTCGCATCTATTTTTAGAGTGTTTGTATATTCACCCAAAGCTGGAGGCCTGACCGGATCTGAAGTTGAGAGCGGTTCATTTTTGGTCCAGGTCTTGTCCCTTGGCTCCCTCCCCTGCAGTCAGCCAAGACGTGTGCAGCATTTATGATCACACTTCTCTACTGGGGCATCCAGGTTGCTTGACTTATGTTTGTCAAAACATCAGCACTGTTTCAGCAGGAAGAATGATAGCATGGAAAAGGCCCTGTTGCCCCGAAGCCCACAGATGAATCTGTAGGCAGCTACAATGCCTGTATGACTCACGTTCGTATCTACATCTGTACACACCTGCCCACACAGGGCAGTGAGCGGGTCCCATCTTGTTTTAAACCTTGGCAACCTAGAAATTGGATTTTAAAAAAGCAGGGTTTGAATACAAATAACTTAGGATAGAAAATAAAATAGGATAGGATTTAAGTGAGATTTTTTAAAAAAAGAATCTGTCCTTTAAATAAAAAGTATCTCTATTTCACTTAAACATTTGGTAGCCAAAACTCAATTTATTCTCAACTTTTCAGAAACACAGCCTTCATCCTATGCCCTATAGTACTGGGAATTAAATCCCCAAGCCTTTACAATCAGCACTTTATTTTGAGATAAGATCTCACTAAGTCATTAAGATTCTAGATTGGGCTTGAATTTGTGATTCCTTCTGCCTCAGCCTCTCAAAGTGCTGGGATTACAGATCTGGGCCATTGTACCCGGCAGGCACAGTTTTTAAATAAGAAAGATAAGCATGGTTTTAAAGTCAGACACTGTCCTTCATTCTAAGTGGGGTTACCATGGGAACTTTACCTTGATGCAGTTCGTTTTCCCCAACCTTATTCTCTTTGAAACGGTGGCGCTGGTGCCATGTTGCGGTGTTGCTTGGGAGTCTTTGAGGTTAAAGGCTGTGGCATTGTTCTTTTGGTTGATGGCTGCAGAATGATGCATATACCGTCCTTGTAAGCTAACCCCATCTGTTAAATAATCCAGAAAAAGCAACGGGAGGGTACCGTGTATGTGGGAGGATAGATTGCGCTCTGTGCAGTAGTGTGCCGGGAGCTCCAAGTGGGCTTTTGTTTTCCTTTGGCATCAGGTGCTAAAGTGCTGGAGGGTGCAGGTGGCTTCCTTCGGCGTCTGCTGTGACTTGGGCGTCCCAGGCTGTTGCAGTGTCGCCCCATGTGTGAGCGGAATCTTAGGTTCCCTTCCAGCGCTGGAGGAGGGCTATGGTTCGTTTTCAGGTGCTCTTTTCGTAGCCAGCGAAGGAATCTTTTACTTTGCCAGTGGGAAACAGTTTGTTATGAACTGCAGATCAAACCAACGACTTTTCCAAACCTCTATGGATGTGTCTAAGAATGCGAGTCACACTTCTGTAAATGTGTTCTCACTGGGAGAAGCTCTCCTAGGATAGTAGCAAATTTCTCATATAGGGAGGCAGGTTAAGTTTTGGACAGAGCCTGTCCCATGTTCCGCATCGTAGCGGTGGCTGGGTCTTCGGCGCCTGTTGCGATGTCTCCTTGGTAAGGGCAGGCTGGCATGGCGCGGGAGCCAGCAGAGACAGGCGACAAGGGCTGCTGAGGTACACCTGCAGTGCCATGCTGCTTTTCACACACTCTCCCTCAGCCTATACCCACGATGGGTCTCTTGCTCGCCTGGGGTGAGTCTGTGATTCGAATGCCTGTTTGTGGAGAGCGGTATGTCAGTGTGTAGTTCTCTTCCCCATGGTCATTTTTTTATTTCCTTCATTCTGAGTCACTTTTGATTAGGCCGAATAAACACGTTACTGGTGAGCGTGCCTCTTTTGAAACAGTGCAAAGTTCTCTTTTGCCTGTGTGGCCGAGGAGGTCCTTGATGGCAATAGTGATTTTCACTGTGGGTTTTTAAACTGTGGACCTGGAAGACAGATGATGAAAATCATGTTGAAAAGTTAAAGCTGTTTGTGCCTTTTTCTACTTGAGACTCCTCAACAAAACCCCTGCACATTCGGCCCTAAAATATTGTCAACACAAGTCCATTCAACCATTTTTATTGTTCTGTTTATTAACATTGAAGCTTTATTTGGCTGAGCTAAAATTGCAAATAATAAATGAGGTACTGTGATATTGTCAGTGTGTGAAGAGATTATACAAACAAACTGGAAATCTGCCATCTCGCTCCTGGCACTTTAAAGGTAGTGTGACATGGGCATGGGTGTCATCTGAAGCATCACTCAGCCTTGCCAGGGATGAGCATAAGGTTCTAAGATCATCCCAGGGCTGGAGTTCCATAGACAGGTGGGTATAGGCTGGTGGATTGGCAAACCAGGAACCCTAGCTGTTGGAAATAGAGGTCATTTCAAGAAGACTTGCTTGACATTGAGACAGGAAGTGGATCAGATATAGACGGGTGGGGGGGCTGGAGGGACATTTAAGCTGAGAGGAAAGTAGAGTAAGATCTTGGAAGATTCATTTTTAATATACTCCCCAAATAAATGACTTGTATATACTCTGAAGAAGCCTGCACAATCAAGGCGTTTATCCTTATCTTTCCTGACTCCTGGAAATTAAAATCTCGTGCTGGCTTCCTTTGTGGTTCAAGACCAGGTCTTCGCAGTTTCAGGCAAGTGTTTGTGGCAACTGCGACTTAGCAACCATTGTGTGAACAAAAAAATTTGTGGGTAAATTGATTGTCTGTAACAAAAGGACATTCTGTGGTGGTACTCTGTGGGTGATTTACAGGCAGAGTGCTTGATTCTCTTTTGATGTCTCACTATTTTGTTTTTTTCTTTACAGCTTTCTGAAGAGGCAGGATGCTGATCTAGACGTGGAAAAAGTAAGTTGACAAGTTTTGTGCTGGCGGCATGTGTTTGTGAATTAGAAAGTATTTCCGCTCAGAACCCAGGATGAAGTTTATTTTCAATTTGGGATGACACTTGAGTCCATGGGTTTCTAAGAGGGAAATTGAGTTGGAAATGGGACCTGGTATGTGAAATAGAAAAACGTTAGTTCACTTCCGTTTTGGTAATTATACAAACGTGTTTTAGCTATAAGTTATGTCTCCTTATTCCCAGAAATACTGGATCGGGACCGCTGTCCTACGGCTGATAAGCCTTCGGGCCAGTGTGGGATAAGCAGTGTTCTCTGGAGACTGGCTAAACTATGTTCTCTTTTAGTCCACTCATTAGGTTGTTTTTGTTTGTTGGTTGGTTTTCTCTTTCCATTCTCAACTGGTTCCTTGCCTCTGCCCTAGCCATATTTTCATACTTTGGAATTGTGGCCACTGTATTAACAGATCATTTCTGGATGCTACTGAGGCAAAAATGATGGTGACAGATGAGTACTCAGGTAATGAGGTGATACAGAGGGGCTCCAGAGCTCAAAATGAGGGCCATGCTGTCCAGAAGGCTCCATGGGGAAGGTGTGGAGGGACCATGCATGCACTCTTGTGGTGAGCAGACATGAGCTGAGTCTTCTCTGCCTGCCCTTGTCTTCCTGGCGTGGAGTTCCCCAGAGAAAGGCTCAACTCGCTCAGGTCTCAGTGGCCACCCAGGAAGTTCTTTGCTTCCCAACCACAGTGCCTGGGAGTGATTTTCCAGCAGTTCTGAGTTATAGCCTCAGTTTCCTGGCCGCTCAAGGGCTGCCATTTCACTGTTAGTGACTTTGGGTTATTTCTCATTTGCAGTTTGAGTGCAAGAGAGGTTCTTCACCCTGAACTAGACTCATTCTGAATATAATCAGTGTGATTTGTTTTGTTTTGTTTTTGCTAAATTGAGGAATATACTATCCAAAAAACTATTCTAGAATAATCCTGTGCAGCCCTTGACCTTTGACCCCCACATCAGTCCCTAGCTTTTGTAACATGACCTATCTATTTCAGTCATGGGTTTACAGCTTCTACAAAGCAGGGGTACTTGGAGAAACACAGAGGTTTAATTGGGACAAGACAGGGGCTTTTTAAGAATCTTGCACACTTAGATTTTAGAGTGGACTGCAGAGATTCTCACAGGAGGTCATGTTACTGTGAGCCTCTTCCATGGGCCAGGTCCACAGTGGCCAAGAGCCACCTCAGTGCAGTGTGGCACAGAGCAGCTGGCCCATCTGGCAGTAGCAGTCCAGGAAATGCTTGGTATCACCCTAAACTACACAGTTTTGCTTGACTTGCCCGTCCAGGGTTAAGCTGGGTCCCCTGGATCAGCCTAATGCAAGGGCAAACAGGTGGGTTCAGTAAATGTGGTAGGGCCCTGAGAGAAAGGAGTTAACTCCTTGCTTCAGTTCTGCTGCCAACTTGCAGTTAAGACCCAAGCAAATCACTTCTCCTCTTCAAGCCTCAATTTTCTCATCCATAATATGACCCTCTTTTTAGGACCAAGGAAAATTATTCATGTTTTAGTTTAGAAATAGAAACTACACGTATTTTTCTTTCTGACTTGGATCTTATACCGAAATGGAAAGAGTGTTCTATATCAGTCCATGTTCACGAGAGAAAGATCTAATATAAGATGTATAAATATGTAAGGGTTTACAAGGTTGGCTTACACCACAGAGTCAGGTGTAGAAGAGTTAAAAAGCACTTTCTGTGGGTTGGAGATCCAAAGCACATTGTTGAAGGAGGCCTGCAGTGTCCCAGGCAGGTTCCCTTTAGGAGGCTGAGGGTCCACCCTGGAAGACAGTATACAAAATGAAGATGAAGACTGGAGCTCTCTGAAGAAACTGAAGCAAACCTTCCTTCTTGCTTTCCCTTTTATACTGTTCATGGCCACAAACCTGCCCAGGGCAGGTCTTCTGCTTTCAGTAAACCCCTTCAGCCACACCCAGAACTGTGCTGATCCAAGTTAGTTGGGCATTGCTTTTGCACATAGTCACACAATCAGTTAAGTGTCACAGGCTGTTGGCCTCCACTCTGAAGAATACTTGACCAAGCCAGAGCTGAGAAGAAAGGTGGGACCCTCCAGATACAGCCTGGCAGTGATGAGTGTCGGGCAGAGGGCTGTGCAAGTATGGTTCTGTCCTGTGGGTGTCTGTAGGTAGAAGAGAGTCCAGAATGAGGGAAGCTTTACAAAGGGTGGGAAGTGCTTCCTGCACTACAAAGTGAATTTGAGCTGCCTCTAAGGGCTCTGCCTGTTCCCCCTCAGTCCACCAGTTAATGACCTAAAAAACACTTATCTGCCTTAGGGGAGTTCACTGTTTGAAAAGCTCTAATTCAGAATCTTTTTCTAATGTTGATGGAAAGCTATTTCATACATGCACCAAGTCGTCTTTTTGCCTGTGCTTGTGGATTTGACAAGATCTATCTAGAATGGGATGCCTCTGTTGCATAAAGAAATGTTATCCGTTGGCCAATAGAGTAAAGAAAAATTACAAACCTCACACTGTTTTTTGTTTGTTTGGGGTACTGGGTATAGAACTCAGGACCTTATGCTTGTCAGACAGGTGCTTATGCCACTGAGCTAAATCCCCAGCCCTCCTCACACTATTTTTTAAATGGATGTTGGAATTTTTTCTTTTAGTTGAACATTTTTTGTCAAGATAGGACTCTGCGTGGAAAATAAGCTTTTTTTTTTTTTTTTGACATGAAAGCTCAAACACTGTTAGCATGATTTCTAAGTTAATTAATACCTATAGTTTATTGAACTTCTACCACAGACTGAATGTTTTGTGTTCTTCTTACTCATTATAACAGTCTCTTATGGAAACCACTTTCTTCCCCCATGAGTTGTACAAGTTGTAGTAGAGATTCTAGTACGCTCTGACTGGGTCTAGAGCCTTCTCTTTCTCACGCCCAACCTTACTTTGGAATTGATATAATACTGAAAAAGTTTTATGAGTCAGTGATATGAAAGCATTGCTACTTCCTAGAGAGATCTTCCTTGAGCCCTTTACTCCAAATGGGGTTGCCTGTCAGTGCTGTGATTTTTCAAAACTGTCGTTGCAGTTGTGTGGTTATTTGTAGGATGCCTGTGTAACAGCTGTGTTCCCTATTGAACAGTAAGCTTTGTCAGGTCAGAATCCTCATCTCCCCAACCCCAATGCCTGGATTATAGTAGGCCTTCTAAAACTGTTAGCTGTGATGCCTGCCATGTGAATGAAGGGCACATGACTGAATTAGAGGGTAATAAGAGCCAATTAAAGCCATTTTGGTACCACATATGTCAAAGTAAAAAGTCTCACTGTCCATACCAGAAACCATGATTTCTCTTCTTTGTCCAGGGATTCTGTCTTGGAAACAATGCTTATTAATAACCTGTAGCCATAAGACAATAGTCCCCTGGCTTTCTCTCTGAAAGAACAAAACTTCAAGCAGACAAATGAATAGATAATTCTTTAAGAGTGAAGTATTCCAGGCAAGCAAAGAGAGATCAAAAAGATAAAGGAAGGTAAAAATACAATGGAAGTAGTAAAACTTTGTTTTTGGGCACTGAATCCCCTACAGCTCTTGAGGAATACAATTCTGAGTATTATTTCCATAAACCACTGCTTCAAATGTACAAGCTATAAGGTACATTTTAAAAAGTAAAATCCATACTGATCCAAATGTTAAAGAATATGTAATCAGGTTATATCAAAACAAAAAATGTATTTGGAAGGGGGTACTGGGAATTGAAAAACGTACTTTTTAATATAAAAAGTATATTAAATTGGGTTATCCTATTAAAAATATAAATTATGATTTAAATGGATTTAATGAAAACAACAACTACTTTGGTCCTAACTGCTGACAAAAGGCTGCGGAGAGAGGTTTGATTTTCACGCACCCTGGTTGCCTTTGCTGATGTGTGAAGAGTATTTTACCTACCGTGAAAGAGGCCCTGTCATTTCTGCAGTTTCAGAGAATTCCTCTACTGCTATTCCAACTGTCCTCAGGGTTTAGACAGCTGCTTTCAAGCCACAAATACAACTGCATAGTTGATAGACACAGAGGCCTTCAGAAACAAAAATTGCCATGCAAATAACAAAGTAAATAGAAAAATTATCTTCTACTTTAACATTGTTTCCTTTTCCTTCAAATGAATGCCTTGAATGAAATGTGTCGACCTATACATGGAACATATACATGGTAGTCCTGCCAATTTTCAGTGTTCTTTGGTCTTAAATCCTAAGTGAAGTTATGAAAATAACTTACATTCTTATTTCTTATTCACATGGGTAAAAAGAATCTGGTCCTAAACAGCTGAGAGTATAAAACCTCGGGCATCAAACTGTAAAGTCCTGTGTGTATGAGTTGTCTCCCCGTCACCCTTCTGAAGAGCTAGAGAAATTAATTCATGTGTGCATTAGCTACAGTTGGGCGCATAGGATTCCTTGGGATCAGAAGGTCAGCAGTGCTTATTATATGTAGTGTCCAGAGGTTTCAAAGTGTTGGTGGTAGCAAGGCCCAGAGATGTGTTTCCAGCGTGGCTGCAGGAGGGCTTTGGATTGGGAGGGCACCGCCTGACTGTGTGTGCTGGGTGCTGTAGGGAGGTGGCAGAGCCAGTGAAGAGGAGGAAGACCGCAGCATTCTTGCTTCCTGGCGGCTCCTGCTTGCTGATGGGAGCTGTCCCCTAGCCTTCCTGCTGCATGTGCCCAGGGCTGCCAGCCTCAGGGACTCTAGGAGACTTAAGTTCGCTTACATTCTGCCATTCCCCTAGCCCCAGACTCACACCCAGATGGCCCCATTCTGCTGGTGATCAGGCAACAGAAGGACCCAGCCTCATTGTGTCACGAAGTGAGGGTCACATTTCACTCGGTCCACTTACCTGGTGCCTGGGGATCAGAAGGGAGTGACTTTGGGCTAGGGAAGCAGAGAGAGAGAGAAGAGATACTGTGAATTTAGAAAGGGAAATACACTTAGAATTTTGTTTTAGACTCTAAGGCAAACATTTTTAGTTCCTGACCAAATATAGTTGTTATGCCCCACCCATAATAGCTGACCAGCTTTCTTTTACATAAATGTCTGAATTGTAAAAGTGTTGCTTTCTCAGAAGGAAAACAGAAAATTCCTCTGCGAATTCGAATTTTCCAAAATAATAAAAGATCCCTCTTCTGAGACATTATAAACTCAGGCAAATATTGATGATAATTGAATGAGCTACAGATAAAAAAGGTTATCTTTGTGATTTAAGGAAACTGGAAAAATTTGGAGCAGACTGTTTAGTCCTCGATTCATTCCTTAAACAGTTCATTCCTTAAACAGTAATGGATGCCAGTGAGCGAGCCACGCACTCCCTGTGCTGGGCACACGTTGTCTTCCATCTGCCCCGTTTACTGTCCGAGGGAGCATGCCTCCAGGCAAGTGAAAAGATTTGCCCAAGGACTGACATCTAGTAAGTGACCAGGTCCCAGAGTGCTACTCAGCCTTGGTGCCCCCTTCTCTTCCTCTCACACTGCCACTTGGAAGGCAGCGCTAGCATTATTAGCCTCAGGCATTTTTACAGGTCTTACATTTTCTCTTCACTGCATTTAAAAGGGTTTTCTCCCTTCCTTGTGGTTTTAAAAGTAGTAATCATTTTTTTTTTTTAATCAAGAAGTAATAATTAGAAACCTAAAAAGGGGCATCGTCTCTAAACCTGAGCTGGCATTGTGAGGTGATCCCCTGTGGCGGTGCGAGAGTGCGTTCCAGGGATGGCGTTCTGCAGGCAGTAGGGGCAGGGAAGCCTTCCAGACACTGGTTCTCTCACTCTTGCCGGTTCCCAGGCCTAGGGATCAGTTTGTTACACTGCTCATCTCCGTGTTCATTGTCCCGGATGACAGAAGCTGTACGTTGCCAGGAGTAAGTGGAGAACAGTGCTGCCCTTGTTAGCAAGACAGAACCTGGACAAGCCCTCACCTCTCTGACCCAGTTGGTTGTACACAGAAGCTTTCTCCTGTAGCTGTGAGTTACTGTATAATTGGTGTCACGGCAGCTAGGGCTGCTGAATAGGGCTTGTTGTCATTCGGTTGTCTGTCTTGCTTAGACCACATGTGAAGGGAAGATGATTAATACAGTATGTATGGAAAATGGCTTTGTCACTGCCCCTGATCACTTCTGAAGGCGGAGTTCTGACACTAGTGTGGTGTGGGCCACAAGAATACTTAGAATTTCAAGCTTTTCCATTAAAGAAGATTCTTATTGCCCATGTTGATCCAACAGTGATGTTTTATTTAAGCAGAAATTCTTTTTTTTTTTTTTTGGCTTGTTCTGGTTTCTGTAACAAATTACTGCAAACTTAGTGGCATAAAACAGCAGAGATTTATTCTTCCCTCGTAATTTTACAGATCTGGTATCCAATATCAAGGTGTCGGTGGGGCTTTACTACCTCTGTTCTGCAGAGAATCTGTTTCTTCCTCTTCTAATTTCTGGTGATTGCTTGTGTTCCTTAACTTGTAGCCACATTAAGCTAGAATCTGCCTCTGCTTTGCATCTCCTCCTGTGTCCCTCTTGCAAGGGTATCTGTGATGGTTTTGGGGTCCTACGAGATAGTTCAGAGTAAATTTTCCTCTTGAGATCCTTAGTTTTACTACATCGTGATCATATGATGTAATATTTATGGGTTGTAGGGATTGAGAAGTAAATATCTTCCAGAGGGGTGCTTTTCTTCCTACCATACTGTTTCAGTATTTTTCATTCATAATGTAAAGCTTATGTTACTCATTAGGTCAGTAAATTTTGTTTTCTTGAAAGGGGATACTTGAAAGATCTAAAAACCAATCTCTTCTTCTAGGTCTTAGACTAGGCCAGGCCAGGCTGGTCTTTCTCAGATTGAGGTTAGTGTAAGAATAAGGTATCATGGGCTTTTAAAGCTAGGAGGAGCCTAGAATGCATACTGTCTCAGTCTCAGATGGAAACTGAGGCTGGAGATACAGGGTCACCCAAGTCAGAAGCAGAGATGGGACAAGCTCTTATTCCTCTTCCAGTCTGCCTCTTCTCTGTTTCTGTAGAACTTTACAGTGTACACTCCTTTAGCTTCCACATCCTTATTCTTTTTTGAGCCCTTCGGTTCCTGGAAACCTCATTCCTGAAAATCCTCTTTCCCTTGGCCAACCAACAACCATGGTTCTTCCAACTTCCTTACCTTAGCTTGTCTGTCATTTTGGCTACTTCCTCCTGGATCCAGTCCTTGTATGTTACTGTCTTTTTTGGTAACAAGGCCCTTGGACAGTACTTTGGAGATGGCTAGCCAGACCAGAATGAGAAGTCACTGGTAGTCTCGTGAGATGCACAGGTTTTCTGCCTTGGTATACTGGTGCAGACCAAGGGTGCATCTCTGACTTTGTCACTATATCCTATCTGTTAGCTTGCACTGAGCCCGCACTGATGAGAGTTCTTAGTTAGGATTTCCTAAATGTGAATTGCTTTAAATGCAATCCCCTTTGCCGTGCTACAGAGAAGATTTGGATTTCTGTCAGTCTCACAGTGGACCAGCTTGGAATCCAGAATAGAGACCAGACTGGGACCCAGAGAATAAAGAGATTGATGGGCTCGGTCATGTTCATAAGGATGGTTGCTGGAGTGGACAGTAAACCAGACAGTTTGAGTAATCTAGCAAAGCAGAGCAACAGAGAAACTCTTCTACAGGTGGCAAGCTATGTGGACAGGTGTTTGGCAGCTGAATTGTCTGACTGAGCAAGTCATGGGGCTAGGAGAGCAGTGTATGTGAACAGAAAGCCATCGCAAAGAGTTGAGTCCAGAAGAGTGAGTAACAGTATCAACTACTAAAACAAGATAGAGCCCAAGATGGGGACTTGTGCAAAAGAGTAAAAGGAAGCCCCGTTCAGAAGTCAAAGTCATGAACTTGATAGGATTCTGTGTGTCTGTGGGCCAGAGCCTTCTCTACCCAGAGTCGGGCCAGTGGTTCCTTGCAGTCGTCCCAGCTGTACAGATAGACAGGTGTAAGGCAGGTGATGACCCCGCCCTATACATGCACAAACAAGAGACTTTTTCCAATTAAAAGCAACATTGATCTCTTTTTTAAAAAGTTTTTTTTTTTTTTTAAAGATTTGGGTGTATTTTGGTCAGTTGTGACTGCTATGCTAGCCTGTTAACCCTTACCCCAACTGTTAGTACTAGGGATTAAACCCAGGGCCTTCACACTCTGCTATATGCCAAGGCCTTTTGTTTTTATTTTGAGACAGAGTCTCTAACTTGCTAAATTGCCAGCCGTGAGTTTAAACTTGCTGTCCTCGTGCCTTGTTCTTCTAGAGTACTGAGATTATAGGCATGTACCTCCTCCTAAAGGCTTTTGAAATCTTTAGTCTTCACTCTAATCAATTAGCTGTCCCCGTACAGCTGTGAGTCACGTGTAACCCCCCCCCCCTAGAAAGGATGCCTTGTTTAAAAGATCAATCAGAGAAACATGGATAAAACCCTGCACCAAGAGCCGACTGTCCTAGCTCTGGTGTGGAGTTGGTGCCCTTGCAGATACTCATCTGGTCGAGTCTGAGTTGACCAAACCCAGTTAGTTATCCCTGGCTCAGGATCCCCATCTTCATCGAATGCACTTCTGAGTGGCTGTCGAGGTGCTTTGTACCTGTGATCTGTCACTCTACTAGACCTGTGAACATGGCCTGAGATGGGGCAGTAATACAGGAAGGGAAAGTTGGTAACGTGCATGGTTAGTTACTGTTTTAAGGGTGGAGGCATCTGAATTTCCTCACTGGGGCCAGTAGGTTTAAAGCCCAGGTCTCACCTACTGTAACATGCCAAAAATTTAGCCATTGGAAGTATTTTTAAAGAGGGCCTGAAATTCTACATTCAGATATGGAGTACTAGTTTTTATTTTCAGGATACCTCTCTACTGAAGACTGGACCACCTTTGTGAGTTATGTCTGGTCTGAAGAGCAGCCCCCAAACAGGTGAACATAGCTGCTTCTCAGAAGATGCAAGGTCTTCAGTAAATTGTGCAATGTGCCACTAGTGAGTACAGGCAGTGTGCAAAGTGAATGGAAAGGAAGTGAGATGTGTGGAGCATTTGTGTTAACAGGAGGGATAAGTTTGTCCCTGTGCATAGTTCCTCCGTATCAGACTGCCAAGGGAAGCGGTGGTCTCAAGAGTCCAGTGTGAGACAGCAGGATGTAGGGAGGAGTGGGTGTGAGTCAGTGCTGATTACTCAGGATCGTGTGGCAGTGGCTGTAGGAGGAGCAGGTGTGACGCTGATAGTGTGGCGAGTGTCTGAGGAAGACAGTGCTGTGGAAAAGTGGAGGAGACCTCAAGCGGGAGCTGGGGGAAGAGATGTCAGAGGTGGGGAAAGTACGGAGCTTTTGCCACCTCCCGCTTTTGTCCTCCTTTTTGGGGTGCAGTCCCTGTCAGGAATTGGATCACTTCCAACTCTGATGGGGAGTAGACTCACGCAGATGACAGATGGCAGAAGAAAGACTCCTTTCCATGTAACTCTTTTTCCCTCTTGTTTTATGTTAACATCTAATGCTGTGGTGATTTAAAATAAATAAATAAGCAAAACCTTTGTGTGGGGAAGAGTTTGTCCTTTAGAAGAATATCTTAAAAAGTATTCTATCTTGGAAAAACAGTAATTAAAAAAAATTGACTGTCCCTTTTCCTATTATACTGTTATCAGGTGAAGGAAAAAACAACAAAATAAAAATGTTTTTCCTTTACAAGAGAGCTTGACATATATTCAAGTGCTGCTTATTGTAAAAAAGTAAATTCGATAATGGAAAGTTTTAAACACCCTCCAGATACTAAAAAATGACTTAGAAGTTGTTCTGGTGATCCATATGAGGCTTTAGGCGGGGAGCTTCATTGCTAAAATGTCAAAAGCACATTTTCACATATGGCCCATCAACTGGTAGAACAAAAATCTTTAAATATTTGCTATTTTCTCATATTTGGTATTAATCAGTATTGGCTACTAGCTAATCAAATAACTTCTTTCATTTTTTCTGTTTTTACAGTGGCCAAGAAAAAAATTTAATTAGACTCCTATGTTTTCTACATTGTACTATTTAACAACAGTAACAAACACTGCATAATTTGGTCCCAAGGAAAAAGCTTAAGAAACAATCATTTGATACCCAATTGCCTTAGTTACTTTTCTCACGGCTGAGATAAAGTGCCCAACATCCAAAGTTAAGAGGGAAAAGATTCATTTGGCTCACGGTTTATGGAGATTTCAGTCCTTAGTGGGCTGGCTCCAAGGCAGGGTGGCAGAGGAGAAACAGTTTGTTATGGTCAGGAGGTAGCAAGACAACAGTGGTCAACCACAGCCCTTTCTATCCCTTTTACCCAGGCTACTTAGCGCTCAGCCCTTTAATCCTGCCACTCTTGATCCTAGCAGTGCACCATGAATCCCTCCCAGTGTCAGGCATTCTAGATCCAGCCACCTCTGAAAAAGCCCCTTACCTGTGACCACATGAGGCTTTGGGGGAGCATCCAGACACAAGCCATAGCACCAACAGAGCAAAACTGCGTCAGCTCAGTAACTAATTCCTGTTATCTGTCAGAAACATAGTTCTTTATTTTCTTTTGAGAGAAAAAGCCCAAACCAGTGTCTGAGGGGTCTGTTTGCATGTAAATTTTAGGCAGTCATCATTCCACTTGATGTTTAACCCATGGGTCAAATTTGAGGCAATGAGTGACAATTTGACTTGCTTTCCTATTAGCATGTCCCTTGGCTCTGTGCTAAGACTGCTCTCCCTCCAAAATAAAAGACTTTTCCAACACACATGCTTTTCTTTAAGTCTTTTTTTCTTTCCTGCCAACCCAGCCTAGCCTCATACTCCTGTTTTGCTTATCTCCAGGCTCTCTACAACTGATAGTCTTGTACAGTTCGCTTTTCCCAGTCAGTATATTTGTTAAACGTTCATCTTTGTTGATGCATGAACTACTGTGGGTGAAATTCATTTATTTTCACTGCTGTATGGTCGTCCAGTATATGAATATTACACAGTTTATTTATCCCTTCTCTCAATGGATATTTGGGTCATTTCCAGTTATTGCTATTTTCAGCAGTGCTGCAGCAAACTTTTTTTACAAAAAGGTGCATCTGGCTGCAATTTCTCTAGGACAGGTGCCCAAGGAAGCAGTTTCCAGACTGTAAGGTATGTACACCTTCAACTTTACTGGGTAACACCGAATTGTTTTCCAGCGTGGCCATGTCATGTGACATTTCCGTGAGGAAACGTTAACTTTTAAGAGGAGAAGATGTAAGGAGTGGTGAAATGCAGGATTAGCTACACATTGGAGAAGAAAAGATGTTATTAGGTTCTGATGAAGTTCATCTCTCCTTTTTGGGGTGAAGTAGGTCAAGCTGGGGTAAGAAATACGTAGGTTTTAAACCACTGTTGTGGGAAGAGTGAAAGAGTGCAGAGACTGTAGTCGCATTGTCATTGAGGAGCAGGTTCCATCATGGTAGGGATGGAAATTCCCAGTTCTCTCCATTCACAGTCGGTTTTCCCTGACCACCAATCATCTGTAGTGTGCTAACTGGGGAGTGGATGCTGTCAGGTATTGAAATGTGTTGTTTTCACATCAAACTGATGATAACATATATTCTAATAAAACTTTCAAAACAGGTATCCACGAAGAGGCATACAAATATTTCAGAGGTTATTGTCTTCCAGACACAAGAGATTTTTCTGACAGCCATGCTTGTGTGTTACAACTTCAGGAAACTTCCACCGGCTTGATGTTGCTGCCTCTTTCACTTTCTAGGTATACTGATGAGAAGTCAGAGCTATGGCTGGGATGGCTCATCCACTTGATCTAAGAAAAGTCTGCAGCATTTTAAATAGCAAATTAACTATGAGATAGCATATAGCCCTTGGTGAGCAGATTGCTCTGTTTTTGAGTTCTAACCACCCTGATGTGGGAACCTGATGCTTTTCAAAGAATTTCCAATCTTCTGAATGTAGATTTTAACTTCTTTTGTTGGGATCCCCAGGAAACTGAAAGTTGAACATTAACTCATCAGAAGCATGTGGTCTCTGGAAGCTCAGAAGTGCAGTTTTTTTTTAACTTGTTATTTTTGGTTCATAATAATGTTCATCAGATTTATTGGATTCTAGGCAAACAAGATCACTGATGATGACATTTTCAAGGTATTTCACGCACAGTTTTTCTTTATCTGTTGATTAATATTGTCCATTTTTGAAACTTTTGAGGGTGACAATACATATTTGGAGAGACAGCATGGTGTTCTAGAAATAGCATTTGTGTTCTATCAAAAAAAAAAAAAAAACCCATGTCCCACAATTGAGCTTTCATTAGGCAAAGTCTGATAATCCATGGACTATTTCTATATTAGTTAAAATGAGAGGATAAAAGGATACCAAATTATTTATGAAATATGAGTTTAATTTTGAAGGTAAAAGGCCTGTGTGGAAAAGCCTACAAAAATTGCACCACGGGCTGGGGATTTAGCTCAGTGGCATAAGCGCCTACCTGGCAAGTGCAAGGTTGAGAGTTCGATCCCTGGTACAAAAAACTCTACCAAAAGGCTAACAGTTCTTTCTGGGTTATGAGATTAGGGGCATTTTCTCCTCCATGCTTATTAATGTGGCTATATAACTTTTATAACAAAATTAATTAAAAGGGGGGATTTAAGAGAGATCAATCCAGATTCAAATTGCTACTCTATCATTAGCCATCCCTCTGACCTTGGGCAAGCTGTGTAACTGTGGAGTTGGCTGCCCCAGGAGCGAAAAGATGTTGTATCTTCCTCCTACAGTTGTTGCCAGTCAAACAAGGTCATACTCCCAAGCTTTCTCTGCAATAGCCAGTGGGTAGTTCCTACCCTTCCCACTTCCTCTTCTCTGGTGAAACTAGCTTCGCCCAGTACACACCCAACAGCAATGAGTGATGCTCTTTTATTGTCTGGTTTCTGTTTTGTCCAGCTGTGGCCCAGCTCTAATCTCAGCAAACACAACATCTTAGAACTTCTGTTTTAGCAGTGACAACTGATGATATTTTGGAGAAGTGATTCGTAAGTACGAATGCTTGGCTCTGTGTGACAAGAGAGGAAATCTGAAGAACTCAACTTCCTAAAAGCCCTAGAGTTTCAAAACTGTTCCAATCATGTAGTTGATCAACAGAAATATTGCTTGATAATCTGAGAGCATTTTGGTAACTCCATTTCATGGAATGGGATTTATTAGATGCTTGCTAAACAGGCTAGTGATTTTTTTTTTTCTCTGCCAGATTCTTTGAAGATTCTGGTACCAATCAGCCAGAATGTCCAAGGGCTGTTTGTGAACTCTTAACGTGTCAAGCCGAGCTTTTAAAATCATGATGATGTTGAGATGATCATGTTTAGCAGTTGGTGGTAAACAGGACCAGGGATGTTCGGTGAGATCCTAACTTGTATTGTACTATATTTCATAGTAAGCATACTGGGGAACCAAGAGATGAAAGTTCATTTCTGAATGGTAATAGCTATAGATTGGCAGATACCCCAGGTAATCTTACTCCATGTGCAAGGAATATCCTTAGTAAAGGGGCCCATGTTCATGGAAGCATAAGTCATCCTGTTGCCCAAACTCAGAGCATCTGAGCTCTCCCCCAGACTTTTTGGCCTCTAGTCAGTTAAATGCAGAAGTGCTTTCTTGGTCTGTTAAGGACCAAAACTGAACCCTCTACATTCTCGTTCACGTACTACCTTTTTTCTGCCTGCACCAGTCACTAGACCTGCTGCACCACTGTTTGGGTCTAAGATAAGAACTTTGATTCATTCATTCATTCATTCCTAAAGTGCTAGCATCATGAGAGGGAAAGTAATTAAATCATAGGAGACTTGTCTTAAAGTCTTCTGCAGGTGGCTTGGAGGGAGGGACGCTTTTCTGCTGAAGTCAGGATTCCTGGTAGCCACCCCTGTCACAACTGATAGCAGGCAACCCAGACTGCAGTGATAGGAACTAATTTATTGTTATAGTTGATACATTGTGTCAACTTGAGAAGTTTGGTAGTTTAACCGACAGACTCAGCAGGGAGCCTGGGTTTTTCTTTGTAAATATCCTGATCCTATGCAAAGAAGGGCATGGAGATTTTGTGAGTGCTACATCAGCCCTGGAAGGGGTGGGGGGGGGGAGTGGCCAGTGTACAATATAAGGAAGAAGAGGCTTGTTTTTTTCTACTTTGCTCTGGCTACTGCCTTGAAGTGTTGCCCAGTGCCATGCCACCCAGCCTTGAAACCAGCTGATTATGGACTGAAACCTCCACAAACTGTAAGCTAAATAAACCTTTTCTTCCCAATTTTGGGTGTCAGATATTTTGTCTTAGCAAGGAGAGAAAAGTAACCAAGACGCTTGCTGATAAAATGGGCTGTTAAAACAGGGGAAGAAAGCAAGGAAAACAAGTAAAAGTTATCAAGATCAGATAGGCAGAAGTAGCTCTTTATTCACAGGCAATGTGATAGTTTATATAAGCAAATCCTAGGGAATGCATGAAACAACTGCTAGAAAGGATTAAATGAATTTAGTAAAGTTACAGAAATTAAGGTCACCAGACTGAATACAAGCCAGTTGGTATATTTCAGTATATAATTACCAACAGCTGTAATGCCAAATTTCAGAAACAGTTATATGTCTGATAATAACAGGAACCATTCAGTTGGTGTTACCTGGTGGAACTGGTTGTCCAAGACAACTACTCATGTAATAAGCTTTGTTTTTGTGTCCCTTACCTTTTTTTCCAAGGGAAAAAGTTATATCAATTTGCATAATTGTTTACCTTCATCAAGGCATGAATTATGATATCATTCTATATTAAAAAAGAAGTACTCCTAGGGCCATTTTAATGATTTACCCCATACATCAAGCACCCTCCACCCTCTTTTTGGTGTGGGATGTAGTATTGAATGACTGATGGGACTAAATTCTTTTTACTGACTAGGGCAGCTGTGGCGAGCCTGTGGCACATGTGCAGCAGTGAGGTGTTTCTTACCAGTGAAAGCTCTAAAGAGTTCGCTGTTGAGGGTGTGATAAGGCATCTGACCCATCAGACAATGAGAAGACCTACCTAATGAATCTGTACATGCCTTAATCATTTTAATGTAATCATCCTTTTTCTGGAAGGCTTCATTAAGTCTGTTGTTAGGATTGTAAAACTACCTAACAGAGACAGGAGGGCTTTTTCTGTTTTCAAAATTCAGACAGTTTCGTTAATTGCACTACTGTAGGTGAATAGTAATTAAGCAGGTTGGAAAAATGTGCAGTATTTATTTATAGTAACGCAAGCACATCCCATTTATCATCATTACTGCACAGTCGACTTGATAACATCCTTTTGGGGGGTAATGAAAAGGTCATAACTTGTTAAAAGGAGCTCCAACTTCTGTTTCTGGCAGTCCTTGAGCTAACTGAATACAGGTACTAACATGTCCAGGTTCCTTTCCTTGTAGTAAGGAAGGGACAGGTATATTAAGATTTTTCAAGGAATCTATACTTTGAAGAGTTCAGATATACTTTTAACATTGTAAATGTAAAATACCTGAGTTACATGTGTTTGTCAATGTCAGTAGTCTTGCTATTCCTTGATTCTTCTCTCTCTCTCTCTCTGTCTCTCCCTCTCCCTCTCCCCTCCCTCCCTCTCTCACTCTCTCTCCTCTCTCATATTTCCTGTGTGTAGACTCACTGCAGGAGATGGTTCCCCAGAACTAGGTAGCCTTATTCCTGTGGAGGTCTGTACTTCTGTTCATTTAGCAATTTTTCCATACCCTCTGTCTGGCACCAGTGAGTCAGTAGCTCAATAAAGATACTTTGGAAACACCGTTTATAAAAGTAGGGGAGAAGCAGACCAGGAGAGTCCTACACAGGAATAAGTCCCTGGCAGCCAGATATGGGCAGTTTCATCTTCTCTGCAGGCTGTGGAGACCAGCAGCTCCAACTGCTCAACAGGGAGCACAGAGAGAGTGGTCTACTCTTCTCCATATCCACCGTCCACCAGGCACAGGACAGGCCTCCGGGTGTCGATGGAGGAATTGGGCAGTTACACAGAGCTTGTCTAGTTCAGTATTCTGTAGACTCACATAGCTAGCAGTGACCTTTGTGATTCTCTCTTCTACTACTATGTTTGGCAGCAGAGCGAGCTATAAGTCAAGGAGGCTACATGATTTGTGCAAGATCAGATAGCAATAAAATTAACTTCTCAGCCTGTGCCTTCTGACTCACAGTCTCTGCTGCACTGCAAGGATTCATTCTGTGGTTCCTTCTCCTTGGTCTCTGTGCTTTGGGGTGTCTGTTTGGTGCTTAATAAATACTCTGAACGTAAAATGAGGGGCCCTGCCTGTCTGCCTTCACTTTAACCAGATTAGTACTAATTATCTTTACATTTCAGTAGCCTTTGGTACTTTTCAGGTTCTTTCATACAGGTTTTCTGGTTACATGTTAACGTGAACAAGTGAGATAAGTTGAACATTTATTATTCTCATGTGTCAGATGAGAGTTTGGAGGCCCAGAGAGCTCTTGTTCAAGACCAACCGACTGATGAGTGACATCAATGGGACAAAGTCTGGTTCTCTTCTATCAGAGAGTGATGAAGAGTTACAGTTGTTTTGAAAATCTGGCTGCGGGCTTTGGAATTTTACCTTCTTTTATGTAACTGTCAAGCATAGGATTTCTTATTTTCCAACAGTTCTGAAGCACACAGAACCCGTGAGATGCTCTGTGAAAAATGGATTATGTGGCTAGAGAGCCTGGGAAAGCTGCATGTTATATACTGCCTCTGAGGAGTCTCAATATGCATTAGTAGTTAAAGGTACTGAGAAGTCCTACTGCAGAGAAAGACTGTTTAATGTGTTCATTTTAGGGTGTGAAAATACATGAGACCTAAAAGTTTTCATCTCAGTCATTTTTAAGTCTACGTCTCAGTAGCTTTAGGTATATTCACGGTTCAATGCAATGAGGCTCCATAATTCTATCTTGTAAAACTTATGTACACCTTAAACAGCTTTCTATTCCTTCCCTCACTCAGCCCTTGTTAAGAGTTATCTGTGCAATAGAGAAGCAAAAAGTCCAAAACGAAAAAGAACAGGTTTATTGAGTTGAGGCTGAGGGAAGGAGCACACAGCCCATGGTGGCAGGGCGTCTCTTTCAACCAGATACAGAGAGGCAGAGGGTTATGTGACCTCTGATTGAAGTGGCGCCTGGGCGGATATTGATGAGGTGTGAGGAACCAATTGGAATTCTCTGTGTGTGCAAACAGGAAGGGGAGTTGCAATTCGGGCTGAAGAAGAAACAGGAAGTGGTAAGAGTTCCCACTTTGGCCTTCCACCATGTTAGTCCGAGTCCACTGCCATAATTGTACAGTAATTTGTACTAGGGCAAGAAGAACCTTTCACAACTGTGCTACGTTCTGCTTGTATGACTTTGACTCTTCTGGGTACCTCATATAAATAGAACATATGGTATTTGCTCTTCTGTGACTGCCTCGTCTCACTAATCATAATGTTCTCCAGAGTAATGTATATTGTAGAATTTTTTTCCTTCTTAAGGCTAAATAATATTCCTTTGAACGTAGAGACTACGTTTGTTTACCCCTTCTTCTCTTGACACCTGAGGAGGTTCCAGTATTCAGCTGTTGCCAGTGTTGCTACTGTGAACCTGCTGTAAGGAAGCTCACTTAGAGACCTGTTTGCAGTTCTCTGGGTGTACACCTAGAAGTAGAATTGTCAAATCCTACAGTAATTCCATTTCTGATTTTTCATTGCCTACCATTGTTTAGCATATTATTATACTTAAATTTCACATTCTTATTTCACCGCAGACTTCTTTTTCCACACTATACCTTCAAGTATCTCGCAGAACACAGGCTTCTAGGAAAACTCTTAGGGCAATCTTGAGCTCTATACCAAGTTCCACTTATTCTGAGGGGCCAAAAGAACTTCAGGGTGCTACATAGAGAGTTCAGCCATGAAGCCCAAGGTGAGATCAGCTGCATAGTTCTAGGAACTGCAGGAGAAAAGGACTTCTTGGAGTGTGCAAGAGTTCCTCAGTTCAAGACCAGTGCTGTGAGCTTGGCATGGAGTAAAGAGGCTGCTGTGATGCTGAAGTCATTTGGGCCTCACTGGTGAGCCAGGCACCAGCACCAGCCAGGAAAGCCATAGTGGAGGAGCTTTCTTTCCTGGCACAGGGTCTGGGGCCTGGCTGATGAGCTTGTTCCCTCATCACCCAAAGAAGAAAGATTGCCACCTCGTCAGCGTCTAATGGGCTCCTCTGCAGGGCTTATTGTCTTGTGTCTATCTAATTGGCCTTTCATATAGTTCTTAAATAATTGAGGAGTAATTTTAAGCACTGTAATTGTGTGTGTGTAGGCAAACAAAACAACAACCAAAAAAACCCCATGAAGTGGATTGATCTTCTGCAGATGAAAAGAGTGTATGGGGTAAGTCAGTAAACTGAAGAAAGAAAAATATTTCTTTCTACTCCAGAAAGCTGCCATATGCCTTTGAAGTTGTCATGGCTGGTTTTTCTCTAGGACTAGCTCAGGGTACTAGGGACCTACAGGAAGCTTGGCTTGGTTCAGCAGACTGGTTAGCATCGCTTCTCTAGACATGGACCAGAAATTCAGAAGGACCCAAATAGTTATAGGAACACCTGAAAGAAAGTAACATAGGGTGATTATGGTAGCCGTAATAGGTTTTCTTTTCTTCTTTCTTTCTTTCTTTCTTTCTTTCTTTCTTTCTTTCTTTCTTTCTTTCTTTCTTTCTTTTTTTCTTTCATATTCATAAAGATAAGAAAAATGAGGTGAGGTTGCACAGCCCCAAAGAGTCTTTGATTCAATCTATAGTAAGGCCATGGAGCACCCAGTTTCTTCCCCATGTGACCAACAGCAGATAATGATACCTCACATTGTGGAATGAGAATGTCATAAGCTCTCCAAAACTGTTAGATGAAAGCCACTGCTGAAGCATAAACTATTATTATTCTACAAAGCTCTACCAGTCTGTAAATAAATGTAGCTTATTTTCTCTGACTCTTTTGCTTTAAATGAGTTCAGAGTTGGCCTCTCGCAGTAGCACCTCCCACACACATCAACTGTGTCCCCAAAATCACAGTTGTGGAGGGAGGCATACCTGGTATGAGTTAGGTCCTTAGGATAAATCAATGGACAAGGTGGGAGAAGAAAAATGAGAAGATAAGCAACATTAATGCATACATCAATAGATGCATAACTACAGGAAGGTGAAATGTCCTATGTGAAACAAAATGTTGTGAGAAGGAAAATGAAGGGTATAATTTTTAACATGTAAAAGAAGGAACTTTACCATTAATAAGTTTGTTAGAAAATCAAGTACCTTATTAATGGGGAGCTGTAAACTTTTCCTTTGAAAATTTTCAGGAACAGAAATCTACTCATCTCTCTAGAGCCAGGTATATTTTTGACTGAACAGAGATCCTTTTGAATGCATTCCTTTTAAATGGCCTAGAGATTTGTGCAGAGGTGGTTCTAGAATTTGTATTTGTGGGTGTCCACACATAGTCACATACCTATTTAAATGTATGTGTGAGTACACACAGAAACACACAGACACACATACACAGACACATTTGTGGAAGCAGTAGAAGCCAAGATTGGAAGGGTTTAGCTGCTGATGTATCTTCAAAGCAACTTTTAAAAGGCCAACTGGTGTGCAATAATAATACAGCCCTCCCATCCTGCCATTTTACAGGACACAAAACTGAAACACAGATGCTAATGACTCACTAGAATCTAAGTGAATCAGGGATGGTCAGGGCCTGGCGTCCAGCTCTGCCCATTAGTCTCCACCCCCTGCACCTCCTCGTATCCCTTTCACAATGAGATGGGAGGCACACTTGTTCTCCTTCACTTCCCTTTTGCTGCGGACTACTTTCATTCCCATATTCGTATAATTAAATAGTAAAACAAACCAACAACTGATAGAATACTTTGTCCACATCTTAGGTATCTAGTTTCAGATCCAATTTCACAGTGGTGGCAGATCAAAATTAAAAATACAAAAAGAAAAAAATACAGTCTGATGGTAATACTTTCCAGGTAGCAAATGCTTTACTCATATTGCTTTACTCATATTTTTGAATGCCATAGTAGAGATAGCACCTGCAGCGATCCTTCTTTACGTTCCTGTCTGTCTGTCCCTCCAACTTTCCTCAGTTTATCCCCTGCCTCTCTTCCCCACCCCGATCTTCTCTAACCGTGGCCCACCTGGGCTTCCTCCTTGCTTTCTGATTTTGTATCACTAACAGGCTCGGATTAAGACCTTCCCTGAAGGGTGGGGACAAGGGAAGAAGCAACAGGCAAAGCCAAAGTGCACATCAGCAGCTGGGAGGAGCCTGGGAACACTGTTAGCTCCCTGCTTGTTGCTATGCATGTTAGGCATCCTTCTACATTGCCTCATGAATCCTGTGCGGTAAGCATTGGTATCTTCAGTTCACTCATGACAAAATCTGAAATGAGACAAATTCAGTAATGTGCCCAATTAAACGCATGTCTGTATAGTTAACTGTACCAACTATGCTCTTTTTCTTAAAAGAAGCTGCCTATAAATAACATAAGCTCCAGAAGCTCTATGTCATTTCCAGTGCTAAATTATTACCCACACTCTGGTATTGGTACTGAATCAGTTAAATCCACTTTCAGCAAAAATAGCGCAAGCACCCATAGTAGCAAGATGGAAAAGAGAAGTGTCCCCCACCCCCACAAAAGCGTAACCTGTGTCTTGTTTCAAAATATTGAGCGTGCTACGGGACTCTCTTTCGGCCTGCAATCCAGAGAGCTCGCAGCAAGTTCTGCACAGTGCAGCTCTGACGCATCAGAGAAGATGGCTTTCTGACTCAGTTGTTCAGCGCATAGTGCCAGTGCTGGGCCTGGCCACCTGAGGTGATCCTTGCAATGCCCAGAGAGAAATACAGGAAATTTTAAGTAGTTCTTTTGTCACAAGTAGAAGATAAAGATGCTTTCTGACAAATGTTGGTTCCTGTGTGAATTTGTGAACTTGATGCAAACAAGAACCTCAGGAGTGAAGCCCTGCAAAATGCATTTTGTGGCTCTTTAATACCATCAGGGAAAGGTAGTGTTAATTTGGGAAGGGAAGGTGGGGAAATGGTAGGAAATGGAGAGTAGCAAGGAAGAAAACCAAAGTCTTAAGTTGGCAGAAGTGGAAATCCAGGGCAGTGAATGAGAGCAAGTCAAAACAGATGAGATCGTGTGAGCAGGAAGCGATGAGCAAAAGCAGAACTCCACACAGACTGAAGACAAGGGTCTCAAGACAGAAAATGTATCACAGAGAGACAAAGACACAGAGAGCCACAGGTAGCGATGTCATTTAATGATGACAAGACACTGTCTGGTTTTTTCTTGTCAGTTTGTTACATGGCTCTCCCAGATTTCCGTAGAAAGTCAGGCCTGGTGTTCACTGAGCATTCATTCACAAGAGTTTTCTTTCCAGTGCTTGAGATTGTATTTGGTCCCTCATGAAGAAAATCTTTTGGAAATAGAGGCACTAATATTTACCATCTTAACCAGTTGCCTTTACTAAGCTCTGAAGAGCAGAGCAAAGTGAAATGAGCTTAAAAATAGACCCAGTGGCAGTGACCCACCCAGCGATGTTATTATCACAGATGAGTCATTACCAAATGCATTCTTCACATCTCACAATAGATGTTTTCTAGTTTTCCGAAGTTTGCAGTGAAGAGTATTCTAAAGACCAATGTGCTCACAGAACAGGGTCAGCCACTGACACAACAACAGCCTGACAGAGATGCTAGTCTATTCAAAGTATTTCCCAGTTAAAGACGTTGACTTCCCAATACCCTAGATCTACAAGTAATGAATTTCTGTATTTTTTACTTTTAGTTCCCCAGGCATGGTGATATGCTGAACTGATTAAAAATAGCAGTCTAATGAAATCGTTGGGTGTGTTGCTATAAGTCAGCTGCAGTTGGAAGTTCTTTGGTGAGGAAATTTGGTAAACTGAAAGTCAACTTGAGTGGTGTATTTTCTATGAGAATTTTTTGTCCTTCCTCATGTTTTCCTTTTAAAAGTCAGAGTTAATTTGTGTTTCCCACCCAGACACAAATTTTAACATTTGCAATAGTCAGCTGAAGACTATTATGTTACCACAATATAAGAATTTAGATTAAATATTTACCAGTAGAGCATGTGAGTGCATAGAATCTTAAAGGGAATCAAAGGGAACTGTTTTTAATTCAAATATTAGATATTTTAAAAATAAAGAAAAGCAACCTATGAAAAGCTCTCATTCTTTAAAAAAATAGGGCGAGTTATTTACTTTATACTTTACTTGACTCTTTCTTCTCAATGCCCAACTTTTTCTTTTTTTAAAAAAAATAAAACCGAACAAAGCAAATCAGAACAGGACAATGCAAGCAACACAGGGCTTCAAAACAAGACAATAGGGTATCAACAGTGACTCTCAATGCCAAACTTACAGAAAGTGTCAATGCTAGAAGTGACCCACCAACATACTTTGTGTAGTCTAGAGGATTTTTTTTTTTTTTATTGGTACCTGGGATTGAACTCATGACTGCGAGCTTGCAAGGCAGGTGCTTATGCTGCTGAGCTAAATCCCCAACTCTCTAGTCTAGTGTTTTTTAAAAAATTTCAAGCCAACATTTAAAAATCTGAACCTTTCACATTTTTTAAAGGTCAGATTTATGGCTTCTCTTTAAAACTAGGATAATCTAGCCACACCCAACCTGACTTCTGGCAGTCATTGCTGGGGTGGGAGTTGCCTAATAATACCTATTAATATTATCTGGTTCTTCTGTGGCTTGACAGCCATAGTATCTGGCCACAAGTGTTGCCATTCACAATCACAATTACATGTAGATTTCCGAAAATGGGCAGATATTTTCCTGTACGCAGTTGGTGGCCTTAGTTTCACTTGGTTCCGGCGGGCTTCCCTCATGAATTTGTTACCTGTCCTGCGGCTCATTTCCCACATGACCATGTTCACCTGTTGCAGTCTTATTTCCGCTGCTGCAATTCCCGAATTTGTTCTACTAATTTGTAATTTCTCCTTCTGTGCGGTGAGCCCTCTCTGGGCTTCTGCTCCTCCTCCTGTCCCCTGTGGGCTACCAGCATGGTTGACCAGCACCATCTCTGCATGGTCACCACTGGCTCCGCCCTCCTCTGCCTTTCCTTCCACTTTTAGGTCATCTCTGTGTCAACTTTTCTGCCTCCTACTCTGCTGCACGCCTCCATTAGTACTTTTGTTTTTCATTAGGCAAGTTCCCCACTACATAGGTTATATTTAAAACTCAGGCTTCCACAGAGGTATATGAAGTAAAAGGCTAACGACTTTTTTGTTTGTTTGTTTGTTTTAGAATCATCTTTCTTCCTTCTTGTTTTCCTAAGTTAACTATGGTGATCCACTGGGGGTTTCTCTTTTCTTGTGGTTTAATACAAGTAGCATTATTTTATGTATACTGCTTACCTGTTTTATGACCTGACAGACACTTGAATGTTGGTGTTTTTCAGCATAACTTATGTTATTTTTATGATTGTGTATATGTTTTGACTAAAACCCTGGACCCATAGGGATAGTGTATTTTCTTACTGCCTGTCTGTCAACATATTCACTGAGCGAATGAGTGAATGTTGGGTGTTTTTGCCCATTCACTTAAGTCATTCTAATGACTTAATATTAAATGATATCATTGAAATTCAAAGTTAAATATCTCAAACTCTGTAATAAACATACTAATATAATTGTTGTAAGTCTACTAATATATTAATGTCACTTTCTTCATTAAGACCATTCTATTCAGAACAGAAATCTGTATGCCACTTGTTTTGGTTGAGAGAAGTATTGATAGCTAGTTGCTTTTGTTTTGTATATTTTAAACGAGTGTGTGTTTTGGCATCTTGCAAAAGCAGATAGTAGTTTGTGTGTAATTCATTCTCTATGAAACTATCATTTATCCCTAAAGGGAATATAAATGCACAATGGTTGCATAAACAGAATTGCCTTAATATAACATCTCTTCAGTAGGAAAATAGTTGAGGTTTATGAAGTGAGCCTTGTCAAATACAATTGGAGTCTATGGCTGAGTGTTCTCACCCAGTATCATGCTGCTCTTAAAAGCCCTGATTTAAGGGAAAACCAATGAAAACATCTAACATTTGATAGCTGTGGGATGCTATCCAAGCTTGTGTCATGGTCGCATAATGTTCTGGGGTGAACAAAATAACACTGTAGAGTGAAGAAAATAGTAGTTGGATGTTTGGAATTTAACCATAGGATGTTTTGTCAGGGGCGAGTGAGTTTCTTATTGCTGAGTTGAAGTGAGATTTTTAAATACTCTTAATAACTTTCTCATCACCAGACTCTGGAGGAGACACCAAGGGTGAGTGTATGGGAATATTTAAAATTTAATTTGAGTATTAAAAAACGGGGTAGTCGGGACTGTTCTGAGTAACAAGCTAAAATCAGTTCATCATAAAAGTCCATATTCAAGACATGATTGAAGAAATTCGAGAAATGTGTAAACAAACACAAATTAGACAATAAGGAAGCAGGAAAATGGAAACTGCAATACACGTGTCTGTAAAACTAATTAAAAATCTGCCTGAGGGTTTAGTGCAGTGCCTGAAACTCGATTTACTGTAGACAGAGTCGTAGAAAAAGTGGTTGGAGTGTTTTGTTTTACAGAGGAGTTCAGAGGAGAAAGAATATTTGACTTCAGAAACTGCCTCTTCAGTAGAAGACCTAGTGAAGACTTAAAGGAAGTCCAGAGTACAGAAAGATTTAAATATTGGAATAAGAATTTGAATGACTTCAGGGAGCAGAAAATAAGTAAAATGATTGTGTGTGTTCTGCTTTATGATTGCAAAATGGACTGTACTGTACAGACCCCTTTTGGAAATGTTACCTTATCTTATCAGCACTAAACCTTGGTGAAAACCACAGCCATTTGAAGACTGAATCTCCAGGATTGCTGGTGGCAGCCTGGATATAGGGGATTAAGGGAGATGGGAAGGAGACCAAAGTCACTCCATGTTTTGGACCAACCACCCCAGTGGGTAAGAGAGTGGGAAGTTTGTGGGGAAGACAATGATCAAACCTACCCAAGACTGGTATGAAGAACTGCTGGCAGTGATAAATGGCCAGTCCCAGAGAATGAGAACAGAGAAGTTCAGAAGTTGCCAGTAAACTTTTTGTAACTGAACACCTTTTGCAGTCTGGAGAGCTTGAGAATCAGGGCAGGGCATGGTGAGGTGCTCCAAGAGAGGTATAGTTAAGGCGATAGAAGTGCTGAGCGACTAAAGGGAGAGAAGTAACAAAGGGAGCAGTGAAGGTCAGGTGATACTTGTAAAACAGGGAGCTGCCACAGTGCTACAATTTGGAGAACCAATAGCATAACAGCCTGAGATCGTGTTCTGTGTTGTTTCTTTGCTGTTTGTTGAGTTTTATATCCCTCAGGAAATAGCCGTGGCTCAAATGCAGACAGCTCTGGGTAGACGAGGCACGTGACAGCAGCGTGGGAGGAAACAGCCAGCCATGGCAGCCTCCAGGTGAAAGACAGGTTCCTGTCACTGAGCATGGAGGCAGCCTGAGGTTGCCATGGCCTGGCTCCTTGGTCAGGTGGCCTGTGGTCCTCGAACAGTAGTCTACTGGCTGGGAAATGTCTTGTAAATGAATGGTACCGAGGTTAAGCTATAAAAAAACAACTGGACTACAGAACCACCACTACTGCTGAAAACACAACTCAGATTGTCTCAGTAGAGTTGTCTTCAGATACAAATTTGCCTTAAAATAGTAAAGACTGTTTGCAGCATTAAGGCCATAATCAGCATGACGAGACCAAGGCAGCCGCCCTCATGTCTGAGGTACCTGAATGCCTTGTGTGTTTGGCAGATGCTGTAGCTGTCTTCAGCAAGGAATCGCAACCAGGAAGTAGTTCGACGTCTGTGTTTTGTTTCTGCAGTTCTGTGTTTCTCTTAGCCTTCCCCCTCTGCTGTCTCTGGGCAGAATTATTTGAGGAAAAATACAAAGCTTATTGTTGCCTTGGAGAACCGTTGCCTCAGCATGGCACAAGATAAATTTCAGTGCATTTCTGTAATTCAGATGGATGGTGCCTGGAGTAGTGGGCTCGCCAGTCGTCAGGTCATCTGCGTTCTCCGCCATTCTCACAGTTGGCTGATTCTTCGGGGCACATGTGCATGGACACAGCATTTGTTGGCCCTGACTCCAGCTTTCAGAGGCTGGCCAGGATCACAGCTGGGCATGGTTGTAACCAGACAGTGCCCCAGTGGAGGAGTCACATTGCTCTTGTTGGAATCCAAAGAGAGACACTTTGTCATTTGCTTATCAGGGAACGCTTATATTCCCTCCTGGATTGAAAGCAAAAATTATGAGAAATCATTAGTTATTAATACAAGCTGTCTATTTTTAAACCCAATCCAGCATTCAGAAAAAGCAGTGTCTCTTTGCCAGATGACTTGAGGTCTTTGTGTATGGAGGTGACAGATGGAAATCACCCGTGCTGAATGCACTTGGATGAATATAGGGCCCAGGAGAGCATCCTTGGGCTACGAGACTCAGCCAGAAAGTTAACAAGCGAGGATTCAGAAGGCTTACGGTCAGAGGAAGTCAAAATAAGTGAAACAGTGTGCATTGCTACCAAGGCATCTATTGTAGCTGTTTTGAAATAGATATGCCTTTGGGCATGTTATAGGAATAATTTGCAGAAAAGAGAACTTGTAGTATGGCAGTATTTGAAAAATCATGGGTAAAAATTGCCATATTTTTACCTTTTGATTGTTTTCTGTTACTTAATGGTATTACCATCCTTCATAGCTTGAGTAGTTGGGCTGAAAACTTAGCTAAGACTTCCCCAAACCAATAGAAAATATTTGGGTACCGTGTTTTAAAAAAATTAAAATAGCACAGAAAAATTTAAAGAAAAAACTGAAAATTTTCTCTCTTTTTTTTTTTTTTTTTTTTTTGCGGTACCAGGGATTGAACTCATGACCTCACGCTTGCCAGGCAGATGCTTATGCCACTGAGCTAAATCCCCAGCCCTAGAAAAAAATTGAAATTTTTCCATTCTGCTTATATCCAAATTCTACTTACACTGTCCTTCTGAAAATCTGCACACATACACAGAAGTAGATATATAAATGATTCATGTAATTGATATTGTATTATGTAGGCTAGTCTATAATCTGATTTGATCACTTAGTAAGGGCCTAGGGATTTAGCTCTGTGGTGTAAGTGCCTGCTTGTCAAACGCAAGGTCTTGAGTTTGATCCACATTACCCAGAAAAAACAAACAAAAAAACAACCCCCCCAAAACCCCAACTTGATCACTTAGTAAAACTTTACAAACTTCTTTCTATGTTGTTGAATGTAGTTTTACATAAAAAGTCTTAATACCTGTGAAAAATTCAGTTGCATGACTATCCTATTAATCCATTCATGTTGTCAGTCATTTATTAAACATTTTACCCCTAGTATGTAGTAGACAATAAATTCTGGGGACTACAGCAACAAACTTCTCTATCAATGAATATTTTAGGTTCAAGCTGTTAGGTCAGAAGTAGCATGCATTGAATATCAGTAATATGTCTGCTACATATGTCCTCGCATACCTATTCACTTTCTCCTTAGGTTAAGTTCCTAAGAGTAATAATTGGTCCATGGTTTGCAGTTTGGTTTGTCCATATTTATTGCCTAATCCCTCTGGCAAAAGTGTAAAATGATGTTGGTTTTTCAGAGTTTTCATGGTAATATTTTAATGGTTATTTTTGCAAATATAATAGGTGAAGAATGATATTCCCTATTTTAACTTTTATTTCTTTGATTTTTAGTATGCTTGAAATGGAAAGTTTAACTGCCAAGAAATAGTGGCCTCTATGTGATCTAGGGGGTGTAATTTTCTTTTGGTTTTTATTTTATCCTTCTTGAGAGGGTAGGTTTTTTTGTTTTGTTTTGTTTTCGTTTTTCCTTCAGGGCCAAGTTAGAATTAGTGAGAGGTTGTCTATTGTAAGTACCCAAATCCTCACTGAAGGGATGTGCTGTATAAATGGGTCTTGGGTAAGATTTACATGTTGAGTTTAATCTCTGTTTACTTTCATACAACTTGATTAATTTCCTTTTGTTTTCAAATAGATACCATAACTTTGAAAACTTAACAAAATCTTAGAGACATTTAGGAGTACTTAATAAAAATCTTAAAGGTAAATGTCTAGAAACTTATTGCCTCCATTTAACTTATCTGCTGGCTTGGTAGTGTTTATGCGTTTGTTTTTTTTAAAAAAAAAACAACTTTTTTTCTGTCCAATGTGAAATTCAGCAGTAACCTAATGATTATGAAATAGATTTGCCTGAGTCCCAGTTCCCCTCTCCTAAATTATTAATTGCTTTAATCTCTGCTTCCACATCTGCAGGAATAATGATAGAACCCTCATTGTGATGCTAGGAGGTTCGTTGAGATAAAGCGTGTTACACATTTCTGGTGCTTGATATAATAATAATATATAGTACAATATATATATATTGGTACTGGGGATCGAACTCACAACCTATCGCTTGCCAGGCAGGTGCTTAAGCCACTGAGCTAAATCCCCAGCCCTATGTACCGTATTTGTTATGATTGTAATTACAGAAAATTTTAGATTAGATTCGGATTAGAATTACTTAGAAAAGGATATAACTTCTTCACTGAAATTCCACTTTTCAAACATGACCAAATATTTTTTTTTCTAATTCAAGATTGAGTGTAATTGAAAGATTGGAACAATTAAAACTATAAACAGTTTCTGATTCATTGTTCCTAGCTGCTGCCCATTATGTAATCAGATCATACGACCATATTCTCTGTTATTTGAGAAATTCTTTAGACACTTTACAGGCTGCAGGAGGCTGCAGCTGAAGCCAGTTCACACACTGCTTCTGCTCTCTGGAAGAACATAGATGTGGTCCTGCACTCTTAAAATGTGGATGCCAGAACGGGTAGCTGTTCTGATCTTCCTCAGCTTTCTAGGATTCTTCCCATTGTGGCAGAACTGCATTTCATGACATAGCTGAATTAATTAAATAGTTGGAATTAAAGTTTTGTTTATCAAATTTAAGGGAAACCAACTCTTCAGAAAAGCCTTCTGGGAAATCTAATCCCACATGCAGGTCTAAATTCACCAGTTTACCTGCCTCCCCCGATGAGATTGCTCGGGAATTGGATTTCATACACTTTTCTGAATTCAAGTATGGGCTGCACTCATGCCTGTGTGTTTAACAGTCACATCTTCACTTGCATTTCTGTTTTCACTACAGCAGAAATTTCCCATGTGTGGGGCCGGGGATTTAGTGCAGTGGTTCAAGCACTTGCTTGGTAAGCACAAGGCCGTGAAAAAAAGAAATTTCCCATGTGTGAATTCATTTCAGGTGAAAAGGTATTGTCTTTAGTGATATTTTCAATATTTTTTTGTTTTAGAATAAGTGCACATTGTTTTGAAAACTTAGAATAACTGGATATTTTTAAAATAGTTACTGTATTCAGTATTAATCCTTGAAAATATTCTCATTCCTGGGTGAGATTCATAAATTAGGCATATATCTTCTTAATTATAATTCTACATGATATAAATGTTCATACACTGTATATATAATTTTTTTCTATTAGCTTTTCTCTATTTTGGGATCTTAATTATTTTTTAACCTTTCATTGAAAGTGTATTAAATTCACAGCTTTAATTATTTCTGTATCTTTCTCTTAGGAAATTCCAAAAGTTTATACTGTAGTGGAAAAAAATATCTTTTCATGCTTCAGATTTTACTTTATTTTTGATGAGAGGCTGGGACATCATAAATGGAAATGGCTTTATTCTGTGACTTTATTGCTTTCCTCTTTTTTGTCTTTGGAATCAAATTTTAAGTCATAAAGTCAATACCTCTTCTCCGTTTTGTTTTTACCCACCATTTTTATGTGTTTTTAAGATTTTTCATAAGAATACTATAGAAATACATTATTGGCACAGGATTTTTCTTTTGCTTTTCAACTCCCTCAGAGCAAACATTGTGCTTTCTCTTTACAAAATTAGTATAAATCAAGATAGCAGAGAGGCACTCCTCTGTGGGGAGTTAGTTCTGCCTCCAAGGTCACCTGTATTCTCAACTTTAGTTTGTGTTTTGCGGGGACTGACTGGAAGAAAAAGCCATCTCCTTCAAGAGTCTTGGCCCTTCTGTAGAAATATCAAGGGCTGCCCACCCAGCCACTTTCAAGTTATACCTCATTCATGACACTCTGGCATCCATGCAGGTTTTGTTACCATACAATGAAAATCTCCTTAAGTGATCGCTGTAAGTGATCCGTGACCTTTACTTTGTTGCTGATGCTTCTTGTAGATCCTGTGAGATTTGTCTACTACTGTCTGCATTTTGTAGAAAATAAAGCTGAGGCCTAGAAAGGTGAAGTAGCTGATTAAAATCTGTAGTTTAGTTACTGAGACCCACAAGATAGCTTTGAAACCACTACTCTCACTTACTCTCCTTTCTTCTAAGCAAATTCTAATAGAGTCAAAGTTCAAGGCCATTAAAAAGTATTTGAGCAGCCCTGAGAATTTATTTTGTCAGGATTTGACCCATGTTCTCTGGAGATTACATCAAGATGAGACATCCTTTGTAAATGAAGCAGATGTAGTACAATTCTTCTCTCAAGGTTAAATTTCGTAACCCAGCTCATTTGCTTGTGCCTGGTTTTATAGAATTTTCCTAAAGCTGTTGGGTTCTCTGTCAGCCTCTTTCAGATCACTAAATCATAGATAATCACAAGTCTAGAAGAAGGAAAATAACAAGTACTTAACTTTGAAAACACAGGCGCAGCTTCGAGGTTTGGAAATTAATTTGCAATACATTGTATCCCTGGTTGTACAACTCAACTGCCTTTGTAAGTATCTTCTGATTAAAGTTAGAAATAAACAACATAATAAATGCTCATTCAGTGGTCGTTTAATGAATGAGTTCATTGTATTGTTTATGATTGAGAAGAACTACAACATGCACAAGCAATCCATATATACATATACATCCATATATATATATATATATATATATATATATATATATATATATAAAAGCTTATATATATATATAAGCTTATATATATATGATGTATAATATATACTTGACATTTTATAGAGGCCATTACTCTTTGTAAAAATATTTCATCTGTTCATAAATGTCTTTTATCTAAAAAGCTTCATGTTTCTGCCATTCATTAATTCTCAAATACTATTCCAAGGAGGGTGAATGACATACCCCTAATTTATAAATGAACAATTTATAGTTGAGACTAATTAAGGGTGACTAACTTGCTCAAGACTTAGTAAATCCAGTGGTAGGAGACTCCTCTTTGGCTGAATTGTATGCCCATAGCCTGTTCTTTGACCTTTGGAATGATACGTAGCTTCCCTCCCTTAAAAATAAAAAAAGGGACCATTTCTGATCTAATCCTCTTTGAAGGAAGTGTGAAAATTTTGCTATATAAGCATATTTGGTTTCTAGGTATACAACTAAAGTATTTCTATTCATTTATCTTTGTTTTTTTTCTTCATACAGTTCCACAAAGTGCACACCAAACAGATGGCATGGACAAGCACACGGGTTATTTACTGCCAGTACAGTAGATAAGACATATGCGCTAAGCCCTCTGATACCCGCTCCACGGAGCTATTAGCACATTCATTTAAATGGAAGAGTCCCAGGCTTTTGCCGTGGGCATTTCTGCTATACTCCCCTGAAGCATCACCATCTGCCCTGCCTCCCCCCAGGGGGCTGGCACCCTCCCCTCCTGCCCAGCCAGAGATATAGCCCTGCTCTTGAGAAAGTTCCTGATCCCTTAGACACAGTACTGATAGCAGTAGCCCTGCTTTTTTGCTTCAAGCAGTTTAGCTCTAAGCCTGTCTGATTTCCACCCGAGAATATAAAGCATCGTTCGGTCCTGGAATTGAGAGAGGTTGAAAACTCCATTCAGGTAACCATTTCTGAGCCATCTAATAGTAATAGATGCAGCATTTTTATGGGACCTTGTGTTTTTGCATGTATATTTTTATTTGTACCTCACAGTAGTATTTCTGTGAGAACAGAGCATCATAACCCCATCTTTCTGATGGAAAAAGATGAATTCTCTAGACATGACTCATCCAGGACATAATACAGGGAGATACTGGCCCCTTGATTTCTGTCTTGCCCCATCTAGTCCTTATGCGAATAATTTTTTCATTCTGTTTTATTGGTTGTACAGATTAACAAGTTTTATTTTGAAAGATTTATGTATCCACATAACATACTTTAATCACCCTCCTAGCACCCCTTGCCCTCCCCTTCCCCTACTTTCGCATTTCTGGGGACTTTCAATATGTGTATTTTGCTCCATCTCCATATTTATTACCCATATCTGTATTCACCCTCATGTTTATTACCCATCCTTACACCTCTTACATCTTCCTCTCCTCCTCCTTACTCGCTTATTTATAATGATCTCCCTTCTACTTTATTTTGGTGGGGGGATACTGGGGGTCGAACTCATGACCTTGTGCTTGCCAGGCAGGCACTTTACTGCTGAGCTATATCCCCAACCCCATTTCTACTTTCTTGCCATCTTTTTACATGTCACACATTAGGGAGAACACGCAACATTTCTCTTTCTGAGTCTGGCTTATTTCACTCAACATGGGTCTCCATGTTTTCCTGCACATGGCAGAATTCTGTTCTTCCTAATGGCTGGATGGTACTCCACTGTGTGCATATACTGTACTTTTTAAAATCCATTCATCTGATGGTGGACATCCAGTCAGGTTTCAAATCTTGACCAAAATAAACATGGGTTTACAGGTACCCCTATAGCATGCTGACTGTAATTGTTTGGGGTCTCTACTAAAGAGTGGTATAGCTGGATCAAATGGTTCCTCTAGTTTTAGTTTTCTGAAGAACCACTATGTGATTTCCTTGGCAGCTGCTCTAGTTTATATTCCCACCAGCAGTGTAGAGGGCCCCCAGGTCATTTCCATATTCTTGTTCATACTCTTCCTGATAGCCACTCTGACTGGGGTGAGGTGGAATCTGATGAACAGTGGCACCTTGGCTCATGAACACCTTGGTTTGCAAACACTGTGTTTCACAAACAGAAGTGTTTGGCAGAATTTTGTTTTTGTTTGCAAACTGCATCAGGTGACAAACACAACCCTGACCATCTTTTCCATGCAGGCACAAACATGACTGTCTTTTCCAAAATTGTAGAAAAATTCAGTTTATGAACTGAGGCACCACTGTAGTTTTGATTTGTATTTTCTGAATATCTAAAGATGTTGAATATTTTTTCGTACATCTCCTGGCCACCTGGACTTCTTTTGAACATTGCCTGTTCAAGTCCTCTTCCCCTTTATTGATTGTGCAAATAATTTTTTAAAAATCATATATAAGATTTATAAGTAACTGTAACAAATAACATCTTGATTATTCTTTCAAATTCTTTCATATTTGACCTTTGAGTATTCACTTAATAATTCTCAGGTTTGCAAGACTTCTTTCACTTACTGTTATATTATTTCATATCACTATAGTACTTTCAAACCATTAGAATATGGTTTGCTGGGCATGGTGGCACATGTCTTAATCCCACCACTCAGAAGGCTGAGGCAGGAGGATTACTATGAGTTCAAGGCTACACAGTGAATTCAAGGCCAGCCTAGACTATACAGCATGATCCTGTCCAAAAATTTAAAAAAAAAAAAATCATTAGTATTGCAGGAGGCCAGCCTGTGGTGGATTATAGTCCTGCTCAGAAAGTTTTCAGTTGCAGTAACAAAAACTTGTTAGTGATACTTCAAGTAAAGGAAGTTCATTGCTCTTGAATGGAAAAATTTCACAGATTTTATGAACAGGAAACAACAGTAAGGAGGTCCTCTGGGGAACCAGAAAGCCATTTGGAAGGAAGCCAGTTCTCCATAAGTCTGTAGTTCTCTGTCCTCTCCTCTGCCTGATCTATTCTTCCAAATCTCTAAACCAATTTCTGCTGCTTGTCCTTGGACCAAAATGGACCCGATAGCACCTGAGTCTGCATGATCTATCAACTTGGCAACCCATAGCTAGCTAGTCCTAGCCTCTTCAATTTCTAATTCCAAATTTCAGGGAAAACAGTTAGATGGATTTAACTCACCTTTTGAGGTCAAGTATATAGTTCCAAAAGGTTGAGCCTCCCCTGGGTAGTTGTGCCCTATCCAGTATATGTTGTGGACAAGCTCTTGTCCCATGGCCTGCTGCTAAGCTGCAGGCCCAAGAGATTCCCACTGGTGGACACAATTAGGGAGCAGCCACCCCAAAATATTCGTAATATAGAATACTTGAATTCAAAATACTTGGGTACAGAATTTCAGAAACTGTGAGACATAAACCTTTATTCTGCCCCATCCTCAAACAGATTTCCTTGTGAAACTCCATTCTGCTAAGGTGACGAACACAGAGCAGTTGGACTCATATTGTCCAGTACTGGCAATATTCACCGTGTAGCGCAGAACTCAGTGCCATATGAATGACTCCCCGTCAGCTGCTACTTACTGGGTCATACTTAAATCCTTCCCTTTGAATCTAAACGTGATGATTTAAGTAAAATTAGTACATTTGGCCGGGTGTGGTGGCACACACCTGTAACCCCACAGTTGGGAGGCTGAAGCAGAAGGATCGCCTTGAGTTCTAGGCCAGCCTAGGCTACATAGTAAGTTCAAGGCCAGCCTGAACTGCATAGCAAGACCCTGTCTAAAAACAAAAACAAACAAACAAAAACTATTCTTGGTACCCTAACAATTTAGTTAAGTCTAAAGAAGTCATACATTATTAAAGAAAGCATCCCTCTTAGGTGTCTTAACACTGAGGTTGCAGAATTAACAACTGACTGCTCATATGTTTGGCAGGGATGGAGGGCTAGGGACAACCATGTTTGCAGCATATATCAACTGGTGCTGGGCAAGACCTCCTCCCAGTGGCCAGCAATTCCTGTTATTCTTTGGTGAACACATTTATTCATGGAGACGCTGTTGCTTGCCAATGCTTCATGGAATTATATAGTGAACCGAGAACAATGACTGCGTTGTAGAAGACAGTGCATAGGAGAAGGGCCCCAGCTCTACAATGAGATGTGGTATTTAACAAAGTGGGAGTATAAATAAGGGTACAGAAGGACAGAACACTTTGTTTCAAACACTTTTTCCTGGAGTAGACAAACAGCATTTTTCCTGGCTCTGCCCACAGTGAATTTGGGGGTGGGGCCAAGGCAGCAGAGTGTGCAGCCCTGCGCCCAATCGCTGGGCTTCTTCACACTCTGTGTATTGATTTAGTGCTTTCCGAGGTCTTAACTTGAACAGGTGAATTAACCTAAACGTTTCAAGAAGTTAGAATTTGGAGTTGTGAGTGACTTGGGTTGAAACAGAGCTGAACAAAAATGCCAGAGATTTACATTTCACATAGGTGACTATTGAAAGTGTTTCCTCTGATCAGTACCATAGGATATGCAGTATTTTTACTAGACTGACATCAGAAGGATTCACATACCACACTAGATTGCTTTTGTAATTTAATTCTGCCCTTGGCTGTGGAATACTGTAAGCGGAAGCCTCTTGTGAGTGGGAGATTTTCTCTTCACACTCCCACCAGAGGCCCCCTTGTTAGACCTAATGCCAGTGCCCCGGAAGAGCAGCACTTAGCTTCTGTCCCTTTTGCTTTATAATTGACATCCCCTTATTTTCATCTTGCTATGACTATAAATCTTTTAACCTTAATGTTTACTCATTTAGCATAAGCATCTCTGTTGTACTGTGAACAAGACAGAATTCAGATTACAAAGCAGTTTTACTCAAGTTTTATTATTGTTTCTGAGCTACAGTACTCTGACCAGAAGAGCTACTACCTTCAATGAAAGAATTATTTCTTTATAAGGCAATAAAATTTGTCATTATTGCCTATTTTATGGCAATTAGAATGAAACTTAGGTGTCTCTGACTCATGGGGCATATTTAGCATTACCTCAGTGTTTCCCAAGTTTTAGTCATTTGCTTACCACATGTGCCACCTGTATTATTTACATAGTTCCCCTTAAAAATTTAGTTTTGGAGAAAAACATTTATTTTTTTTAACCACCTCAAATAGAAAACCATTATCATCTGAGATAAAATCAGTCGGTGACAGTAAGAGATGCCCTTGCCTGTTGAAGACCTTGAGGTTACACCCACACCTCTTAGATGAGGAAGAGATTAGCAGTATTACAGGAAGATGTCCCAGGCATGCCATCATCCACCTGAGACTTCAGTGCTTGAGAAAATGTGGAAAGTATTGAAAAAGGAATGAGGGTCTTGTTTTATAGCTTTATGCTGCTTACTACCACCTAGCAACTCCTAGTGCCTCTGAAGTCACCAGGGTTGTCCCTGGAAACACACTGCCTAGAGCATGTACCATGCACAAGTCCAGGGAGCTCAACAAACCATTTGTGCCTCATTTATGCTGGCATGGTGACCATGGAACCAAGAATGCCAATCAACTTGATGCCTTCTGAGAGCTTCTTAAGCTTATTTATAATGATCTCCCTAACATTAGTTGAGGGGAAATTGAAAGATGTGATAAACCTATATCCTTTAACCCATTTCTTTCAGGCCGCCTGGAAGTATATTATCCGTTTTTCTACTAAGCTGGAAGTAAAATCTAACTGGAGAATTCTAAGTATTAAGAAGAAAACAGTGGGTCACTTTTGCTATCCGTGAGAGGTGGCGAACCTTTTTGAGATTTGAGTGACCAAACTGCAACCCAAAACCCACTTATTTAGTACAAAGTAACCCACTTATTTAGTAATGAAACCTCAATACTGAGGTTTTAGTTTAGAAAAAGCAGCTGTTATTCAGTGCTCGCCTACTGGGGCGACTTGGCTCACATGTCAATAGAGAGGGCTCTGCCGGCCCGCCCTGGCATAAGTGTCGTGGGTTCACCACCACAGCTATGGGTTATGAGTCCGTGCAACTGAAGCTTACTAATTTTTTCCGCTAAAAAGAGGCCTGAGATAGTTCTTTTTCTGTTGCTTCATTAGAAAAGAATCATAACAGGCATCGAAAAACCTGACAAAACAGTTTTCTCTGTAACAGCCCTGTTGATCTGGACACACACAGAGACCTTTCTTAGGTGGCTGAAGTAAAACGTCACTTCTTTCATGGAATAAATGCCTCGTAAATATTTGAGGAGTATGTGTGTGAATTTACTTTAGAAGTACATGTTTGCCTGGACAGAGCTGTCATTTGGGGATGGCCAGTGGGCCTTAGTGTTCCCTGGAGCATGGGTGCTGGCTGTGGCAGAGGCCTCAGAGATTTTGGCCTCAGAAGACTGTTTTCTGTGGTCATGGCCACCATGAGGGTTTGCCGCTTCCTGGTGGGTTTTCTTTTCAGGTTTCCCGCCAGGCATCTTCCCTGTGCTCCTCTCTGCCCTTTGCCACTGTGTTCAGTGCCCCAGCAGTTTGGCTTCTGTGCACTGCCTCTGAGGGCCCATGGACTCTGGTTTCTGGCTGGGTTTAGCAAGGGCAGTTCTCAGATGGAGGAGGCAGGAGAGCGCAGTTAGGATCCTTCTTCCCTGTGGGCCCCTCCTGAGTGCCAGTGACCCTGCAGCAGTGCCCACAACTCCCTCTCCATCAGCATTTCTGTTCTAGGTTCAGGCTTCTACTCCCTCACCCAGCCGCTCAGGCCTTGTGGTGTAACGGAGCCCGCCTTCACTCTACCCCTCGTTTCTGCCCAAACTCGGCCTTGTGGTTTTCCTGTGCCTTGTTCATTTCCTTGTAAATCCCTCTTTGTTTAAATTTTCCTCACAGTTCAAGGGTGCTGCCTGTCATCATTGATACCCTGGCTAGCGGAAGGTGTGTTTGCAGGTCAGCTGTCTGGGGGCCTTAGTGACACAGTAAAGCTGACTGGTTCCAGAGAATAAAACTCTGCCCTCAGCTCTAAAAGCAGTGTGTTCTGTACCAGTGTGGTTCCGAGTCAGGGTTGCTACTGACATGGTGGCCCTGAAGGTGGCTCTAAGGCCCTTGCAAGATGCATCCTTGTAGTTCACTGGACACAGACTAAGATTGTCTATGTATAGTACTGAAATCTGTGTGCCATCCTGAGCAATAGCTAAAGGACATCAGATCCCTGCTTCTTGTGCCATGCGTTAGTCTTGCCTGCAAGTGAATGAGTACATGACTAAGAGAAATACCTCTACATTGTAAATAAAAATTATCCTTGCCAGGCATAGTGGCACACAGCTGTAAACCCAGCACTCTGAAGCTGAGGCAGGAGGATTGCAAGGTCAAGCCTAGAATGAACTATGTAGCAAGGATAAATTTTAGGATAATTTTCTCCCCTTAAGGGGGAAAATTATCCAAAAAATGCAACATAATGCAAAAATGAAGAAAACTAATTTGAGAATGAGGGGAATGATCGCTCTTTCAACTCCTTGTTGGCAATAGTGAACTGATACATTAGCAGGATGCACTGATTGGGCTTACTGTGCACGATTTTGAAGAAAAAAGTCATGTTACCCAGCATGAAGTCTAGAATTGGCCTTGCTAGAGTTCTTCACCGTTATCTGCTAAGAAAAAAGAAATTCTTATAGACTACCAAAGTATATCTCAAAATATGAAATGTATTTATTTGAATAATGATCAGTGTTTTGCTGCAGATAATGTTGTAAATAAGTCCTCTGTTAAAATAACTCTTCAGTAGAGCCCTTGTTATAAGCCTGTAAAATGCACGGTCTGTGTGTATGAGTGAGTAAAAGCATCAGTGTTCCCTGTCCCAGAAGGGGCAGTTGGTGCCCAGTACCCTAAATGGAACAAATGGGGCATGGTGGATGGGGGAGAGGGGGCATAAGTGTCCAAAAGAGACAAGTTCTGATCCTGCTTGGACCAAAGGGTCTGTTGCTCCTTTGGTGGCTAGGAGCATTAGATGACAATGTAAAATTCTTGGGACAAGTAATATTCTTAGAAAAATGTCACTATCTGTGTGCCCCTCCCAACACTTCCCATTTCCACCAGGACATTGTTACCACCTGAAGCATTTCACACCCTAATCTCGGGCAAAGATATAAAGATAATTGGCATCTGTGTTCTCCTGTGTCATGGGGCAGACCCCAGGCGGACTCCACCTACAATGAATGTGCAAATTTGCCTGAATTTCCCAGCCCCAGCTTAGTAATAGTTCATCCTTTTAGCACTTGTGAGCCAGGGCACAAGGCATTTCTGACTTCCCAAAAGATCAAAAGAGAGTCACTGACTGCTTGAGAAGGGCAGTGCACTGTTCTATCCTGTGTTACATTTCATTCATTTTAAGTCTCTTTTTGGTGACTTGGTTAAGTGGTTTTAGCTGATGAGTTATAGATGTGATGGAAGAAGATCAGCTTAAAGAAAATCACCAAGGGACAGGAGAGTAGAGCTGGATCTGAAGGGGACTCATCTGACCCAGTGGGACAAGCTTGAGGGGAACATTAGAACCATCTAGACTGATTTGCCTTGGGAAGACAGAGGTGGCACTGAATGGCTCCTGGAATTATTTTTAACCAACTATAAAGTTGTGTGAAGCGGTATTCCATCTTAGAATACATAACGTCAAAAGGGAGGAGGTGTGGCGAGGCTTTGTGTTTTCCACAATCTAAACTGATGCTGTTGATAAGAAGCCCTAGAACTGCACTGTATTCCTAGAAGGGGCTGCAGGCTGAGGTCAAAGTGCTCCAGAGACCCACTGATGGACAAACCAATCCCAACTCCAACGCCTTCCCTTTCCACTTCCTCTTTCCCCTTGTTACTTATCCACAGGTTGTTTGACCACTATGAAAACTTGCGAATTCAAGAGAGAAATGAAAATGCTAGGAAAGGCAGAAACATTAGAGAAACCATTCTAAGAGCCAGCTCCCAAGGGTGCCAGGTCCCCTACCCACAATGCCTTTCTTCTGCACGGTCTACATTTCTTTCACTTCAGTTTTTAGAAGGCTTATAATTTGATCATTTTAATTTGAGGTTATAAGTGACCTTTAAAGAAAGGCAGTTGCTTCCTGGGAGAATGATGACTCATCAAGTGATCAGTGACACGAATGTATGAATTAACTCCATCTGCCAAGGTAAGGGAGCTATGGTCAGTAGACAATTCTGGGACCTCAGGAGGAGGGGATCTGTGGGTAGGATGTGTGGTGATGTGAGGGCAATGAAACACCAGAAACAAGCAATGAGAAGGGAGGGACAAGGATCAAGAAAAAAGGAGCGTGAACTCCATTGACTCTTGTTCCTAAGACCTGGAAGTCAGACCAGTGGTGCTTTGATTCTGCAGAGAAGCTGCCTGGGTGAGGTAGCCCCGGACCCAATAAGGAAATATTGGATGCCCAGCTAAATTTGAATGTCAGATAAATCATTTTTTCATGTCCCAAATTGTTTATCAGAAAGTAAACATTAAACTGGCAGTGTTCACGGTGACCGAGCACCTGATGTTTAGTAATTCTGAGGGAACATTAGTGATGGGAAGCCAAGGCTGATGGCATGGTGGTCGATGGCCTTTTGGTTGGTTGGAAAGCAGCTGGCACTCCCAGCCTTTGACCTTCCATGTAGAATGCACTGTAGGACCAAACTGTCAGCATAGAAACACATTTTGAGCCATCTCATGTGTCACAGGGGCTTGCAGAGAGGGCACAGGACTGAGGTTAGGGATGCAGAGAGTTTCACTATTGCAAGGCCTATCAGGCAGACTGACACAGACTGATGACCATCCCAGGTCAGAGGGCAGCAGAGAGGCCCGGAACTAACAATGGCCATCACCTGGCCTGCCTCCTTTGTTTTATAATAAAGCTGAGGACTAATGAGATGATGTGATGACTTGAATCACTGGACAAATGATCAATGAGGCCAGGAGCAGGATTTCTTCATCCTCACAGAGTTCATTCTATTCAGTGGTGCTGATGTTGCATATTCTTATTAAACCTTCCAAGTTTCCACACAACACTGGTGTGGAAAGGACCACATTCTGCTATCATCTCTGTTGGTGTGAGTACTGCCCTTTCCTCTGTTACCAAAAAGCTATATAGTTTTCTAAGCCACTTAACAACTACTAGGAACCAAAAAATTAAGGTAATGCCACTCATTACATTGGAATTAGTAGTATAGAGCATGTCATATATGGTTCCCAAACTCAGCTACTCAACAAAATGAAAGAGAAACCCAAAGTGTTGCTCCCTTCTGGACGAAGGGTGGGATTGAAAAATATGGATGGAAGGAAGGAAAGAAGGAAGGAAGGAAGAAAAGAAAAGAAAAGAAAAGAAAAGAAAAGAAAAGAAAAGAAAAAGAAAAAATTATTGCTTTTACAGTTTAAGAACCCACTCCTTTGTGGGACAGAGATACACTAATAAGTGATCTGTTTGTGAACTCCCGGAGACCGCGCAGTCCCGGCTGGGAAGGAGGAAGCGTGCATGCGTGCCTGTGGGGAGAGTGGGGAGGAAGGTGCTGCTTGTCAGGAGGTTTCCACTCTAGTTTTTTAGGGCCTGAGAGTCCCATGGTGACGAGAGATATGCATGTGCTCCAAAGCATGACTTTGCCTTTTTGCGACTCCTTCAGTGTGGCCTCCTGTATTTTCAGGCCCATAGTGTCTCTTCTTGTCTCTTAAATTCACGGAAATGAAATGTTCTCTTTATTTGCTTTACTTTAGCAGTTTTTGATGTAAACTGGATTTGAGGATGAGAGGACTCAGGGAAACCAGTAGCTGTATCCACTCGATAAATCAACACATGGGAAATTATTCGGAGGGGAAAAGTCATTCGGGGGAAAGGCGATGCTTTTCTTGTTCTATTTTCATGTGGTTTGTGCCTTTCCTGACTTGGTGGATATTTTCTAGTATTTTCTCAGAAGGCAAAATAACATAACGTGGCTTCTTTGGGAAGCTGGAATTCCATGTGTGTCTGCCTCTCACAGGTTATTTCTCCAGATGACTCTGCCTTTATACCGTTGGCTGCAGAGATGAAATTATCCTTGGGCAGTTGTTTCTTCTTTTCTCTCAGGAGTGATGGTGTTAAACATCAGCCAGCCAAAGCCGTAGGCAGACACCCTGTTGTTTGCTTCTGGTATTGCTGTTTATCTCTGTGGTCTTTCCGCACTTAGCCCCAAGAATTGCTGACTCAAAACATCACAAAGTAAGCCACTTCCTTTCGTGACCTTAGCATTAGCTACACTTCACTTGCCTTCACAGATTGGAGAATATGAAACAATGCGAAGCTGAAAACCTGTTCAAGATGAGTGAACCTAGCAGGGACCTGATCAGCATTGTAATTTATGGGCCTCAGTGCTGGATAATTGAAGAATAAGAGACTCTCCTGGATATTTACTAATGTTATCTTTTTATTTAAAAAATGTATAGGGTGAAACTACACTTGAGAATTAAGCCATACAAGTGGCATGGCTTAAAACCTTTCACTGAGGCTCAGATAGTCAAAGCGATTGAATGCCTTTAGAGGAGCCAAATAAATGTGCACCTCTGAAAGGTACCTGTCTTGGAAAATGCAAAAACCTATCAGTTAGCTTAGCCCGACCCGACCCTCAGAGGACAAAGCAGCAGAAGGGGATCAGATCCTGCGGACGGTCTCACAACAGGTGGGGCGTTTCACTGGAGAAAAGTGGGTTTATGAGAGATGCTTCATTTTTGTTTTTTTCACTTAGGGGAACTTTAGCTGGATTCTGATTATCTTCCAAAATCAGATTTTGGATTTCCTAGCCAAGAAAAACAAAGAGAAAACTAGAAATTTTTTCCAGTTTCTTCAATACCCAGTATATATCTATCTTGATAAACAGTCAGTATTGTATTGCTAGTTAACTTGGGATGTGTATATAGCTCTCTGACAAACATTTTGAATGTTTGAAATGGTGTCTTGCTGGGCATGGTGGTGCACACCTCTAATCCCAGCACTCAGGAGGCTGAGGCAGGAGGATCAAGGTGAGTTCCAGGCCAGCCTGGGTTACAAAGTGAACTCAAGGCCAGCCTGTATAGTGCGACTCTGTCTCAAAAAGATCAAAAAATAAAATAATAATAAAAAGAAATGGTGTCTTATTCTCTTCACTGTCACCTATCCAGTGCCTTGTACCTGGTTCTGTCACACAGATTTCTCCCCCTGGGGACCAACACATCTGTGAGAAGCTAAAACCAGAAGCATAATGGACTTTTCCTCAAAGCCTGCCACTCTGAGGAAGGCTGTCTCAGGGACAGAGAGAGAGAAAGGAGTGATCAAAACACAGCATGCAACCCAGGCACTGGTTTCATCACATCTCAGGCTCATAATTGGCTTATTTTTTCTTCTGTGCTCTGGACCCCTGCAAACGCAGTGCACCATGTATTCTTAGGAACATCTAAATGGTTATGCATGGAAGTTCTGCTAATATTCCAGAATTACTCAGTCCGTCATTTTCTCAGCCAGCAAATTTCTGTCCCTATAAATATTCCATCACTTAAACTACTTAAACATGTCATAAGATTTACCATTTATTCTTCTTGAGTGCGGCAAGGTTAAGCGTTACAGGGAAAGTGGGGGGCTTCCTTGAGGAGCTGCCTACACCTAAAGAAAACATACACAGTCTGTAGAGTTCTGCCTTGATTAGGACGGAAAGGATGTACGGGAGGACAGCTTAAGTGTGATACCCTTTAAACGCAAAGTGCTCTAAAATCTGCCAAGTGGGAAGTGTCCACAGAGAACAGATAATGCCCTTAGCTGCCGGAAGTCAGCGACTGTCTCCAGAATGACTCTCGGCACAGGTCTATTTTACTGTCTGAACCATGAGAACAAAATGCAAAGAAGCATAAGATGATTAAGCGTGGAATAGCAAATCCTGTGTGGAGCAGATTGTTAGATTTGGATCTTTCAAATCATGGAACCCAGGCTCATCTCTGCTGCAGTTCCCATGGCTGTCCTACCTGTTGTCCTCCGGGGTTGTGAGTCATCTGGCATTTGAGAAAAGCTGAGGAGAGAACCACATCCCTGGGCAGAAGAGAGTTAAATCAAAAGCTGAAGTTTCCAGAAATTCGAGGCCGGGCCGTGTGCCACTGTAGAATAACCTGTTCATTAAGAATTCTGCTGCATCACCCTTGCGGCTTAAATTCCCATTCTGCCTTGGTATTTTTGGAAGTCAATGAATAATACTAACTTATGCTCTGAAAAAAATGCTGCAGTGCTGTGACAGACTTGGGAGGCACCGTTGCAGTGATTCCCATTTTAGAAGAGAGTGAATTCCTCCCGTGTCAGCTTCACTTTTTGTGTTTTCTTCTCCCTTCATCACATGTGTTTTGCCTTCAGCAAGTTGCGTCTGTCCCTCTTGCCGCACTCCCACTGAGTGGTGACTAGAATTTCCCTCAGAGCCTGCGGAGCGGGGGAGCCTTACTGCTCTGTGCTGAGACCACTGCGCCTGATCCAGCTCTTCCAGGGTGCTGTATCATTACTTGAAAGAAAATTAAAAAGCATTTTACGTCGCTTATTACAGATCATTAATTGAAGTTCCCCTAAACCCAAGGCATTTATCCTCTCATTGATGTGTGCATAACTCCTATTAACATTAATAAACTTGTTTAGAATCAAAGAGCCAGCTGAAACCCATAATAGAGGATCCATTTTGATCCTGCTTCACAAAATGACTCATATCCACAGGGCATCAACAAACATTTTAAAGATGATTTTTACAACTCCCTTTTAAACGAGCAATTACCAAATCCATCAGAGCCAACTCATCATGTCCTTCAGAGTAAACCTGGCAGGTCGCCCTTTGGCCAGTACTGCCCTTACCTAGTCAGGTGTAGGTGTAGCAGGTACCACCAGGGCCCCTCCTCCTGCCCTTGTGCTGGGGAGCTGGAGTGACTGGGAAGCTGAGAAGTACTAAGGGTGCCGGGCAGAGCCAGCAGGGTGAGACTCTTACCCATTGTTATCCACAAGATGGAGAAAAGGAGAGACAGTTGGCATCCATCCCTCCTGGCTGCATAGTGTCTTTAAAGGAGACATGAGAGGTGGGGTATCCTTTGGTGAAGGGGTTTGGACATCCCATTTACTGTCCTTATTCTAGCAGAAGCACTACAAATAATCTAAAGATGTTACAGGAATAAATATTTTATAGTAACTAAAAAATATCCTTAGTCTTCCAGCTGCAGTGTTGACAGTAGGCTTGAGAGCTGTGCTTTACTTACCTGCCTTAATGGCAGGAAGGGGGAGGTCTCCCCAAATACACCCCAGGCTCTGTATTGCCCCCACACCCCAGCTCTATCTCCACCTCCTCCTCTGTCTGTGATAGGTCATTAATTTACACAAGTGTCCCCAGTGTTGGGAAATGAACCCAGTTTGGGAGAGCAGAGAGAGAGATTTACACATTGATGTCTACTTTGGACTTTAGGTTTGGCATCTTTTCAGTGCTTCTAAGTCTTCTCTTTGACATGGGAACTTTCATAAAACGTTTTTGTTTTTAAATGTTAATGTTGCTTTTTAAAAAATTACCCTTTCTGAAAGCGAGAAAGAAGAACCTATGAGTTACTTTCATAGATTTTTTTAAAATATTGAGTCAATTTTATCCAACAGGACTGGCAGCATCTTACCTAGATTTCTAGATTTGCCCTTGGAAATGGTACTGAACCTTCCCTGAACTTGGATTCCCTTTACTTTTGTCTAGGGTTGGGAAATGGGATACATTTCTGTAATTGTTAATCTGGATATTCTGAGGAAGATAAAAGTGAAATATCCCTTTAATCACTGAACCTCATTTCCTGCCTCTTATTTTTTCTTAAAGAATAAATATACAGTTTCCAAAGGAAGGAAGCAACACTGCTATTAACATGTAGAATCCATCTGGCACTGGAAAGATAAAAACAAGCCCTGAATGCTTTACACTTATTCTTCTGCAGTGCTTCAAACTGGGTCAGGACTATCCTTGTTTTACAAATGAGGCAGCTGGAGCCTGAGAGGTGAAGCTGGACTTTCTCAGGGCCACACACCCAGGGAGGATCCGAGCCCACATGAGGTGCTCCAGGGCCATGCAAAGCCTCGGACGGACCGCTGCCCAGCCCTGCCTTCCACTAATCCTCCTGAGCTCAGCTTGGCAGGAACCACCCATGTCAGCCCCCTGGGCCATTTGTTCCCAGAGGCCCAGTGTGACCCCCTGATACCTAACAAAGTTCCTGGGCATGATGGGCACTCAGTAAATATTTGTTAAGTGAGTGCATTGTCACAGCCAAAGAATTCATTATAATTTATCATCTCATCCCGGTGACTGCCCTTGGCCACTGCTGAGTCTATTTTGAAACCTCTTTGTAAGTGAATTTAGATGTGTATATTTAAAAATATACCAGAATCTGGCACACATGACAGTGTTGTCAGAGATCTCTAGTGGCCAAAGTCCTCAACAAGTAACAGATACATAGCAGATACAAAGAAGGTGTACCTTCTTTGAATTAGACTTCTTTTAATAAAAGTTGTTTTTTAAATTTTCCTTGCATTTAAAATTTTTATTGTAGTAAAGATAAAAATATCTCTTAACCACACTATTGAGAAAGCAGTGTTGAGACATACATGTTTCCCGTTATTTTGTATGGGTGATATATGTGTCATACTTACACATACCATATACTTGTGATTTGGATCTTGTTTGTTTTGTGTACATTAAATTTTAATAATTTTAGAATTTGATTAAATAATAACTGTGATTTTTTTCCATTGTGTTAACAGGCTAGCCATTCTCCATGCTATTACTATTCAGTTAAATATTCTCATAGTTAATGCTATAAATAACACTGTTATAAACATTCAGGTATCAAAATATTTGCTTCTGTGGTTGTTTCCTGATTAAAGGATTAATAGACTTGACTAAGTAAAACTTTAAACTTCTACATGTAACAATCCTAAATAAAATTAAAAGCAAAGAAACTAGGAAAAATGTATTTGCCATAAATATATTGAAATTATTAAGACACTGCTCTAATTTCTTTTCACTCAGCCTATTTTTCCCTCACATTGTGTTATTGAGGCACTCATTCTGGTTTCCTAAGCACTGTACTAGTATCCCATTTGGTTTAGCTAAAGTTCTTCCAGTTTAATATGTATTTCTTTGCTCATCTGCTTGATACCATGTAGCAAGATTCATCCTCTACTGGGACTTCCTAAGGATTGTCTCATTCTTGTCATTAATCTGAAAGTCCCTAGTAAGCCCTACTTTTCTTTTAAAAACAATTTAAAGTAAATTCAAAGTACTATGGACTCTACCAAGAACTGGGGAGATTTTTTTTTTTAATATGTCCCATATCATTGAAAACCTTAGTCTACTTGGAGACAAGATATGACCATGCGGTAGGTAAACCTAGATTCAAGAAGTATTAAATAAAATTCCCAGAAATTACTTCTTACTCGCCTTCCTTTTTTGGGAGTAGTTTCATAAATTTACTGGCATATGTCTTCAACACAGCTGAATCTTGCTTGTCACTGCCATTATCCATGAGGTGGTTTTAATTTTCCTGGTACAGTTATGTCATTAGGGTTTTCTTTTTTACCGGTATGGTCTCCATACTGGCAGGATGTCTGCCTGTTTTACTCACTGTTGGATCCCTGGCTCTCAGAACAGGGTCTGGCACATAGTATTTGCTCAGTACTTGGGTCTGTGCAATAAAAAGTGTGCATTTTTTTCAAGTGGAAACTGTCAATTACAGTAAACAATTTTATACTCAGATTTGCCATAAATGCGGGCAGTTTATGGTGGACAAGAGGTGTAGCTCAGATGACAGAAGGGGTATTGAAATCCTTCATCTACAACTCCCCAGCCTTGTAATCTTGGGCAAGTTAATTAATTTCTTCCAGATTAGATCGTTCAGCTGAAAGACAACAATGGGCCCTACTCCTTTGAGCTATTAATGAAGATGAAATGAAGTTGTTTATGTGCAGCTTAGCATGGACCCTGGCACATTTTAAGTATTCAGTACATGTCCGCTATTACTCCTTAGGAATGTTGACTTTTATTTATTGTCAAACTGCAACCTGTTCTTGGGGACGTGGAAATAGAAACTGATTCAGGATAGTCATGCCTTTCTTTGTCGGTTGAAGGCGTGAATGGTGACTCATTGTACAGGATTACTGGGAGGACCAAACGGGGTGATAAACGCAAAGTGCCCACTTGCTCAGTACATGCTCTTTCCCCTCCTCTGTGCAGGTTCAAGAGAACATGGTTCTCTTGGCGATTTTGCTGCCAGGCATTCATGTCTCTTACTCTAGGACAATGTTCTTTGCTTTATTTTGGTATGAAACAGAGAATTTAGTAGTTTTGAGTTACAAATCTGTCATATGCAAATGTGATTGAAAAAAAGTTTTCCCACAGAATAATGCTTACATATTGGTTTCCTGGGCCCCGAAACTAAGCATCACAGACTGAATGAGTTAAGCGACTGAAACTTATTTCCTCCCAGTTCTGGATGTCCATTCAGGGTTTCAGGGTTGGAAACTTCTCAGTTTGTAGATGACTGTCATTTCCCATAGCTTCCCCCTGTGTTGTCTCTGCCGAAAGTTGCTTGCTTTATAAAGATACCTATCCTTTCGGATTAGGGCCTGTTCTCATGACCTCATTTGAACTTCATTTTCTCTTTATCCTGTCTTCGAATATTGTTACATTTTTTATGCTGGGGGTTAGAGACTTCCTTGTGTCAATTCGGAGAGAGTACAACTCGATCCATAGCAATATTCTTTTTTTGGTACCTCAGATTGAACTCACACCCGAGCACTTGTGAGGTAGGTGCCACTGAGCTAAATCCCCGGCTCTTGTAGCAATACTCTTGATAATCAGTTTTCTTTTTTATTTTATTTTAAAAAATGCTAGGCATAATCAACCACACTGAATTTTGTGACCCATTCTATGGATGACAGACCACAGGCTAAAAGACACTGCCCTCATGGGTAACGTTGGTTTACCTGGGGGTAAACCAGGGCGTAGGTGGCACCAGCATCAGGACTTGTCTGTGACTCACTGCAGAGACAGCCAGAGGCCCAAAACACACAAGGTAAAGCAAGGTCAGGGTGTTAGCCTTCTGCAGTCCCTCACTCAGGATTGATAAATGCCAGATTGTAAATATTTTAATCTTTGCAGGATCCATGGTCTCTATTGAGGCCATTCTGTTATTGTCATGTGAAAGCAGTTACAATATGTTAAAAAAATGGGCATGACTGGTCCGAGTAAAATTTCATTTATAGCGGCCAGGGATTTAGCTCAGCGGCATAAGTGCCTGCCTTGCAATCACGTGGTCGTGAGTTCGATCCCTGGTACCAAAAAAAAACAACTTCATTTATGGACACCGAAATTTGGATTTCATTTAACTTACACATGTCACAAAATATAATTTTGGTATTTTTTTAACCATTTAGAAATGAGAAACCATCTTGTTCACAGGCCATGCAAAAGCAGGCTGTGGGCCAGCTCGTAGCCACAGGCTGTAGAGTGTGACCCGCTGTCAGTAGTAGAGCTCGTGCATCTCTGGCTAAAGGGCTCTCAAGGAATCAGTCTGGCTGATTCCTCTCTGTCTCTGTAAATTCTTAACATTCACAAATATGACTGTCATATTTGACTCACGATTTATCTCTTTTCAGAAGGAAAATCCCTGTGGCACTCACCACTTAAAAAGCAAGTGTTACTCTTTTACTAGGGAGAACTGAGGGCGGTTCTTAAAGGACTCAGAAAATCGTTTGTCAGATGGTGAACTGAGGACTAGGGTTAGCATCCGAAAGTCTCCATCAGAGCAGCAGAGCTGGGTCTCTGGGGTGTGCTTTGGGAGGCTAATGTTTATGGAAGCCGTAACCAAAGACCTCATGATTTCGTGGCGGGCAGGGGAGCAGCCCAGCTCCGGGGCCCAGCCCCAGGCCTTCCTCCTAGAGCAAGGGCAGCAGAGGGAGGTTTCTTCAGGGGGAACCCCACATCCCGGGCCCTGTGCAGCTCTTTTCACCCCCCCAAACGTAGACCACAGCGTGCTTGGCTCTCTACTGCTTCCTGTGGAGGCACAGCAGTCTCAGGTGCCGGTCCAACTCCTCTGGTAAGTCTCCTCCATCACAGGGTTTGAGGAACAGAGTCATCCGAATGGGCCGTTCTGGCCAGTGGTGTCTACCCTCCAGGGATTTATGATCAGTTTATTTCAGAGCTCACAGGGGCAGTTGTATCTGATGAGACTCAGGAGAAGGCCTAGCAAAAAGTGGAGGCAAGCTGACTGCAACACAGGGCCAGAAACTGCTTCCTCTGGGTGACTTGGGCCACGCGGAGGCAGGCCAGGACTCTGGGTGTGCACGTTCAAGGAGGCATCCGAGAAGCCTGGATATTCGTAGAGGCAGGAATACTGGTCTGAAGTTATTTTCAGGATTTCAGACAGTTGGACGGAACCTGCCTGTGTGTGTGCAGTGTAACTGTGCAGGCGAGAGTGAGCCCTCTCCTGTGAAGACTGAAAGGGAAGTGTTGGATGCTCTGTGCTTTTTTCCCAGACCCTTCTCATCTTAGGGATGTCAAGAAAATATAAACCATGGCCCAGGCAACTTTCTTTGCTGTACATAAAAAGATAAGGTTTGCATATTCAAATCTTCCCTTAAAAAAAAATCAGTAAGATAAAATTAAAATGCTGTGCTTTATTTTGAAACTCTTTGCTTTATGCCATCTTAACATGTAATAATAAAGTAGCTTTGGCAAGACAGTCGTCTTAAATGAATAAAAACACAATTTAATGAAATGGTACTTTGAAGCTTTTAAAAGTGCAGCAGATTTTTGAATTATCTTGCTTAAATTAAATTGCCATGCTCTTTTGCTCTCAGTGTTTATAAGGGCTCTGTTTTGTTTCTGGTTTAACTGGGAACCCCAGAGCATTCATGTAGAAGAGCACACACACTCAGCACTTTTCACAAAGTGCACACTCCTTTGTGGCCAGCAACCAGATGGACCAAGAGCATTGCCTAAACCCTGAAAGCCCCCTGGGACCCCTTTCCAGTTTCAGCTCTCCCAACTTCCAGCCAGGGTAGCTAATAGCCTGATTTTTAACAAAAGACTTTGGTTTTGTCTGTTTTGAACCTTATGCATGGAAGATGCATCCGTGTTTCCCTGAGCTGTAGCTGTCCATTCTCATCACAGTATAATACACTATGGTATAACTAGATCAACGTTTATTTATCTCTTGTATTGTAGGTGGCTTTTGAGTTGTTTCCAGTGTGGGGCTATTACCGGTAATAGTTCTGGAAGCATTCTTATTTGTTAGTGGGTGGCACATATGTAAGGCTTTTGTAGGATGGACTTCATGGTGATGAATCCTTGAGCACTGGATATGAGTATGTTGGCTTATTTGCATACTGCCAATTTTTAGTGCTACTGCCCAGCAGCAGTGTATGAAGGCTTCACTGATTCCACACCCTCATACACCCTTCATGGATTTTGTCCTTATCATTCTGACCAAGATGGTCCATGTGTGGGGTAACACATTGTGTCTGGACTGACTTTACTTTGATCCTAACTAGAGCATCTTGTTCTGTTTATCCGTCATTTCCTGTTTTGTCCCTTCAGCTATTTGTTGACTTCTTTATTGTAGTCTGTTTTGCACTTAACTCCTCTTTTATTTCTGTTGATGCTGCTTGAACAAGACATTTTTAATTTCAGTGTAGTCAAAATTACCATATTTTTTCCTCCATGGCCAGCATTTTTTTGTATTCCATTTTTAAAAAATCTTTACCTACCGCAAGGTGTGAAGCTACTTGGCATGTCATTTTCTAAAAGTTTTATTATTTTTCTTTTCACATTTAGTTCCACCATCCATCCGAAACTGAGTTTTAACAGCATGAAGGACAGACATTAACATTCTTATTTATATGAACGAAGTATATTAATTTGCCAAGCCTTCAGTAACAAAGCTTCACAAACTATGTGCCTTAGAACCACAGAAATTTGTTCTCTGGTGCTTTGGAAGCTAAAAGCCCAAAATCAAGGTATGGCCACAGCTGTGCTCCCTCTAAAGTCTCTGCAGGAAGAATCTCTTCGTAACTTTTCCTGGCTTCTGATGGTGGCTGAGAATTCTTCCCCTTGTTTGATTTGCAGCTGCGTTACTTGGATCTTTGCACTGGTACCACGTAGCTTTCAGTATCTTTTAGCATCTACCTTTCCTTCTTGTTTAGACCCTGGTCTAATTGAATTCAGGGCCCACCCTAATCTAGTATGACTTCAGATGCATCAACTCTATTTCTTTCCTTTTTTTTTTTTTAATCTGTACTGGGGATCGAACTCACGACTGCGTGCTTGCAAGGCAGGCATTTGTGCCGCTGAGCTAAATCCCCAGCCCCATCAACTCTATTTCTACATAAGGTCCTGTGTTGAGGTCGTAGGAGGTTAGGACTAATATGTATCTTTTGGAGGGACACAGTTCAAGCCACAATGCCCAGTGAACCCAGAACTGTTTAATGACCTTCAGTGCCACCTTTGCATGAATTAGGTAACTGTAGCCTCTAGCCCTGTGTTTGGACCTGCTGCTGTATCTGTTCACCTCTGTCTGTCCTTGCAGAAGTACTACTCTTAATCACTATTATCTTCTAATGAGTCTTGATACTTAATAAAATTCTTGTTCAGAATTTTTCTGAGCTTTAGCCCTTTGTCTTACAAATTTTAGAATCTGCTTATTAAGTTCCACCAGGAAAAAATGCTAGTGTTTGTTTGAAATTGCACTGAAGATTCAAATTAGGGGAGAATTAACAATTTTAGAAATACTGAAATTTCCAGTCCAAGTACAGGACATAACATTTTATTATTTAGTGTAATTTTTCTGCAAAATATATTATAGTTTTCAATGTAAAAATCTTACACATCCTTCCTTGGACTTAGGTATTTGGTATTCTTTTGATAGAGACTGTATTTTGATGAATTAAAAAGCAAAAAGAGAAAGAAGAAAATCTTTTACTGAGCTTTACCTCCTTCACATTATTAGGGAATTTTTCCAAGTTTATTAAGCCTTCCAGAGCTGAGATTTAAATTGAAATCTCACTAACCTCAAATCAGAACTAGGCGAATAAATCAATAATTTCTTCGAAAATGCAAAGTTTTGTTTGTTTTTGCTTTTTGTTGTTTTCAGTTTTTTTGTTTTTTTTTTTTTTCCTGAGCTACATCTCTATGCCTTTTTATTTTTGTACGATAGATTCTCACTAAATTGCCTAGGCGGGGCTCAAACGTGATCTTCCTGCCTCTGTCCCCTGAGTAGGCAGGGTGACAATCATGCATTACTGTGTGTGACAAAAATGTAGTTTTTGTGAGAGGTAAATTGATTCAAAACATGGAGTCCTCAGGGATGGTTAAAATATGGTACCAATGTTACAACACTGAGAACCAGCATGTAAGAAAGATGGGGATGGTTGGGCACTTAGCACACCTGTCCGGTAAGTGCAAAGTCCTAAGTTCAATTCCCGGTAGGAGTGAGAGAGAGAGAGAGAGAGAGAGGGAGAGAGAGAGAGAGAGAGAGAGAGAGAGAGAGAGAGAGAGAGAGAGAGAGAGAGAAGATTTGGATATTAGGTCTGATGAGAGAAATCTGAAATCATCGGCAGTCTTAGACCCTGACCATACCAAGAGTACCAAATGGCCCAGGCAGATCAAATGACAAGGATAGTGGGACTTTATCTTTTCCCCCTTGAGTGAAAGCTATTCTGTTCTACTTCCATCTAATATATTACAGTTGAGCATAAGCGTTAGGAAGGTGAGGCAGAAGGGAGGGAGGGAAGGAGAGAGGGGGGAAGAGGGAGAGGAAGGGAGAGGAGGTGCGTGTTTCCAAGTTCTGCTACAAAAAATAACTGAGCTATCAGGATATAGATAGTCGTTAACATTGAATTTAGCTCGGAGATTCTGGGATTCTGATCCTGTAGCCAGCCTACACTCAAGGGGTTCCGAAGGCATCATTAGTAACATAACCTTGACCCGGGCAGCTATGTGACACTGTGCTCACTTGCCAGGCTTTCCAGCAGCCACTCCAGAATGTCTATTTGGAGGTCTCGGTGGTAGTGTCAGGAGGGGAGGGGCGGGACATCCAGCAGCTGCACGAACATTGTAGCAAAAGTAGTGTTTCTATCTAGACTGAATTGTAAGAGCCCTAAAAATAGCTTTACTATTAACCTTTTAGGATGAATCAGAAATAGTTCAAGTACTCTGAAAAGAAGAAAGCTTTTGTTTTATTTTCCTTTATGCCTGATACATAAGTCACCTGACAAACACTCCTTGCCAGAAAAAAAAGAGCTGATTATTATAAATGTATACAGAAACACACCCTCCCTCCCCAGCTCCATGTAATTAACTGATTGTTCCAGTAGCATGTATTTCTTAAATAAACTGGGTACCTTGGGGCTTACTGGTTTAAATATAGTAATGATAATATGAAACGATATCCACTACTATTGGCCAGAGGTGGCTGGGGACCATGAGCGAGGCCACTGCCCCTTCTCCCTTCTCCCGACTGCCCTTTCTCCTTCCGCAGTCCTTGAGGACAGGAGCAGCCAGCTTTTGGTAGTCTGACTTTCTCACCCTCCTAGTTCCTGGTCACTAATTCCTTTCTACTGTCTTGAGTGATTTCCTGTACTTAGCTCTCTCCTTTCCAGGCCCCGCCCCTGCTCCTCTTTGCCCTCTGTGTAGCAAATAGTAAAATAACCATCACAACCTTGCTTCAGTTCTCATGATATAGGGGAATGAAACTCTCAACCTACTGTGTCTGTGAGTTCTTGTTCTCTAAAATCGAAGAAAGAATTTTAGAAACAACGGAGGTAGGAGCAGAATACATTTATTGATAGAAAGAAAGCTTCTCTCTGAGAGACAGAAGGGGTCCCGAGTGGGTTGCCAAGGACTCTGTCTTTTCCAGGGACTTTTATAGAGTAAAACCATGGATTCAAGGTGGGGGAAGACTGGGAGCTCACAAGGCAGATGGGCATAAGGTGGGACATTACTATAGTCAGCCAATAGGATCGATCAACAGTTCAGGTAAAATTGATTACATTAGGGACAAATGGGGAAGCAGTCAAGTAGAAAGCGCCATTTTTATGGAGCAGTGACTCTTTCCTAGGGGGATGGGAGCTGTTTAGGGTATCAGTCCTCAGGATATGGGTGCATTTGTTTGGCCTTTTGTCTTGAGGCCTGGCCCACAGCAGGAGGCGTCAGCCTCCCGGCAGCTTCCAGATGTCTGCACTGGCTCCACCGAGGACCCAGCCCTGACTCACTGCCTATAATATTTCTGACTAACTCAGCTGCCTGCAAAGCTCAGAGTGAAGCCAGAAGGAGAAGCCCACGTCTCAGTGATGCTTCTCCAGACGTCTCTCTAATTCCTCAATGAGGAGGGGAGGCCACAGCCAGTCAAAAAACTGGCTTGGTTTCCTAGGGAACTCTGTGTTTTCCACTCCCCACCCTTCTCCCTGGTGATTGAGCTTTGTTGGTGTGCTTGCTTGTTTAGTGTGTGACCCTACCATTTGGAACTCTTTGATTTTTCAGACAATTGACTCCAGGATTGCAGTGAGTATTGTAGCATGGAAGCAATCAGGACTGTATTTGAAAGCCATTGTGATTTGTGTGCCAGGATGCCTGCTGCATAGCTCAGGCCACACAGCCGTAGTGCCAGACAGCTGGAAAGGGAGGGGGGCTCTGTCTTCTGACCTCCTCCTCAATCTTTGCTTTGAAAATAAGACTCAGCAGAGACTTACACTGTTGGTCAGCAAGCCAGTTGCTTTGTGTGCTGTTGGGGTCATCAGCCTGCAGAGACTAGAGGAAGATTTGGAATCCCCTAACAAAATACATGTTGTTTGGTTGTAAAGGTGAATTTAAAAGGATAAAGCCCTTTGAGAGCTACGGTTCTCTTCTCTGTGCCAGGCAGTGAGCCTGGCAAGGTCCCTGTGGCTCAAAGGAAGATCAGACTAGGTTCTTGGCTGAGGAGAGCTCGCTGGTAAGCTGGGCACAGATAGTGTGGTAAGGTCTGTGGGAGAGGAAGAAATGCAGGGAGACTGATTCTAGTGAGAGAAGTTGCCAAGCAAGAACTTGAAGGGGAGGGATTTATATTCAAGTTGGCTTGAGGGACAGGCTGGGTCCTTACTCTAATTTATTAAGTAAACAGTTTATTCATTTAGTTATAAATATTTCTTGAGTACCTGCTACATATTAGGGCCTGATACTAGGTTCTGTTGAAAGACATTTACTGTTTTTGCACTAGTCATTGGCCTGGTAGCCAGAGTACTGGATCAGCAACCTGTGTTTAAATCCAGCTTCTGCCACCCACTAGCAATGAGACCTTGGATAGGCCTCTTGCCCTCCACATGCCCAGTTTCACCCAGATGGAAAGAATATGAGGCCTTCCAAGAGGGACCCGCTGACAGTAGATCCAGAGAGCTCATGGAGTGGTGGAGAGGAGAGAAGACAGCGCTAGAGGGGCCAGCTAGGTGTGATGGCAAGAACTCCGCAAGACAGTCCGAGTCTGACAGAGCCCTTGGGGTGCCCGTTCAGCAACACTTTCATACTCCGTGCCATGCTCTGTAGCAAGCACTGGGAACATGGTAAGGATCAAAATCACCTCCCTGTTCTCAAGGCACTTCTTGCACATGTGGGATGGGGGAGCACAAGTGATAGATCTAGAGATGCAGCTGAAACTCATCACATGAGATGGTCTTTGGGACTGCACATGTGTATGAAGTACCAAGAGAGAAAAAGCAAAGGGTTGCGAAGACAGAGTTCTCGGAACACAGAACCCGGGCCCGGGGAGATGATCGGTATTGCGCTCCTGGAGAGATTCGTGCTCTTCATTGTGCCAGCACCACAAATCCAACCTCAACCCAAACCCGAAATATGTTCTTGTGGCAAAAAACCTAGGGCTTACCAAAGAGGGAATGTCTGTTTAGACATCCAGTTCTCCTTGACTGCATCACTCCTGTATATAAAACAAAATCATACGCCGGAGCCACATGTGGTTCGTATAATAGCTGGTCTATTTGGTTTCCTCCAAAAGGTCTTAATAGGTTCTAGTGGTGCATTTTTATGGCATAGGTGGCTGCTTAGCTGATGCTCTTCGAATCTTTTCCTAGACCAGCTGACTGTTGTTGTTTTTTTTTTCTTCCCCTCTTTTACCATTTCCCCACGCAACTGGAGCAGATCCTGAACCGGACTCTGAGAGCCTCAAGCGCTTCCTTATTTACCCTTCAGTAATTACATGTCAAGCAAGTTGTTGTCCGTATTGGAGGCTGAGACTGAGCAATTAGTCTCCTATTGTCTTTGCAGGAAATGACAGCCATGTGACTTTTTGGGAAGGCGACTATTGATCACCCCCGTTAAAATAATGTGCAGCATTTTCTCTGGTTGGTCATTGAGACTGGCCGATGTAGAAAGCTTTTTGGAAATGTGCCCATGAACCATGATTGTCGGGACCGGAAATACTACTGGGTCAGTTCCCTGAAAGAGAAAGTCCAAACTGTTCTGGTCTCTTTATGCCTTGCCTTGTGTAGGCTCCTTGGCATGAGGCTGAGGCCGGGATATTCTTTGCCTTTTATAATATTTCACTAGGGACTGGTTCATCAGAGTGATTCTCAGCTGCAGATAACTAAAAGCCCAACTCCTTGGGCGAGCAATGAGACCTAAACATAAGAAATGTATTGGTAGCACAGACCTCAGGGTGGGCCTGATACAGTGAGCTGCATGCTGCTTTCCTGTGTTTTTCCCATCTAGAATCAGCGTGATCTTCAGGCTGGGGCAAGACAGCTGTGAGAGTCCTAGACAGCACATCCCACAGCACTTTTAGGAAGAAGGGAGAATGAGAAGCTCCCAGCAAAGCATTCTTCACATCTCATTGGCTTAAAGGGAATCAGATGCTGATGTTTGAGCCAATCATTGGCAAGAAAAATGGGTTTCCCTTGGGTGTCTGAACTTCAGTGTAGACACAGACTCCCTGGCAAATTTGTAAAATAGATTGATTTGGGAAAGGCAACTCAAGAGAGTTCTAAGAAGTTCACTAGTAACGTTAATATTGCAGCTTGGCACATTGTCTGGAGAAGAATGGGGCTATGCTGAGAAAAAGTAATGACCCCCTCAGGCGTGAGAGCAGTGTTAGAGAAACTTGTTCCCAGCATCATACAAGAGAGCAGGTGCACACAACAGTCTGTGGTATGTGTTAGAAGCAAAAAGTCTATGCAGAGCTCTACGTCGTTGTATGGAAGCACCAATATACACTGGTGACAGTGTAGACATTGTAAGTCTAAAAATAAACAGTATTCATTCTACCTACTTTATCATTCAGTTATTTTTATTAGTAATTAATGCCATGTATATCTCAAAAAGAACAAAAAAAAAGTGAATCTAAGAATCCATCAGTACAAAAAGAGTGTGATAGCAGACGCATGGCACATGTCTGAAATCTCAGCTCTCTAGGAGGCTGAGGCAAGAGGACGACAAATCTGAGCCCAGCCTAGGCAGCTTAAGGATTTAACAAAACTCTATCTAAGGCTAAGGATGTAGCTCAGTGCAGAGGTTTTCCCGATACAAGGAAAGAAGGAAGGGAAAGAGAAGGAGAAACCTTCAAAGAAGGTCCAACCTTTGCTCTTCAAGTGTGTGGCTGTGTTATGTAGTTAGTAGGGAGGGACAATACACTCCCACCTGCCCTCAGGGTCACTTAGTATAGGGGAACAAAACTTCCAACCTAAGATATGTCTGATATAAGTTTATGTTCTCTAAAATCGAAGAATGAATTTTAGAAACAATGTAGATTAAGAGCAGAATATATTTATTGAGAGAAAGAAAACTTAGACTGTCTCTGTAGGGACTTTTATAGGGCAAAACCACAAGGTGAGGTGGGACCAAGGTGGGGAAAAGTGTGGGAACTCACAAGGTGGGCATAAAGTGGGACAGAACTGTGGTCAACCAATAAGATTAATTGCACAGGTAAAATTGATTAAATCGGGAACAAATGGGGAAGCAGTCAGAAGGAACTCTTTCTTCCTGTAGAGGGTTAAGATGGTGACTTCTGGCTTCTTCAGGGTGATAGACACCTATTTAGAATATCAGTCCTTTGGATGCAGGTGCATTTGTTTGATCTTTTGTCCTGAGGCCTGGCCCACAGCTGGAGGTATGTCTCCCCCACAGTTGCAGTTGCGAGGTATCTGGTCTTCTGCACTGGCTCCTTTGAGGACCTAGCCCTGTCTGACTGCCTATAATATCTCTTTCTAACTCAGTTGCCTATAACAACTTGACATGTTGTCCAGTGTGAAAAATGCTGCCAGTGGTAAATTTCTGTTGCAGTATTCTGATGAGTGGTTTTCAATGGAGAAAATCATTATGCTCCCTTCATTTGAAACTGAAGAGCTATGTGTTTTGTTTTGTTTTGACAAAAGACACTTAATCCTCAGCTGCACTGTGATGGTGGAAAAGTGAAAAGAAGAAAACAAAAAAAAAAGTGTGTGTGTGTGTGTGTGTGTATACACACATATAAGATAGCCAAGATAATTATACTACTAATTTTTTAGTTCATTGAAAAGAATTGTTTGTGCTTATATGATTTGATCTTTTTTTTCTTGCCTATGTCTTGTAATCTGAGCAACTATTTTGAAGATAACAATACACAATATATTAACCCTTGTTAATTTTTTATTATCTTGTTAGGAAATTCTGTATCATTGTTTCATTGTTTTTTTCTCTTTTTCTTAATATTTATTTATTTATTTATTGGGTCCTGGAGATCGAACTCACAACCTTGCACGTGCCAGGCAGGCACTTAAGCCATTGAGCTAAATCCCCAGCCCTGCTTTTTTCTCAAAAAACAAAAACAAAAACAAACAAAAAACCCTGAGTGCAGCAATTTAGGAAAAAGAGTAAGACAGTCCAGGGTCCACCTGAAGGCTGGTCCATCACAAACTACCTAGGGCTCAGAGTGAAGTGCATGGCCAGTTTGGAGAGTAAACCTTTGTGAGAGTCACTTTGGTGGCTGCCTGCCCTCTCTGACTTCTTACACAAACACAGCATCATTCAGGAGAGTACTGGGAGGGGGAGGGGGACTTTCAGAAGGCCACTGGTTTGACCTGCCTGCCCCAGAACTTAGGCATACACACCTGTTTGAAGGAGCTCAACTGGCCTCAGTAACCCGGATCCACACAGGGATTGTTGCCTGTTCCTTAATGTCTATGCAGAAGCTCTGGAAGGATGTGGGTTCCCAGCTACTCAAGACTAACTGGGGCATGGGCTAGATTCGGTGCTCCAACAGGACAGGAACCGTGCTTGTGTCGCACAAGAGCTCTGTGTGTGTGTGTGTGAGTGTGTGCGCTTGTGCAGCATGTATAATGACTGAACAGCTGGCATTCACTTTCTGAAGAGAAGTAGAAGAAGAACATATTTATTTGTTGCTGACTTCAGTCATTTATAATCTAAGTAAAGAATGTTAAAGGGTCATCTACGTTCTAAGGGCTTTATTGGCTGCCAAAAAGAAATGAGATAATATTAATATTAGCCAAGTTCGGATCTCAGAGCTGGAGAAGGGGAGGATGTTACTGGAAAGAAAGAGAATTACTTTGGGGGGTGAAATATTATGAGTTTAATTTTAAATACTTTTCCATTGTTCTCTTGTCTTTGATTATTTTAGAGTTTAAAATTCAAAATATTTGTAAGCACATTTTCTGGTTTATTTTATTGTCTTTTTTTCCCCTGTAAATATGTACTGAGGGTATTTGTAAGTTGGTTTCATCTTCCTATGAAAATCAAAGAGAAAACTGCTAGGTGGAGTGTGATATATCGGAGAGCACCCAAAACAGAAGTGGTCTCAGAGGGGAAGTGCAGTTCGTGTTAAATTATGCCTTATTAAATGAGTTTCTTTTGTTATGTTGTTTTTCAGGACCAGTCCTGCTGCTGTTTTAGAAGACATGTCGTGCATATAAAGTTTGTGGTAGTTGGCGGAAACTTTAGTAAGTGTTGCTGCCTTTATTTCTACTACATTCACTGTTAAAATGATGCTCATGAAGAAAAGCCATTGCCTGGGAGTGAACCCACAGCCAGTGTGATGACAGCCGGGAGGGTCTCAGAGTGTTCAGTTCAGTAACTGCTCACACCTCGCCTGCAGTAATGAAGAGGGTTTGGGGTCAGGACACGTGAGCTAAAATCGAGCTTCTGTACCCACTGGTTTTCCGTAACCTCTCTGAGTTTCTGTTTCCTTTTCTATAAACTGAAGGCCTTTCATGTTACCTCTCTTGTGGGGTTTATATGAGAAGATGAGCTAGGAAGGGCTGGGGGCATAGTGGATGCTCTGCCTTGTGAGATTCTTCATGACAGCAGCCTTGTTTGGAGCCTGGGCATTCGCCACTGAGGATGAGCCACCTGAAATGTGCGTCTTCTGGCAGGAGGCCTGCTGAGCTGAGTCGGTCATAGCCCTTTGCCAACAGGGGCATTCCAGGGGCACATCACAGTTCCGCTCCAGTGACCACTCCATAGTGAGCTGGGGAACCTCTGTAACATGTGCCTTCTCCTGTCTCCCTGGTGACCCATCCCATTCTTAGACAAGCTGGTCCTGTTGGAATCCTCTTCCTGTTAACTTTGTAACAAAGTGAAACCACCTTGTTGAGCTCTTCAGTTTTTCAGTTAATGTTATGGTGAACCAAATTAACAAGAAGAAAAAGGGAGCTTAGGGTAGCTAACACCCTTGGTTTGTACCTCTGTGTTTATTATATAGTTTCACAAAGATCCAATTATTGAACTGCCAATGTCTAGTTTGGACCACTAGAATTTGGCTCTGGGGTTTTTACTTGCAGTTGAGAATAACCAACGTGTCATACTGAATGGGCTGATGTTTAAGATCCTGTTCTGGGGGTGACCACGTTCTAGTTTTATGGATTCAAAGAGATGGACGTGATCTCAGGAAGTGTCTGACCCAATTTCTTATTACCCTGATTTGACCATTTCACGTGTATCAAACTGCCGCATCTCAAATATATATATCACGTAGATATATATTTTGTCGCAATGAGAAATAAACAATTAGGAACACAGGGATTGAGTGTGGAGGTACTGGGGTTTAAGCACTCTACCACTGAGTGACATCCCAGCCCAACAGAGAAATGATTTAGAGCACTGATAAAATTGTACTATATCTTAATTATGATGTGGTAGGTATGCAACTGTGCTTTTGTGAGAACACAAAAAACTATACATTAGAAAAGGTTAATTTTGCAGCATGCAAATTAAACTTTAATTTTTAAAATGGAAAAAAGTGAACTGTTAGATAGATAACTACCCAGTTGTCTCAACTTGTTAAAGAGAAAAGAAAGGTGGGAGACCGGGAGAAGGAAAACAATCTAGTATTTAGATTGGACTACAGTGTTTGCTGTATGGGACGGGGCCTTGGTCTTGTCCCTTTCTGTTGTCACAGTGCCTAGCACACCAAAGGATTGTGACAAATACTCAAATATTTGTTGAATCACATATTGCTCTTTAGTCGTGTCTTGTCTTACTGCTTTCTAAGGCTTGGACCCGTGAAGTATAGCCCCAGCCCCTGTATTCTTTATTTGCTGAGTTGCCCAGGCGGGGCTCAAACTCCTTCCTTGTTCACCATCTCTTCTCCAGACTGAACTGCCTGTCCCCTGTTCTTGAGCTCTTTGTCCTTTGATGTTATTTTCACATCTTTCCCCACTCCATGGAGTCCCTTGAGGAAGCGTCTGCTTCCCCAGCCTGTCCCTGCATTTGACCAGCACAGAACCGTACACTTCATGGGGTCTGGCGCAGACACATTGCCTATGTGGGTGAGGTTACTGGATGCCCCGCCCTAACCTTCCTCGGTCACTCTCAGTACTGAGCACCTAGCAATGGATCGTGACAGAGTTTTACCAGACATTCTTGGAGCAGAGCCCCTGGAGGGATGAAGGTGGCAGCTCAGGAGACATCATCAGGGTCCTGAGCGGAAGGAAGCAGACCCAGGAACCCTGAGCTGGAGACTGCAGTCGTGTTGTTTGTTCCTGTTTTGAGGTGGTAATGTGTCCCAGATCCTGATTCTTCATTACAAATCTGGGGAAGTTTGAAATTTTTAACACTAAACTTCTGGGTGCCTTGAAAAACATAAATCCACCCCCACCCCTTCATGTCTCGGATGAGATATAAGAACATAAATAGCGGTGATTCTCAATCAGATCCATTTGCCTTCCCAGAGGGTATTTGATGACATCTGAAGTCATGTTGTGTGGTCATAATTGGGCGAGGGGGAGTATATACTAGGGGCACCTAGTGGGAGGAGGCCAGGGATGCTGCTTAATGCCCTCCAGTGTACACAATAGCAGTGCATGCGCGCACACGCACACACGTAAGGGCACACGTGCACAGAGCAGACTGTGCCAGCACATCAGTAGGGCTGAGGCTGAGAGACTAACATTGGAAGTAACAAAGTCTGAATGCCAGTACTCATTGTTTTAAGGTTTAAACATTAAGTATTTTAACAATTATATATAAATTTGTAAAAATATATGTGTTTAGGGTTCTTAAAAAAATCACCTCTTCCATTACCCCCGATTCCAAGCAGAAACTGACCTAAGTGAATTCAGACAGTCAGGTCTTGGGGCTTGCACTGAAAACTGGACCCTAAAAATAAAAGGAAGATCACACATGATCCCTGCATTCATGTAAAAGAGGTTGTCTTGTGCTTTACATCTCAGCTCCAGCTTCTTTAGATGCATTTGTCTGAAGATGACCTCAGAGATAAAATAATAATATTTCAAGCCTGGACTGGTCCTTCCTTTTAATCAAGGGTAGTGATTCTGGTGTGATGAAAATGTTCTTGGGGAGAACAGTGATCTTATTACAAATGCTTGAGATAGAGTATTTTGATACACCGGACTGTTTATTTACATCAGTTTGCTAGTGACACCACAATCTGGTTTTAATGTGAGTAGTGGGGAGCTTTTGTAGCCCAGCAGGGCTACATCTGCTGAAGCGGGTAGATTAAAGCAACCTATGTCAAGTTGTGATACAGAACAATCCACTTGAAAAGATTTTACTTAATTACTGGGCTTATTTTGGGAGTGTAACTTTTCCGTTAGGAATATTTTGGGATATACTAAACCAGCTTCTAGGCCAGTAATATCTTCCCAGGAAGGGTGTGACATGTGCTGTGGATATATTTTCTTACCAACAGCTGTGCTACAGTACTCTTTTGGCCTCACTATCTTTTCTTTTTCTTTTTCTGGTAGTCTTTCCTCCTGCAAGAATGCCATGAAACTGTGTTCTGGAAAGCTTGAGAAGAGGAAGATGAAAGGTGTCCTTTCAGATGGCAAGGACTTAGGGACTTTACACTATCAATCTGTTGTTTTTCCAGATAGAAGAAATTTGGAGGAATGTACCAAAGTTGAGGAGGTAAAGAGATTTAAATGACTCCTCAGTGACACTAGATCTTGTTGTGTATCTGTGGAGACATTAGCTAACTCTCGTCCTGCACCCTCTCCAACCTTTGGGTGACACTCCCTAGGCCACTTTTCCTGACAGCTCGTGATCTAAGAATGTCTGATTTCCCTCTTTTCTTCAAGACACATGTGTGGCTTCTACCTATCCTGCCCCCTTGATCTCAGCTTTCTATGGCAGCCTCTACTTCTCTGTTAAGGTCTCAAGCTTTGGACCTTATGGGGAAAGAGGTCACAGCCTTCTGTCCTGTCAGCATTTTCTAGGTCTCATTTAAAAGCCTATGCTAAACGAGAAACTATGTCAGCACAATGATGCTAGCTTCTCACTGACACAGTTTGGGAGTAGAGGGAACAGAGGTAAAGGGCTAAGACAGGCAGCTATTCTCCCCAAACCCAACCAGATCTACGGGCAGGAGAAACACCCTAAACACTGAGTTATGCAGGCTTCCAGAGAAGCCTCTGGAAGGATGTCCAGGAGTCTCCCAGAGAGTAGCCCCTGCCCTGGATCAGAGCTGCCCAAAAGCTCGGTCAGAAGTGTGGCTCCCCCCAGGCCCACGGCTGACAGAACCAGAACCCCTGCCGCAGGTGTCTTCCTGCTAAGCAGGCTGCCCCTGTGGGTGTGAGGTGCTGCTCCGCTCCATTCTCCATCCTTGGCTTTTGTTCAGAACGTACAGTTCCACAAGAGGTTGTATGCCATGGCCTGGTGCAGCCTCCAAGACTCTCTCAAACATGTAAAGAAGATACCCCTAATGTAGGTTATTTTAAAAGTCAGCCCTGTCCACAAGAGGGACAGGAGCATTGTCCTCTGTATTATTTTGTAACCTTGATCCCTAAAGTCATCCCACAATCCTTTTACCACTTATCAAGAAAAATGACATTTTTAAATGTGTAATGCGTAATAATTACATTTTTTCTGTGTCATTTGGATGTAGCAAACTGCTTAACATTTTACTTGTAAATATTTTAACCATATATCTCCTATACTATTACCACATCTAGGAAATTTAATAATCCTATAATAGTATAGAGGCCCAATCTATATTCAGAGTTTCCCCAGTTATTCCAGACTACTTTTTATAACTCACCTTCCCGCCTCAAAATCCAATATGTAATTAAATTCCTTTGATATGTTTTGTTGATAGGTTTTTTTAACCCTGTAAAAGAATGTATGACTTTTTGGAGAGTCTAGGCTGGTTGTGTTGTAGAATGTCTTATACAGCGGGCTTTTTTGTTTCTTCACGGTGCATTTAACTTACTCTCCTCTTCCTGAAAAGAATTAAATTTAGAGGTCTGCTACTTGGTGAAAGTTGAACATTTTTTGGCATGAACACTACAGCAGTGATTTCCTGTGCCTGATATCACACCGCGTCATGAGGCAGATGATGTCAGCATGTTCCACTGTCCCTAGAGCTGAGTTTGGTATCTTGGGTAGGGCAGTGACCAAATTGAACTGAGTCAGGGCGCACTCTGAGATAGTGAGTCTCCTCTGGGCCGTACATGGGTCCTTTGGGAATATCCTGTTCCAACTTCCCTTCCATCCAGTGGCTTGAGTGTCCAAGCCTCATCTGGGTTATTTGGGGATATTGCCTGATACGTTTCTCCTTCTTTTCCTGGACTCATCATAGCTTTTGGTCTAGGACAGAGGTGGTACACAGAGCTCATTGTCAGCATGAAAGCCAAGTAAATTATCAGCTTGCATACAATGCCAAAGACCATGTGAATTGTACAGAAGCATGCCCATTGCAAACTTTTACCTTTCAGTAAGAAGTTGTTTGTATCATTGAAAGCTCTGTTACTGTTTTTCTTTTAAGGCAAATGATGTTAATGTATGAGTTGGTTTTTCTGAATTAAAATTTCACTGTTTAGGTTTAATTGCAATGTTGGCATTTTGCAATAAATTAATGGGTTTTTAGGGTAGCAGTTTGGGCAGTAGGTCCCTAAAAGGTTTACCATTACTGATCTAGGCCCTTATAGTTTGTTTGTTTGTTTGTTTGTTTGTTTGTTTGTTTTTTAACCACTTCCTGCTTATCAGCTGGATTTTGCTGTGATTTTTCTTGCCTTTGGGATAAGAAAGAATAAGTTTAGAGAAACTTTAAGTCATCTGAAGTATAGAACTTCTTTTACTTTGTTCCAGCAGAACAATTCAGACTAGCGAAGTTACTTTCCCAGGGTGTCTCAGTCCCTGTGGGAGAGCTGAAAATCAAACCTGATGTTGGGTAATACTTGAGAAGTGGTTTGTAGATATTTAGGTTTTTGAAGAGTTTCATGGAAGTTTTATTTAACATCATTATTCAATAATCAAAGACACTGGATTTCTTTAAATCAGAACCTTGAATTTTTTTAATGAATAGCACAGTGGTAGATTTTTTATGTAGGTTTGAAAAATAGCAAATACATGTCCCTCTGAATAGTATCTATATTATTTTTTTTCCTCAAATTCCTACAAGTCCTTACCCGGAGGTGAAAGCTGTTTCACCCATCTTGCACTCTTTGATCTTTGTCTGGCTATGGCTGGGTTAATGGGTCACGGGAGAACCTGGAAGCCTGTTCCCCTGGAAGCGACTGAAGCAGAGCTAACAGATGCCCTGTGATGCTCCTCCAGATGGGTCCTGGCTGAGGAAAAAGACCGATCAGATTCATTCTGATTACTTTTGGTAGAATTATTCTTGAATTTGGAGTGATGGGAATGATGCAGGCATGGAAATCCTGCAACAATTTGCTTCTGTTCTCTACAGATATCACCTAGGCAGAGAGAGAACAGTGCTCAGGTCAGAGCTGACCTTGATTCTCTTGCCACTGCTCCTCACACTCCCTAAAGCTAAAGATTCCAGTCACCAAGTGGCCAGAATGCTTTGCCTTGGCACCCCTGGCCACAATTCTGCCCATCTGAACCCTCATCAGCAAGGTTTCCACCTGCAACCACATTTTTTTTTAATTTAAAGAGAAAAAAAAGGAAAACAGAAAACAAGGGAAAAAACAATACAGAATTTGAAAGAAAAAGAAAAAAGTAAACAGTAAGAAATCCCTCGTTGATAAATTACATATTGTCTTCTAGATATAGTTGTTCAAGTTACAAAATTAAAGCATACAAGGTAAACATTCAAATAGTGAGGCTGCGAACAGTTCCCCTCAACGATCCAACAAAAACCCAGCAACATGGTCATCAATCCTACATACTTAACCATACATGCAGTTATATCCTTTAGAGCTCTTTCTTTTCCTCCTTTTGTTTTTCAAGTCCATTATCTGTTTAGTTATATTGTGTTTCAGCTTGCTCAGTGCCTTACTGATCTGTTTTATTGTTTTTTACTTTTTATTTTTTATTTATTTTAATTTTTTATTATTTTGAAGTTAGCAAAATACAACAGAACAAGACGGAACAAAGCCAACTGAGAGAGTGCAGTGAAATTGGTACAGTAACCCTTAACAGGTTACTGGCATAACAGTAATAGGTACCTTAATATATCCCATTATCTTCACAACAGTTGTTCTTTCAGTAAGGTATAGCCAAATCAAAGGAAATACAGGACATTCTAGAACTTATCAAAACAGAACATTGAATAGAGCAATATCATTAATCAGAACAAAGCAAAACAGTAATAACAATATTTGCCTTCAAAGAGATGATAGAGGGAAATCCCCCCTATTTACTACATTGCATATGGTCAGCCTTTCAAGAGATGTCTAGATCTCTGGCTCACTTGCTAACGGGGGTGGTGGTGGTAGTGGTGGGTTGATTCTTAGCCCGCTCACCAGTAGGCTCCTGGGAGCCACTGAGTGATTCTTCTGCCTCAGGCCAGAGGCCGCTACTGGGAGGGCGGGCAGACTGCCTTTGTGTGCTGCATCCTGAGTCCCTTCATGGTTGGATCTCTGGAACTGCTGGTTCTCCCCCAACCACATTTTAACAAGTGAGAAAGGCAAGGGGCATGTGTGAAGTTTTCTAGAAGCCGTGGTAAAAGAAGGTTTTAAAAAAAGCAAAATTATTTTTAATATCATATTTTATTTAACCCAGTATATCAATATTAAAAAGTATTAAAATATTTTTGTGCTAAGTCTTTGACATCAAGTGTAATTTACAGTCACAGCATATCTCAGTTTGGATAGGCCACCTTTCAGGTCCACCATTTGGCTAGCAGCAACTCTTCTGAGCAGTGTGTCAGTCTGAAGGACAAATCCAAGGTCACACCTAGCTGGCTTCTTGAATTTAAATCTCTTGAGAGGAACCTAATCAACTTTCTTCCCTCCCCCAAGTCTCATGCCACGTTTCTGTATTTTTGTGCCACCTCCCCACACACTCTCTAATTACAGGGAGGAGTTTGGTGTAACTGCCTGCTCAGCAGTTTCCTTCCCTCCTGGCAGCTGGGGAGACCAACACACACTGCTTATAAATGATAGTGTGAAGCCGTTGTTCGGTTTTTTCACAGTATACTTTCCATACTTTTCTCTCTGAGTAACACAGTAGCATTTTTAAAAACCAGGACTCATTTCTTGTTACAGACCCACCCCAATCAATGGATTCTTCAACTATTACCCAATAGTCACCCAGGGACCACCAGAGAATATGCTGACATTATACCTTTCTTTATTAATGCCAAATATACCTCCATTTTAACTCCCTTTTTGAGTGGTCATATCGCCCCAATCTCTCAGTCTATCAGTTTTGCATTATTCACAATAAAATATTAGTGAAGATGGGGTTTCACTTCCACTATCACATCTCTGGCCATTAACCCCCTTACTTCAATTATGAAACTATAATCACAACCCTAAGGGTAGAGGTCCAAAGAAGGGTAGCAGACTCCTGGAGTTTGGTTTCACCCAAATACCAACCCTGATGTGTAAGAATTGAAATTTGAATGAGAAAGACTGTCTTTTATTGTTAATTAGAAGCCAAGCCCCTTGTCTTCCAGCATTTTTAGTTAAGTAACAGAGCAAATGATGCCTTATTTTGTGGTCTCCCAGCAATTGAAGTGGAGGGTGACATTACAAAACCAGCCTCTCTCCTAGAAATGAGTTTTCCCAAATTCCTTTCACTGCTGTATGCTTTAAGTTATGATTGGTACTAGCCTTACAATTCACAGATCCCCTGAAATTCGTCACTTAAAATGGTTCAGGTGTAAGAGTATGTTTGGAATCAGAGCAATATAATGTGAGGGCTTGTTTTATGTGTACAAAGCAGTCCTCAATTAGGCCCACTCCCCATCGCTATCTTTTTATCCATTCTCATTCAAAGCCATTTTTATTTCCTGGAGTGGATATAGTGTGTTCACTCCACCAAGTCGTTAAGTACCAGTATTTCTGCTAAACAGCCAGAAATGACGATCCCCTCCAGCCAAGTGTCTGGGTAACTAGGTGTTCTTCCCAAGGAGGGTACTGGCTGGGAACATTTTGGTTTCATCTTCAGCACTGATAATTGGCTGAAAGAGATGGCTGGGCTTGGAGAAAAGGAAAGGTAAAATGTAGTGGCAAACTCATCGACTTGGGATTCCTGACCTGGGGCTTTTATCAGAACTACCTGAAGAGATGTCAGCCATCCAGCACGTAGGTCCCACTGTACTTGCACTCAGTTGGAGTTCTGGGAAGCAGGGCTTAGGCAGGTATTAAGCATCACCTACTCTAATTGTACCCACCATTTCTTAAAACTCAGGGAGAATTTTACTATTTGTGAATTATACCATAGTAAACTTACACCGAAATGTGTTTATGTGCATGCATTGAAATTTGTAAGATTTTTGACAACCACTACCATGGAGAATATGTCAACAGCTTGGAGTCTGAAGATAGAGCTCACAGCGGAAACACTCGTTCACTCAGTAAACATCTAAGGAGCAGTGATAGACTTTGTTGCTGCCCTGGGGAATCCGCAGTGCAATGCAACACTGTGTACATGATACACAGGGATTTGGTTGGTGGATAAGAACAATATCCAACAATTATGATGCAGGTTGAAAAGTATGCGAGTGTATCTTTAGAGAAAGAAAGGAGGAGACCCTCAACCAACACACTTACCTGGCCACATGCACACACTGCCACTTCACCCTCGGCAACTTCCGGAAAGTGAAAGGTGGTTGGTGCTATAGAAAACATTTCACAGAGAAACCGTGGAGCCTACCTTCTGAGGCATACATAGTCAAGCAAGTGATAAGGTGCTGCCTGTTTATCAAAGGAATAGCTCTCAGAATTTACTCTGAAGTTTCACGTGAGTCTTTATGACACAGCTTGTCTCAAAGGGACTGTCCAGAATTGCTGGTGTGACTCAGTGTGTTCATCCTGATCCGTATGATCCAAGGACAAGTCCTGGTCTGCCACACAGTAGGTCTACAGCAGTGTATGCTAAAGGGACCCTGCAGCATACCATTGGACACAGCGGTGACTTAGAGTAATGGCCCTGCATATAGTTTTCATAACAGCACCCAAGCTATCCATGTAAATACCACCAACAAAATACTAAAAATCTTGAAGAACAGCACATTTAAGGATATGTGAATTGTTCTGTGGATGCATGTTAGGATGTGATTTGATTTTTATATTTTCAGAGCATTAACGTCTTACCTAGTTTTTATTATTTATCCTCATTTTCATGAGGTTTTGGAAGAGTAGCTGGGTAAGAACATCAAATGATCTTGGCCCTCTGTATTGTATCCGTCACTCACGTGGACACAGCACACAGCATTGTGTCTTCCTGGATGCTGGATGCTGGTTTGTTGAAGTGCGAATGCGCTCTGGCCCCGCCAGCACTCACATTGAGGCCTAGTCCCCAATATAATGAATGATGTTGTAAGGTTGAGCCTTTAGAAGCTGGATGTGGTGGTGCTAGAATCCCAGCACTCTGGGAGGCTGAGGCAAAAGGGTCACAAATTCAAGTCCAGCCTGGGGAACTTAGTGACCCTGGCTCAAAGATTTAACAACAAATAAAAAGGGCTGGAGATGTAGATCAGTACAGAGGCCCTAGGCTTAATTACCAGTATTGCAATAAATAAATTAATTAACTAATTAATTAAAAAAAGCAAATAGGCTGTTAAGAGAATAATGCCTTTCTCACAGGAATGGGCTCATTCTCATGAGAACAGGTTGTTAAAAGCGAGTTTCGCTCCCTCAGCTTTCCCTTGCTTCCTCTGTTGCCATGTGATCTCTGTTTGCTCACTTGTCTTTCTGCTAGCAGGCTCTCTCTCACCAGGAGCCAAGCGCGCAAGCAGATGCTGGTGCCATGCTCTTGGACTTGCAGAGCCAGAGGCCAAAACCTGTTTTGTTTGTAAGTTACCTGGTCTCAGGTATTCTGTAATGAAGACAGGCAATCTTGCAGAATTCGAGGAGCAGAGAGTATTTGAGAGTGGCTACTGATTCTGCCTTGAAAATATAGTCCACGCGGGATGGCTGCTCACGCAAGGCCACAACTTTCTATTCAGGTTACATTTCTGGTTACTTTCATTGCACAGGATGTATCAGGAAAGGTTTCAGCTTGACTTCTAGATAAGGTTTAATAGAAAAAGACAGCAAGAACCTGTGTACATACAGCTTTATTTGGAAGGCAGAAATTTCTGGAGGTCTCCATCATTGGAAACATCTGCAGTTAATTTTCCTATTATCTGACCCTAAAAGCAATGTGAAATTCAGGCCTTGTTCCTTAAAAGAGCCATTCTGATTGGAAGGGAGGGAGATGGTGACACAGAAGGGGTCAGAGGCATCAAAATCAGGATATACAATGTCAGCGTTCGTTCGCTTTGGTACTTGGTGTGAATTTAAAACAGGACTCCACTCCTGACCAGCTGTGGGAGCTTGAACAAACCATTTCCCCTCTGAGAATCTCAGTTTTCTCATGTTGAAAAAGGTGATTGTTTCAAGAATTAAGAGATAAGAAACGTGTTAATAAGATCACTGGCATCAGTGCTTATTCTGTTCCAGATCTTTTTCAGCACACATACCAATCTTGTTCTCTTTTCAAACCTTCTTGAGGTTCTTCTTGTCCCCTGAGAAACGCCTAACGAAGCACCAGAGCTTCACATTCAAGGCCTTTTATGATCTGTGTATCTAACCACATCTGACTTTCACTTTGCGTGCAATCCTGTAGCCCAACCGAGCCACCTGTGTACCCTGGACAGGCTTTGAGCATTCGCTTCCGCTAGGATGCCTGTCTCTCTCATCTTTTAGTATCTATACCCAGTCTGCAGCAGGGTTCATCTTCAATGCCACCAGTTCTGCAGGCTGGAAAATTCTCTGTGTCTAACACTCTTTCTCCTTTGTTAGTGTACTGGGGCTGCTCCAGCAAAACACCAGAGACTGAGCAACCCAAACAGCAGAAATGTGTTTTCTCACGATCTGAAAGCCTGTGCTCTGTGCATTTCTGGTGAGGAGGTCTGTCTGCTCTCCCGGGCTTGCAACCAGCTGCCACCTCAGAAGTCCACATGTGATGCTTTCTGTATGCCTCACCACATCTCAGTGGCCCTTCCTCTTCTTTTAAGGCATTGGTCCTGTTGGATCAGGGCCCTTTCCTTATGACTTTATTGAACCTCATTTACCTTCTCAAAAACCCTATCTCCACAAATTTTGGGGATTAGGGTTTCAACACATGCATTTTAAGGGGACACAGTTCCATACACCACAGGTCCATGGAGAGGCTGTATGTTTGTGTGCTCCTTTGGGGGCTCCTGTCTTCAAGCGCTTTCTCCTTCCTTCCCAGACCCATTCAGGAAACCCACAGAATTGCACAGATGCCTTTGTTTCCCTGTGGTGCCCAACCAAGCTGCCCCCTGCATGATCCCACACGACAAATTCAGTCTTTCCCTGCTCAGAGTTGGTCCCCTGTCTACCGTCTCACCCAGTTATTCCATGACAGCCCCCTCCTGGCCTCTAGCTGCCAGTGAAGGGAAACAAGGGGGAATGAGCCTCCACAGGGAAGAGAAGGGATTAGGGAACTGGAACCGGAAGATGCCTCTGTTATTAAAAAAAAAAAAAAAACAAGAAAAGAAAAAAGAAATGGAGTCTTTCCTTGTACTTCTCTGATTACCATGATCCACAGGGTTTTTTCTCTCCAAATTTCTCCAAGTCCCTAATTCTAAAAGCCACTGAAGGAACCCCTTTGCTCTACAAGTTTAGACAGTTTATAAGTGATGTGGGAGAATGCAGTCTAATTGGGTCCTTAGTTAACCCACCCCTGACTTAATAGAGGGAGGCTGTTTAGTTAGAAGTAATTTTATTCTGCTAAATCAGAGGCTCCTCATGCTATGTCATCTGCCTGCAAATTAGCTGGAGGCACAAGATTTGCATTATGCAAAGTATTTATTCTCACAATTAATATGCTGGAAAGAGTGGTTTCACACTCTTCTGCCTCTATAAGAGTTCTCACCCAACAGTGAACCAAACCACCCAGGGAGCTTTTACAAAATACCCAAGCATCCGTCCTCCTTTGTCCTTCCCACCATCCCACAGCCGTGTGAGGCTGAGAGCTCGTAAGACTCCCCAACCCTGCACCCTTAACCCCAACATCACCACATCTTACCTTAATAATTTTCCGGAGATTTCTTATTACTTCATGTACAGGAAATACAGAATTACCTTTTTTCTTTTTCTCCTTTTTTGCATGACATAAATCTGATGGTCAATTTGCATTTTTTTCTCAATATTTTATTATGTTACCATGTAGAAGTAAACAGTATAGCATAAGGGGACCCCCCGTGTACCTTCGCCCAGTTCTAACAGTGATCTTTCCTCTGCCATTCTTGCTTCATCTATCTCTGGATTATTGCTGTTGGTTTGTTGATTTATTGATTTATTTTACTGGTTGAGAGATTAGTCTTAGAACAAAATTGTTTGTATGTCCCTACAATGTATTGAATTGACTACATGCTAGACGCTTCCCACACCTTATTCCCCTGTCACGGTGCCCCTAGGTACTGCCATCCATGAAAACTTGGAAACTGAAGCTCTGCCCAGTCACTTACCTGGCCCAGGTCTGCTAGCTAGAGTATGCAGGCAGGCCTTCCTGCCCAGAGGTACCCCCAGTGTACCCACCGCATAGTTCTACTTAGAGGAGTAAAGGCCAGGAAAAAAGAATGTGTAGTTGAAAACTTTATTATGTAGAGAAAAAGTTATATAGTATGGCAAACATGTCATAATATTACTGTTAAAATCTAGGTGATAACTGTACCAGTGTTCAGTGTAAAACTGTTTAAATTTTATAAGGGACACTTCTCACAATAAAATACTGGGAAGGGGCAGAATTCCAGTAGAAGCAAAAATTTGTCTTACCCGTCAAGCAACAGATGAGACACACAAGCTACTTTGAGATATGTAGTCTGCTGATAACTGCTCCAGAGAGACAGATTTGAGACTCAATTGAATTTTGACCTTAAAAATTGCAAGCCAGCGATAGAGATTATTTGGAACTGTAAGTAATCAGCATCAACTGGAGAGGTCTTAGAGGACCTGGGTGGAGAAGCAGGGCCTCTCCCAGGGAAGCCCAGGACTGACTGCTCAGCGGGTTTCCTTTCTGTCACTGCTCATGGAAAGCCAAAGACAGACTGAGAAATGATTCTTTTTTCCAGTGCAGGCCATGGTGGAATTCCTTGGTGATTTCTTTTCATCCTTTATCCAAAGAACATTTTGTATGCATAGAACATAAGTGTTGAAGCTACTTCTTCCTGTAGAATGACATGGCCAATTTTTTTTTTTTAACACAACATAAAAAATCATCTACCAGCCACATAGTGTGATATAGGTTCTGCTTTGATGGTGAGCTGGTCTGACCAGTTAATGGTGAGCAGTCTCAGCTCTATGGGGAGTGATAGTTGGAGGCAGAGATACCTATTTGGGGACTCATGAAGTTATTTTCTTGCTATGGGTAGAAGGAGACCCTAAGCAGGCAGTGCCCAGACCCCTCTCCAAACTCTGCAAAGCGCTCTGTGTTCTGTCTGCCACTCTTCAAGCCTGGCAGTCATTGGAACCACCCAGCCCACTCTTGAGTGCTTCAAGCCAAGTGCTTCTGGTCCAGAGAAAGTTCTTTGCCCTTCTAGGTTTATCCTCCTGTGGGGAGGGAGCTGCTTGGAGGTGAAAAACCACCTCTCTAAAGTCCTTCAGGGTCCCCACAAATTGCAAAATAATGATCACATTATGAAACCAAGATGTTTTCAGTAATAACCCTTCCCACCGATTTCCAGCTTCACCTTTCAAAACTCCAACTGAATCTTGTGTCCATGTGACTTCCTGATATTCATACCATTATCCTGTTGTTTCACTGCAAACAGTATAAAGAACAACCTGTCTTGTGATTTAACTACCATATCACCTTACTGCATGCAGAAATCTCTACCATAGTACAGGCTAGAATGAAGAGCAGGCTTTGTAATCCGATCTTGGCATGAATCTCATGTTCATCAGTAGGGGCATCAATGTTTTGGGAAAGCTGCTTTACTTCTTTGAGCCTAGAGTACAGAGTAATAGTGGATTTTGAACTGGGGGAATTGTGAGCAAGCAGCTAGTCTGCTCTGGTTCAGAGCAGGGGCCTCTGAGTGTTGTTTTCCTCTTGCTGTCATGGCATGTGACTTGAAGGTATGGTAGGAATGCTCTGCCTTCTCTCTCCCTGTCACTAGCTGGTGGTGTGAACATCTTTTTTCTTCATATTTCTGTACTGCTTTCATCATCTGAAAGTGAACCGTCTACTCTTTAAGGTGCTGGATTATCAGCCTTTGAGAAGAGTTGTACTACCTCGTTACTCATTCCTGGACCCTTCAGATGGCGAAACTACAGAGAGGTCCTGATCACAAGCAGTGGGCATCCAGAAAGGGGGAAAGCTGGAGTCAGACAGAAGACTGGCATGACCGTGAGACTGGAGTCAAGGGTTGGCAATTCTGAAAGTGTAGACTGGCCCCTTGAAAGTTTTGCCACAATGACAAGCAAGGAGCGTGCGTGCCTGACTTTCCAGTTCCTTCTCTGTCAGAAACCTAACTGCAGCCTGAGCTCTGTGCATCTCATTGCTGGCGAGGGCCTGAGGCTGCAGCATTCCTGACTCACAGGACTTTGCCATCTTCCTCCTCAGAATAGTGTTTGTCATTGTTTCATGTGGTCTCACTACCAGGAGAGCCTGTTGGCTCAGCTTTGCTTACTTAGCACAGTAAATTGTTGATCTGCATATGAACTGTGCTAGTGGTACTTTGGCTTTCTTGTTGGTCTCTGCCTGCTGCAGCCATCCAGACACTTAGGACAGACATATGTCCCTTCCTCTCCACAGCTGCCAGGACCACAGTAGCTGGGTTTCCTTAAATGCAAGCAGATGGAAGTGAGCAGGAGTGTGGAGACCATTAGAGGATTTCTTCCTCCAAGCAGTGCTGCTTTGCTCTCTTTGGGCGTATGAGTGTTCTTGCTTATTTTTATTTTCCATTTGGATTTTGTCAGGCTGTCAGCTTTTTCTGGCTGTAGTTTGCTGCTTGTTGCAGGAGCTTGCAAAACGAAGGAATTTGGTTGCTTTCTTGTGATTCAACTTTTCCTCATAAGGTATGAATGATATACACCATGATGATGATGATGATGACACTTCATATTTATAAAATATCCTGCAGCTTGAAAGAATGTTTCACATGTGTCACTGTCTCGTTTTAGAAAAAAAAATGAAAGCCCTACTTACTCTTCTAGAGCCAGCTTTTCCTTTTCTTTTATACCAGCTGAAATCAAACAGGATAGTTTTAAATGAAAACTGCAACCATCTCCCTTGGTCTTTTGTTTCTCATTTTAATAAATCAGTTGAATGTTTCCCAAACATGTTCTGAGTGCCCAGCTGGATGCTCTGGTGATAAGTAATCGTTGCAAACAGCTTTTGCCACAGAGAGCTTCTAGTGTACAAGACACTCAACTCAGAGTTTAGTAACAGTGCCTGGCACTTGACACTGACTAGAGGCTGAAGTGAATGAGTGGGTGAATAAACAAATGTGTGGCATAGTTCACCAAAGTCCTGAAAAACGAGCACTAGAGGGAAGCAGAAAGGTCCACAGTCCTCGAAGGGAATGGGCCTCTGGGTTGAGGCACCCTGAGTACCTGGGAATAGGACAAGAGAACCGTGTACTATCTGCACTTAAGATTTGTTATCTGTTCATGCAGCCAAATGAGGGCTGAAGATATCAGAGGGAGTCAGAAAAAAAGAGAAGAGTGAACAATAACAAAAATACCATTCTCTGCTCTTAAGAAAAGCAGAAAGAGGGAAGCAAGACAGATCAGAAGGAAAAGATTGTTTATGATCAAAATAAACATGGCAAATTTGCCTCACTTTAAACTGACTTCTCCTGGCCTTGAGGACCTACTGTAATGTAGTCTCATGCTAGGAGCTGGGTCAAGATCAGAGGAGAACCATTGCTGAGTACAGGAACTACTGAGATCATGTCAACCACCCAGCCACAAAGGATTGTGTGCTGAGGATAAGCCCAGGAATTGAGAGGGGGAGACCCAGTGTGGGCTCGAGGAGCTGGGGAGGTGAGGCTCAGCGGGGCCTGGCAGGTAGATGTGTGGAAAGTGCATGGACAGTTGTGTGGAGACACACACCATTCTGGATGGACGTGCCTTGGGCCAGTGGGAGGTTGGTGGTCTAGATGGGGAGGCAGTAGAGCACCAGGCTCATAAGCTACACTTGAAAGCCAGGACAAGTTGTTGAGCAGGGAAGCAGCATGATGTGGGAGGTAAATGGAACTTCTGTGTGTGCCCAGAATTCTCATCTATAGCCTGCTACCCCAGATCCTGGGCTATGCTCCTCTGTCCTCTGCTAAAAGTACAGAAGTGAGAGAGGGAAGTAAGCCCCTTCTCCAGAGGGCAGTGGACCTTCGCATTTCCCTTGAAGGCTCTGGGAGAATCCAGGCTAAATGCAGACAGGAGAACCAGAATTAAGAGACACTGCCCTTCACTGTGACTGCCAGCAGTGAGACACTGTGTAGCTGCCTGTTTTGCACACCATGAAACAGTACAGTACTTCAGCTATGAGTGTTTCAGAGACTTCCCTACTTTTTAAAACTTAGCAATGTACTACGAGTATTTTGTATGTCAATAAATTTATTTCATAGTATGATTTTACTGCTATATATTATTCTTTTTTAAGAGTAGACCAGTTGATCAGTTAGGAAGCCAGTAAATAGGAAACCAATACCCTGCTTTTGATTTTTTTTGAGTATGAAAGTTATTTGACTCTTAACATATTTTTAAAAGCACCACTGCTGAATATGGTGGCATATGCCTATAATCCCAGTTATTTGGGAGGCTGAACCTGGAAGATCACATTTAAGACTAGCCTGGGCAGCTTAACAAGACCATCTCAGTTTAAAATCTTAAAATGACAGCTCTAGAGAACTTCTCATGCATACGCTAGGCCCTGGGTTTAATGTCCAGTACCTCAAAAAAAGGGGCAATATCATAATACAGTTTTGGGGGGTTGTTTTGTTTTGTTTTGTTTGTTTGTTTTGGTACCGGGGATCGAACTCACAACCTTACGCTTACCAGGTAAGCACTTGAACCTCTGAGCTAAATCCTCAGCCCATAATACAGTTTTTTTCAGATAACTATTTTCATTTAGTGAATTCTTAAGTCAGGTCTAAGTAAATATAGAAAGTTCAGAGTTTTATCTCATTTGTATTGTCACTTTATCACAATTTTAATGAGTTGGCGCCCTGCATGGGCTGACTGGAGAGAGAGCCAGATGCCAGCCTTCTCCTGTAAGTAGGTGCCATTTGCAGACTGCAGGGGAGGAGAACAAGAAGTCAACCAGAAGCTAAGACCTCTTGTGAGTCAGCACCATGTGTGGGCTGACTAGGGGAGATCCAGCCCCTTCCAGTGCGTGGGCAGGGAGACAAGAAGAGCCAACGTCCCCCCACCCCCACATGTGACTGGCTTATCTGGAGAAACACAGGCTGTGAGGATAGCTAATGAGGTAATATACAACTTAATATTTGTAGTGTTTAGGGTCTCACTGATTTTGCAGGCCTAAAGCCGATAGTCTGATCACCTGTTCAAAGGCTAACAATATGTAATGTAGCATCTGTGGGAATCTCCTTCTGAAGGTGGTCGCCATTGTTAATTCCCTATTATCTTGTTTTGAAATCCCATATCATTCTCACTGTTTTGTTTGGTTGGGTTTTATTCTGTTTTGTCTTGTTTGACTTTGTTTGATCTGATGGCATGGACAGCTGTTTCAAGGATGGCAAGATACATATATGGCAGCCACTTTGGATTTCCTATTGTCTCGTTTTGAAGTCCTGTATTGCATTCATTGTTTTGTTTTATTGGTTCTATTCTGTTTCTGTTTGGTTCGATTTTACTGTGTCTGGGGTATGGGCAGCTATTTTGAGGACAGCAAGGGGCATTGTAGTAGCCCTTTTGATTTCTTGCTGTCTTGTTTCGAAGTCCTGTGTCACTTGCATTGTATTGTTTTGATTGACTTTATTCTGTTTTATTTTGCTTGGTTTTATTCCCTGTAAAATAAAAATTTTAAAACATTATAATGAATGAATCCATTGTTGGGAAAAATTTGTATATGCTGTAATATGCAGCTCTAAGGCCATTAGAAACACTCGCAGACCCAGCCCATACTGATAATTATACTTAAGCCTGTAATAACAGTATAAGGATCATCACTAGCTCAAATGATTGTAAAATTCAAATGTCATCCTGTGCCTGATGGTAGTGACATTCCAACAGATTCTTTTCAAGTACCTCTCAATATGGCCTTCCTGTAGATGAAGATACCTAGTGCTGAAGAGTTTGCCGCGTGCTCGTCTCCTTCCTGATGGGATACTGTTTTGTACAGCTGGTTCCTGCTAACTTTGTTATAAGATGTGTAAAAAAGAAGTTATCTACTTTATTTTTCATTGGTGGCGCAGTTTGATTTGCAAAGGCCTGGAACTTCCTGCCTGTTTGCGGTAATAGAGTGATTAACCACAGTCCAAGGTAAACCATCTCCAGTGCCTCGTTTTTTCAAGGTGGAATTTTTCCATGGGAGCCACAGAATAGGGAGGAGCTATATGAGGCCTCCGTGAAATTATGGTCCCTGGCTCTCAGAGTTGTGCAGTATAATTAGGTTACTTGTTTTTCTTAATTATTTTTTATCATCCCATGCTTACCTGGGTGAGATGCCTGTTGAAGAGCAGGAGATGAAGATTAAGAGGAATAAGCACAGTGTTCTAATTTTAAAATACTTTGTCTAACTGTTACTGGCACAGAGGAACAGAATTTTTCTTATTGAAGTTAATACCTGGCAATTTACTGAAGCTTCTTACCAGCTTCAAATTTTGTATGTATTTCTTTTAGATTTACTGTGTAATCAGTCATATCATCTAGAAATAAGGTTTAAAACTTCCTTTTCACTCTTTTTCTTGTCCTACTGATAGAGAGGAAATAAATGGTACACTCCAAACCTGCAGATACACCAAGTTTGTGTTTCCTAAAATCAAAGAACGAATTGTAAGGAACAGTAGAGGTTAGGAGCAGGAAATACTTGCAAGAGAGAGAGATACTGAGAGAAAGGAAGGGACCCGAGGAATAGGTTCTTGTGGAACCCATTATACAGAGTAAGTTTCATAGTGCAAAATCACGAGGTGGGAACCAAACTACAAGGTGGGTACAATGTGGGACACAACCCTGATCAACTAGTAAGATTAGCTGCTTAAGTAATAAAATTGATCCAATAGGAGGCAGGTCACGTAGCAAGTGTACACGGAAAGAGCAAAAACCTTTTTAGGAAGAGACGAACCAGAGGTTCCAGCCACCCATGGGGCGACTGATGTTAATATTTATTTGTTATCTATCTCTTGGGTAGGCCTGGTCATTTTATCTTTATCTTAAGGCCTAGCTTCTAACAGATGCGCCTGCGGCCACAGTTCTAATGTATTGTCGTCTTTTGCACTGGCTCCTTCAAGGGCCTACCCCTGTCCAGCTGTGTATGATGACTTGGCTGTCTGTAATACACCACCTTGGCTGGGCACACCTGTCACTGGCTGCTGACTGCAGAGGGAAACATGCTGGCATTTCACCAACAACTATGATGCATACTGTTGACCCTTGATAAATACTTTCTCTTAGATTATGTGAGTTCTTTCTTGGTCCTTGTTTACTAACAGTTTCTATTTTTGAAAATCACAATCTTGGGTTAAAGAAGTCCCCTTTTTTATCCTAGTTTACCAAGATTTTATATTTTTTGAAAATCACAAAGGTTAAAGTTTATTGAACGTTTCTCAATGTCTGTTGATATTGGTTTTTCTCATGTAATTTGGTAATGGGAGGGTTATTTTCAGTTTGCCAAAGTTAAACCATTTTTGCAAGCTGGGGTGTATAGCTCAGTGATGGGGTGCTTGTTTGGCATGCATGAGGCTCTGGATTTAATATCCCCCTAAAACCGAAACAACAAAAACATTTACATTATTGTAAAAACCCAGATTAATCATAATGTACTTTATACATTGTTGGATTCAGTTTATTGACATTTTGAGATTTTTTACATTTGTAAAGAAAAAAAATCACCTATTTTCTTTTTTGGTTTTTGTTTGTTTATCTAAAAACATTTTTTTTTCTAGTTCTATTCTTGAAAACTATCTGGACCTGATGTTCAGTAGTTTGGTTTTCTTCCGCGAAAGGACTAGTAGTAGACTTTTACTGAATCAGTTGATTTAATGGCTGTAAGGCTATTCAGGCTTCGTTCTTTGTTTCAGTAATAAGTAGAATTTTTCTGTATAGTTCTTCATTTTATTGACCCAAACTTACTGGCAGTTTTCCCAGGTATATGCTTAATCTCTGCTAAGTCTATGCTACTTATGTCCCTTCATTCTTAATGTTATTTTGTGCATTCTCTGCTTTTCTTGATCAGTTTTGGTAATTCATGATACCTGATTAATCTTTTCAAAGGTTTTCCTTTGTTAATCTTGAGCATATCTTTGTTTTCTCGTTTGTACATTTCTGCTTTTTATCACTTCTCTCTTCCACTTCATTTGAATTTACTCATGCTTGTTTGTTCTTTTACTTTCTTTGAATTCATACTCTTGTTTACTTCCTCCTTGTTACTTGGGTTGGGGTGGGGAGACTGGAGATTGAATCTGGGGTCTTATGCATGCTAGACAAGGAGTTTACTATGAGCCATACTTTCAGCCATCTTTTTATTTAAGATGCCCAGGCTGGCCTTGAATTTTAGAGCCTCCTGCCTCAGCTTCCCAGGTAGCTAGGATTATAAGTGTGGACCACTGTGACTACCTGTTTCTCTCTTCTTGAGCTGAATAATTATTCGGTAATATTTAGCTTTTTTCCTTTCTAGAATAAAGTTTAAATCTTTTCTAAGTCCACATTTCATGAAATCTGACATCATTCTTGTTATCATTCAATTATAATAGTATTGTAACCACCATAATTGTTTCTTCTTTGATTCACAAGTTAATAGCTATGTCATCTTAAATTTCCAAATTGAGAGTTTTCTAACATTTTATTACAGATTTCTAACAAACAAACAAACAAAAAAAACAGAAAAGTGTTGTGACCCAAGAATGTTGTTTGATACATTTCCACAAAAGTTCTTGAGACTTGGTTCCTGACCTAGTATGTGGTCTTTTCCAAAAAACAAATTCCAATGAATAAATAAATAAAAATTTAAGAATATTCCTTGCATTAAAAAATGTATATTTGCTGGTGGGAGTTGAAGGACCAGAGCTCCAAATGTACCCATTACCTCTTCATTATGTTGTTCACATGTTTTCTAGCCTTAGTAAATCCATCAGTCTCTTAAGAGAGGAGTTGTTAAAATCTCTTGCAGTGTTGGTCAGTTTGTCCTTATAATTCTCATGATTTCCTTTACACTATGCAGGAAGAATATTGAAGATTTTTTTTTTGTAAGCAGTATCCTCTTGGATTCCTTCATTTGACTTCTGAGCGACCAGAAACCTAGTTTCTAGCTGCTCTGGTGTCAAAGGCTTTCATTCTCAGATCACTTTGTCAGCTACAACACTGGGCCTTTAGGGAGAAAAAAAATGTTATTGTAAAATAGTGGAGTTTATGCTTAAAGGAGCCTTAAGCTCTTCTGATCCAACCAGTTTCTATTTCGCCAAACTCTGCCACAGCTTCTTTATTGTCAAGCTATTCTCTATCACCTTTGGGATATTCTTGTTACTAGAAAGAAATTCCTAAGAAAATATTCTTCCATAGCAACCCATCGGGCTTTGTTTTTAAAGACGGCTTAAATATCTTTTCTGTAAGTGAAACAATTTTCAGCTTTTGTACTTGTTTTTTCTCAACATAATTCTGGGTCCTTTCAACATCATAATTATTCTTTTCTAACAGCTTCTAGGTTCTACCCAGTAAAGCCTTGAGGGGCTCGAACTATCCATATACACTTACTCATATGAGAGAGGTGTGTGTATAGAAATGTTTTACTGGATTATTATTAGGGAAGTCTCTCAGAAAATATCCTGTATTGAGATTAAAACCAGCTGATTACATCATATGACTAATTTCTCTGAAAGCTAATGAGAGAAGACTCTTGCCTATTGTTTTAAGCCTACATGCTAGGATCCAGGTGATTTTTTTTTTTTCCTGAAGACAAACAACATACTGTACAAGGAAGGACAATAACACATAGCTAAAAAAAAGAAGAAAGAAAGAAAAGAAAAAAGGTCTTAGTTTAGAAATCACAGTGGCTTGTTTTCTATGTTTCTGGTAGAGATTAAGGAGAGCTTTACCACCATTTGCCAAATGAGGTAAGTGTTATGTTTGGAAGTAACTGTAGTAGGAGGTGTCAGGAGACCTCCTCCCCAATGCTGCAGTACCCTACTGGGCTTATAAGAAGTTGGCCTTAGGTCATGGGTACACCCCCTCTCACCATCCTGTTCCCCTGGCCATCCAGAAAGCAAACCCCAGCTTGGGGCCCAGAACTGTTGGATGACTGAAGAGTCCCACCTTCAGACAGACAATGCACGTGATTCCTTCGTATTGCAGAGCATTGTATGTGATGAGGACTAGAGGGACAATATTATCTTTTCACTAGTGTCTATCTCCCAGGTCTTAAAATTCATTATCACAGCAATATGAACACTCAGCATTCATTCCTACAAAGACTGGTTATGTGACACCTCTGTTCCTTCTATTAGCCTCACTGGCTCACCCTAATAAGGGGAGGAAGGGCCTCTGTGATAACTGGCAAAACCTCTCTTTGATTAAACCTATTTAGAGATGCTTAAATAATGTTGTCTAATGTGGTTATATCAAAAGCACCCACATTTCTCAGTGCTTCTGAAGCCCCAACTTAAGTGAGGCCAGAACAAATGCTTTATTTCAGTAAATACCACATTAGTGTACACTGTGAAGCAGCCATGTTACACAGTTGACTCAAATTGAAATTACTTTCCGCCAACAACCCCTGAATCTTTTTCACACATGCTGCTACTGAACCACGTTCCCCATCCTGTACATATGCAGCTTTTTCTTTTTTTCTTTTTTGTTCAGACCTTTACATTTTCCTGTACTAACTTTATCATCTCAGTTGTCTAGCCTATTATTCCAGCCTACCAACATACCTCTGGGTCTTGACATCATCTCTTGCAGCGTTTTCCAATGCTGTAAAAGTCTCTGCAGAGGTTTTTGTCATCTGACCAACCTCACTTTACATATCTTCCAAGTAAGATGTTTGCCAGCTTGTTGAAGAGCTCAGAGCTCCATTTTATGTCCCCTGAGACAGTGCTTTGCAGGTGGGCAGGGACTTGCCCATTGATTTCTTAAATATTATCATCATTTCTGCCCTGGTATCCAATCCATATGTTCCTGTCTTATCCAAAGGTGAGAGGCCCTTTTGGATAATACTAGTTGAAACCTGTTTAAAAATATTTGTTTCTTTGATCCCCATCAAAGTTGAAAGTGGGATAATGTTCCCTCCCATGAAAGCATCCTATGTAAAGGATCAGAACAGGTGTTGAACACTTTCACAGAATTATTCAAATATGGCTTATTTTGTCACATTTCACATCGTGACACTTTTTCCCTAAGACCAATTTTGTCCTGTAAGATCAATTGTTGTGATTTCAGATATAGAAACAGGACTGAATTTCACCCAAACCTATTTTTCCCCATTTTGTAGGTATTCCAGTTAATGGTTTTTTCTGAGCTAATGCCAAACTGCCAAATACTAGAGTGAGGCAACTAGAATACGAGAGCTAGTCCGAGTCCCCTAGTCCCATCCCGTCAGTCAGCTGCCTCGCCTGTTCTTCTGTCCTTCCTTCACCTTCACCTCCCTAAACTTAGATTGATTATCCCCGACTAGGACGTTGCATACACTGCAGTCCCTCTTCCAGGTGCTTTCTTGACAAGGCCGTCCTGGGAGGAGCTACCAGACTCCATCACTCTTGCGCGGAACTCTTCATGGCCTCCTGTCCAGGCTTCATATTAATTCTTCTCTTGGCTGCCCATCGTCCTAGAGCAGCACTTTCCCCATTGTTCAGACCCTTCACCACCTAATGGATTTGTCACTCTTCCCTAAATGTCTCCCAAGCTTCCCTGGCACCCAGCTTTACTGTGGCTGTTCTTGTGACCAGTAATGTCCCAGCCCATCTCTACATTTAGAAATCTTGATCATCCTTGTAGCAAGAAACCAATGTTTCTCCTCAGTGGAGCCTGAGCTGATTTCTTCACTGGAAGAGATTTCTTGCTTCACTGAGCTTCTGTTAACACTGTGCAGATTCCAAGGGACAGTTGTCATATGTAGAGCTAGTCATGTGTTCCTTTATCAGATGCAGCTCTCATGCTCATCTTTTTGGTTCACCAAAGTGATGTCACTTTATGCATAGTGAGGATGCACTGGCTGGCTGGCTGGCTGGCTGGCTGGATGGATGGATGGGTGGCTGGATGGATGGATGGATGGGTAGAAGGGTAGATGGTTGCATGGATGGATAGATATGTGTTAACATTACAAAGCTAGGCTAATAGAAGTAATAATAGAATCGGTTCCAAATTTGGTGTGAAGGTATTTATATAACACCACTGCAGATCTCTTCCGTGGCTTTGCTTTGATCTTTTTGTGGAAGTGTTAGTAATTAACATCCGGTTTTATAAATTAGAACAACAGTTTCATGTTTTTTTGCTGTAGTATAAATGTATCACCCCTTAGTTTTGCATGCTGAGAAACACATACTGGGAGAAAAGGTATGGCAGAATATTCCTACCACATTCGTTAAGCTTCAGAAATAATTTGAAAGAAGACTTTGCCATTTCTGAAAGCTTGTCCTGCACAATTTGGTAAACACATTGAAACCATTGATCTTTTCAATACTAAAAGTCAGCACTCTCATAGTAGAGTAGTATGCTCTAATTACAACCAAACACTATCCACAGTTGTTTGGTTGTTGTTCCACTAGTAAACTATGGGCCAGGGATCTGATGTTTAAAATAGAGATTAAGCCCCAGAGTGAAATGGTCTCCCTGCCTGGAGAGGGTGATTCTGTTGTTCTCACACTGTAGTATAACAAAAACATGATGTTGCCAGCCCTAGTGGGGGCCCAAAGCCCATCTGTCTCGCTTGAATTTGAAAGGGAACCACATCCTTCCTGTTGCTACACAAAGATGCTGAAAAGAACTGACAGAGAAAGCAGACAGATAAGTATGTGCTATGTTCCCCAGGTATGCTGCCTGCCCCCTATAACAGCATAGTTGGGAGAAAAGGAACAAGACTATAAAATGCTGACGAAAAGCCAGTAAAAACTGTTCTTTTTAAATCTACTCCTCCTGTTTTTTTTTTCCCCTCCAAATATGATTCTGTAGATGATAGCAAAACAAAAGAAACCCAAGATCACTTTTTGTATTTTCAAGTAAAACCTGTAGTTGTGCAATAGACTGGGTCTCCCTCTGCCAGTCTGCAAGCTGAATCCATCCCTTCTTCTGTGACTTTGAAGACCCTTTCCCACTTCCTGAAATAAATTCCCCAAAAGTATGAAGTGGCTGAAACATGCCATTTATTTCCGTCATTCAGTGAAAATTTCCAACTTGAACGGAAGGGAAGAAGAAAAGAGAAAGCCTGGCAGCCATAAAGTATCTTTTCTCACCAAATATTTATTCTAGCCAAGGTTTATCACCTGTCAGGATATTCTAGTGATGCTACAGAATGTCACAAAACAGAAGGAGTCTGACCAAGATAAAGGCAAAGACTATTTCATCACAAATACATTGTATTGGTAGCCTTTGTGCACCCTACCCTGGTGGCCTGAAGTTAAAGATATTAAGTTCAAGCTAGATATAGCAGAAATGGAAATATAAATTTTTGAGATTCCTTCCAGGGAAATCATACAGGATTTCTGAAATTCTTTCCTAATAACCAAAATTGTCATCTTGTGAGTCTTTCTTTCTTTCTTTCTTTCTTTCTTTCTTTCTTTCTTTCTTTCTTTCTTTCCTTCCTTCCTTCCTTCCTTCCTTCCTTCCTTCCTTCCTTCCTTCCTTCCATGGTACCAGGAGTTGAACTCAAGACCTTGCATTCCCCAGGCAGGCACTGCACTGCTGAGCCATATCCCCAGCCAGCTATAGTTTGTTAATTCCACATTTGTTTCCATACATAGATTTTTGCATATTCATTTATTTAAAATATTTATGGAGACATGATGCTATTTATCTAGTATTGTGCTGAAACTTTATCCTATTTGTTATAATTGAGTCATCTAAATTTAAATTTTTTACTGTTAAAAACAGAAAAGTACTACAGTGATATAAAAAAGTATATACTTTGCCCAAAAGATACAGAATAATTTCCAGCAGATAATTAAATGTCTGAAAAGGAAAAGCAACAAGTAGAATCTGAACTAAAAGAATAGCTGGTTCTGTTTCAGTCTCCAGGGGAGAATATTAGAATGATTGGAGTTTACCTTTTAATATACTTTTGTTGGGTTATTAAAGACCATGTGCGTGTCCTCCCTCCCTCCCTCCCTCCC
>PVLA01001754.1:0-185866 GCA_004027455.1 Hydrochoerus hydrochaeris | reverse complement strand
TAGTCTTGAATGTTCAGTCTTGCTGCCTCTACCTCCTAGAATGCCAGAATTACAGTACATACCACTACACTTGACTACTAAAGAGCTCTTGAATTTTTCCTTGTTAGAAGCATAGTCTTGTCAGAGAAAACCCACCTGTTTGGTTGGAGCAAACAGTGTTAAACCTTCTTTAAGACAACCCAGACTATGTGTCATACACATAATTATTATTACCATTAAATTGTAGCTCTTGCTCCAGAAAGGCTTAACCAAAGGTACACCCCATGATCAGCAGGCAACATTTGGGACTGCAAACACTAGGATTTTCAGGGAACGTATTTTTAAATTCACCTTCACTCACATGTTTCCTGCCTTTAGGAATTTGCCATGGACTTAAAATGGCAGTGCTAGAAATGTTGACGTTATCTGGGGTCACCATGGCAGTGGCCCACGACTGTGAGTGGTTACCTGAGATAATCACTGAGTCAGGGCAAAATATTCACTGTGGATGGTTCACTACTTTTAATTCAGTGCACCAGATCTTAAACTTGGGCTCATCTTCTCAGTTTCTGAGTGTCTGTGCCAGTGCTTTCCCATAGATATAATGCACACTGCACATGGAAGCAGTTTGTGTAGTTCTAAATTTCCTTGTAGCCACACTGAAAAAGCAAAAAGAAACAAGTGAAAGCAGCATTAATAGCATATTTTATTTGATGTGATTTCAATCCATAATCATATTTTTAAATTTATGAATAGGCATTCTGTTCTTGCTGCCTTTGGAATCTGGTCGTGTGTCTTCATTGACATACTATCTCAGGTTGGACCAGCCTTGTGTTCATTGCTCGCTTACTGAACGAGATAATACGTGTCAATGCGCCAGATCAGATCCAAGCTGAGCACCAAATCACAGGACCCAAAACCTTGAAAACATGATTTCTCTACATTCTAGATCACATTTCTTTGAATTTTGTTCTTAATATATCATCTTTTCTCTTCAAAACCCAGAAAGATAAGCCAAATGTGCATTGCTGTAAAATGAGGGTATCTTACAAACATGCTTTAGCTCTCGCTAAGATAGTGTTACTATGTGATATATCACTCCTACCTTCTGCTGATTCCATGAAGTTCTGTATTTCCTTAATGTCAAAAATTCCTTTACCAACTGCAGCTGTTTCCTGTGGATAATGTTAGAAGTGGCTTTTATTTATGACCTGTCTTATACTGTAACCACTATCAGGATGAACATGTATTCCAAAGCCTGTATCTGAAGTTAGTCTAATTAACAATCTTCTGAGAAATAATCGTTCAACGTTAGCTGTGGCTCTCACCAGTAACACCCCTCCTTTGACCTAATCATAGAGTGTAATGTTAACATTCATAAGGAGGGGGTCAAAAAGTCATTTTGCTTTCTGTTTGTTCATGCATTGTCTTTCCCGTCTCCCAGCCTCCACCTCAATCCAGCTAGGGACCAGCGACATACAGAATTAGTAATGCATGACTGTGGGTGCCGAAGCTCTTTTATTTTCCTTATTTTTGAAATTGGCATCCTGCCTCTACCACAGAGACTTGTGAGAACGAAGCATAAAAGCACAGTATCTAACCCACAGTTAATGCTCAGTAAATTATTAAATGGTTTCAGAACAATAGAGGGCTAGTAGGATTCTTGTCTGAAAATGGAAAGGAAGCCTACCGCTTTGAGTTTTAGGACACTGCCCACATCATTCTTGGAGTCTAACCAGGAGGTACCCAGAGCGAAGAGCTCGAGGTTTCCAGTGTGTGCTCAGCACAGCAGCGTGACTCAGCCACCTCTCTCGGCAGTCGTGGGAATGTTGGAATGGACGTGACCCGTTCATTTCAAAGGAGGGGCAGGCAGCCTACAATGTCACAGGGAGGAAGTGACACAAACAGTACACTTCACATCTGCAGAACACATGCCTGTCTAATTTCATACAGGAGAGGGGTAGCGTTTGGGATGTCATTTGGGATCTTTGTTGATGTTTCTTTAAACAGTTTCACAGAATAAGGAAATAAAGTCCTTATAAAACTTTCAAGACTAACTTCCTTCTTTCTGCGAATTTGTCTCTTGGTTCTGCTCAATAAACCCTTGTAACTGGAGCTCATTGCTTTCCTCAAAGCTTCTGGGTATTAGCTCTTAATCGAAAACAACTAAAATCACACCAGGTGGTTGCTGGGCACATGTGGTGCAAGTCTCTCATGGAAAACTTGCAAATTCCTTAGTCCCTCTGAATCACTTCCTATCTCTACTGGACCCCTTTTGTCTACTTACTAAAGTGCTAGTTGGATAGGAGTATTGACAGTTACAGAGAAAAATCTAGACTCTCAAAGCATGTAGGAGCTTCTGTGGGCAAGTTTTAAATTTTGTTAATTTTAGTTATCTACGTGATTTTTCTGCCCACTCATCCTGATTGCGTGAATTCTGCACAAGTTGGATCCTTCTTTCTCGTCACGAGAAATCTGGAATGCTGTCCATTGCACCATAGAGCCAGCTGGCAGCCTTCTTTTAAGAACCATTTTTTAATGCTTATAATCCACACACACAGCACAAAGCATGGTCTTTCTCCTCTTTGGACTTATTTACCTGTTACTATTAAAGGATCCTGAGGATGATTTCAATGTCTGACACTATAGAGAACAGTTAGCCCTCCATGCCCTTTCTTCATTGTCATGGTTAGGCATCTGCTTTATTTAGTAGAAGCAAGAGCTGTTAAAAACCTGTATTCATACCATGAGATATTGCTAAGTAATAAAAACTGCCATAATGAATAAAGTAATAAAAATCACTATACTACTCAGTAGGAATAAACCACCAAATGTGCAATAAGAGGGGTAAATGTCAAAAACATTCTGGTGGGTAGAATAAGTAAACATGAAGAGTACAGACTATATAATTAGAGTTGTTTGATGTTCTGGGCCAGAGAATCCATGATAGAAATCACAGCCTTATTTGCCTGGGATAGGATTGACTACCAAGAGGATACTGATGGATCTTACTAATAAAAATGTTCTACATCTGATGGGGCTTTAAGTCACAAAGGCATGAAAAGCTTGTCAGAGTTCACGTAAGATATCCATCATACTGAGTAAAAATTACAGCTAAATCTGGAAGAGAAGCAAGAAGTGGGAGAGGAGGAGGGAAATTAGAAGAGGAGGAGGAATAAAAAAAGGAGGAGGAAACAAGGAAGGAAAGACGCCAGGGCTAGAAAAGGGAAGGGAACAAAAAATTTCACACTCCTTCCTAAAATTCCTGAAGTTATTAGAAATTTTCTTTTATGAGATATTTTCAAAGACAGCTATTAGGCCCCTTGCGTTCAAGAAGCATAGACTGGCTTCCTTTTCCTAGATTATCCTAAAGCTATCAGTGGTGCCTCCACTCACAAATTTAATTCTTCTGGAAGCAAACTGAAGTGGGTGAGAACTGAGTCAAATTTCTCATAAGGTCCAACATTGAACCTAACCATGAATTTGATCCACTTTTTATCCAGTTCAGTTTGTGACCAAAATCAGGGAAAGAATGAAGTTTGTGAATTGAGTACCACTGTAAAATTGCGTAAGAGAAATGTGCTACTTGAAATGTGTTGTTTTTGGAGAGATGTATATTTGTGTTAATTCAGAATACTTTTTTAAACCAGAACTTTTTTAAAGCATTCTGTGTTAAGAAATGCAAATATTTACCATGAATTTTAAAATCGTTTACTTTCTTACCTCTCCCTCCACCCCATCCTGTCTGCTGTTGAGACCCTTAAAAAATACAAATCTGCTGTTTAACTCCTGCTCAGAAGCTTCTATGGCCTGCCTCTGCTTTCCATGCAGGCAGTGCCTAACTCTAGTGGCCCTGTTCACTCATTCTCAGGTTTTGTTTCACCAAACGAGGCTGCGACCCTGGATGCACTTTGCTCTTTGAATCTCTGCTTTTACAAGTGTCTTTGCTCAGCCTGGGAAGTACTTCAGTCATCCTCTACATTTGCTGGTTTTTGCTGCAGACCTGTCTCAGATGCTGTATTAGTCAGCTTTTTTGTCACTATAACAAAATACCCAAGATAGGCTATTAGTGAAGCAAAGAGGTTAATTTAGCCCATAGTTTCAGAGCCTCAAAATCCAAACAGCATAGAGTAGGCTTGGCAAGGGCCACCCCAAGTTACATCACCTTGCAGTGCACAGAGCAATGGCAAGAGCAAACACGTGACTGTATCTCAAGTCAGGAGCACAGAGGACTAGAGGGAGCCAGGCTCAGGTTTTTACAGCAGTTGTCTTGAGAGAATCATCAAAGAATGCCACCAAGGGCACACTGCAGTAATCTAAGGACTGCCCTCCCAATAGCGTCATGTTGCAAACCAAGCCTTCTATCAAAAGAAACCTTTGGGAAACTCTTGAACCCAAACATAGCAGGTGCTTATCCTCTGAGATCCCAACCTAGCTTCCTCAGACTGGGGGTGACCTGTGCTTCTTACACACTGCGCGTGTCCCTTTGGGTGAGTACACTGGCACATTGCACACCACCGTCTCTGTGCACTGGATGCTCTTCAGCACTGGGGGTGCACTGTACATCTTGGTGTTTCCTGCATCCTGCTTAGAAGTGTAATGTTGGTCCATAAATGGTGGGTGGAGAAGTGGATGAGTGAATGGATTCATTCATTCCACACTGCGGCATTACCCTCCTTTGGGAGGCTTCTGAAGAGGAGACAAATAAGGACCAGAAAGTTCCAGCCTAGAGAAAGCAGACTTTTGGAGATATGTTACAGGATTGTGACCCAAGTCTCCTTGCTTTATTTTTCAAAGTGGTAATGAGAACTTGACTATTCTCTCTGCTTGGGCTGCACTCTCTACTTCTGCATCTCTGCATGAGGGAATTCCTACCCTGTTCTAAGAAGAAAATGAAGACATACCACTAATAATATAAATCAGGACGGGAAGGAATAATAGGAATATCTCCTCACATCACTTTGTGTCTTATGTTTGTAAATGCCTTTGCATTTACCACTTTGTTTTATCTTCATAAAATTCCCATAAGCCAAGAGAGGAAAGAAAATTGTCCCTAACCCATAAGTGAGAAAACTGGGATGAAGTAAAAACCAGCTGATTTTTCTGAAGTCACATGTCTGGTTAGCCCGTGTGTTCCCACCAGCCTGAGAGATTGTTCAAAAGAACAAGTTCCCAGGAAAGATCAAATAATTGCTGGAAAAGCACTTCCGATCTCTAACGAAAAGAGATCTTTCCAGCTGAGTGCCCTCCCCAAGGCCTGAAGAGTATCATCTGCCAAGCTGTTCCTTTGTCTGAACCTCCCCCGGCTGCAGGCCACTGTGAAATCTGTGAGAATCCAGAGAAGCCATCGCTACAGAAATACCCTTGAAATTTATGGAATAAGTAACTGTTCATTCAGGTAGAAATTAGAGGAGCATCTTCTCTTAAATCCCTGCAGGGCCCCAGATGTGGGCACTGATTCAGATAAGGAGCTTTGTGCCCAGTGGAGAGGCGTGTGCTGAGAGACAGCTATTTTTGCTGGGCCCTTATAACATTCAAAAGCAAACATTTGACAGTAGGACAGCGGCTACTGAAGCTGCATTTGCAGCTGCAGCTACATCATTCCTCCAGGGAGGCAAGATGGCTCTTCTCCAACTATTCAGAAAGGGCAGGAGCAGAGCAGAAAGCAAGCTTGCTCAGGCTCCATCCTGCATGGTCCCGCTCCGTGTTCCACGCTGGATGCCTTCCTTAGAAGCTCCTTGGAGAGGCGGCCCTGCAGCTTTGAAACCTGGGCTCGTTCTCCCTGCGCTCTCAGACCCGCTTTATCCTGTAATAAAATCCCACTCATTTTCCTGGCAGTGCGAGAGCCAGATCTTTTTCAGCATGAACAAATGAGAAGCTGTGAATTTGGCCCACTTACCAGTGAGGATTCCATACCCACTCCAAATCTTAAACATATTCGAATTGTGTTTCAGAGTGGATTCCATTAGAATCCAGTTTCAATAGCTGTCAGGTAGCTCCTACCTCTGGGGTCCTCTTGTAATTGTTTTGCACACACTCTGCCGTGTTCTTCTTTCCATGAATCTGTCTCCATTGCGGTCTTATAACCCAAATGTCACAATGAGCTGCCAAAAGGCACCAAAAGCCCTTAGCAGAAGGCACAGGAAGGGATCAATCACATGAGCTGTGTCAATTGAAGCCCTTATTCCTCTGATGATGTAGCCAAAGCCACACAGAAAGTATTTCCTTTTATTTTCCTGTAGAACCTATTTATTCAGCTGCTTCCGGGACCTAGAATAAGACATGAGAGAAATCACAAAGAGAGGTCAGAAATACAGGGAGACATATACAGAAAAACACATTTGGTTTTGTTTCTAAAATAATCCAATAATATTTAACCTTGTTCTTAATTTGGAATTCTAGTCAAAACTGCCAACCTAGGGAAAATCATCCAGCCTCTTCGCTGTCTCAGTATTTAAAGCTTTCTCAAACTTGGGGTTGTATGTGACCAAAATGTAGGACAAATTATAACTCATTGATGGTGTGAGTGTTTGTAGGTGTTCCTTGAACTTCTCATCTTTTGTTCGTGTCTTTTTCAGTAAACAGAAAAGGGATGATAGCCAGTGTCTTTTAAATTTTTGCCCCAACTGGTAAATGATACATTCCTCATCTTTATGTTTGGTTTTTAACCTTTGGGTTCCCAGTTTATTCCTTAGAGAAGTGGTTCTTTTCAGCTACCAGATTCCACTAGGGTCTTTTCCTCCAGAATACGTGTGAATTCTTCCCTTTGTCAGAAGTAAATATCCATAAATTCTCCCTTTCTAATTTATCTCCTGGAAGACTTGCAGTAGTAATCCAGGCTTCAACTCAGATCATCTTTGCTCTGGGATTGTAAATTGTTGAATATCTTGTAAGTGAATAATCCCAGCCTTCTCGCCCAGAGGAGAGGTTGTATCTTTATATTGTTCTGTCCATCTCTACCATCATCAGCAGTGGAATATCATTTTACAGTTTCTTAAGAGTATTTTATCTACATTGGAAGCAGCAATTTACCCTTCTGATTGCCACCAGTGACAGCTTCTCATTCTGAAGTTTGAGCATAACCATGGACTTAATAGTCAAATGGATGTGAATTTGAAATCTGGCTCCACCACTTTCTGGAGATTTGCTCTGAGTTCATTCACTGAAGTAAAAGGATCTCACCAAAATGTCAATCATCCAGGAAAATGCCCAGGAATAGAGCATACTCTCAAAAATTGTTTATCCTCTCCTCTTCCTTTCTATTAGGAGCTCACAGGAGGGGGCCTAAAAGGTTTCCTATGAATTATTTGTCTTGTGCCATTGTTTCAAAAACTACCATTCCTGCAGAAAGCATAAAGCACCTTTACAGAAGTCATGAGGGGCATGAGGCATAGCCTAGCAGATTCCAAAGCTAGTGCAGCATCTCCAGCCCTGTCAGAATGCTGGTTCCCAGGATCTGTCCCAGGCCTGCTGAATCATAAATTGGGGGTGGAGGAACACCCCCATCTGTGTTATCACAAGTTCCTCAGGTGATGCTCGTGTGCATAGTGTTCAAGAACCACCCATGTACTGGAAAGTACATTGGCCCACTTTCTTGTATGTTCTTCTGTAGAAGCCAGTAATCTCTGTTTCATGCTGTACCTAGCCTCCACAAATTGGAAAGTGGATGTAGAATTGAACCAAAGCACCTCCAAGGCCTTCTCCAGCTGTGGCAGAAGCTTGCTATCACCATACCAAGAAGAGGGGAAAAAAAATCTGTATTTCTGCTGTCTCAAAAGTAATGCATTATTGCTGTGGAAAAGGAATACTGTATAAGGAAAAAGAAACTTAAAACCATCCAGAATTTCACTTTCTAGTGATTTCCTTTGTACTGTGCTCTTCCTGTCCCTTTTTCTTTTTATGTGAAGGCACACGTGCGCACCAGTCTGTGTAGATAGCATCTCATGATAGTCATTCAGCGTTAATCCTCTGCGTGGCTGGTTGTACTCGGTGTAGTTTGGGTCCTGGTGGGTGCACTGTGGGTCTGTGTCGGGCAGAAACCTCGTGGAGCTCTCATAGAAAACAAGTAAGGTCATTTCCGAAAGCATTAAGTACTACAGCACAAATAAAATGGTGGCGTGAGAAAGTGGCCCATTGAGATTTGATGCCAAGGAAACCCTTTCTGAAGAAGTGACATTGAGAAGGAAGGAGCCAGCTGTGTGAGTATTTTGACAAAGAGCATTTCAGGCAAAGGGAAAAGCCAGTGCAGAGGGCTGAAGGTAGGGTCCAGGGTGGGGTATATGTTCGCAGAAGAGCAGAAAGGCTCCCAGGATGGCCAGGGAGGAGATGCAAAGGGAAGAGCTGTAGAAGACGAGGCTGCAGACATGGAGCGGGGCCAGCGCAGGTGGACAAATGGTTGAAATTGATTTCAAATATAATAGGAAACCATTTGAAGCCTGGAGTAATTTTTAAAAAGATCACTTTGTCGGATAGAGACTGGATTATAGAAGTCAAGAAGGGAAGCAAGAGAAGAAGCCCTTTACAGCCTGTAGTGCTTTGTAACTTAGGTATTTCCCTTAACTCTACCATAAGCATTTTAATATTCTATCACATTATCGTGTTTAATGACTGCAGAGGAATCTGGTGTCAAACAGATGCATTTTATTAATCCCCTTGTGCATGTACCCAGATTATTTCCAGGTTTTTCTTACTGTGAAATGCACTGACGTGAGTATGGTCCAATCTTTACACGTATTTCTGTCCTGGAGATAATTTCTAACAGGAAGTCCGCGGCCATGAAGAGCATACATTTGGAGACCTTCTCCTGAGTCTGTTAGTCATTTCATCTGTAATTATTTAACTGGCCACTTGCAATCATTTAACACCTTTACTGGACAGACTTTTACTGGGCTGATACTGGCGGGCAGCTCAAGAAGTGCGCTCACAGGACCCGCCAGGAAAACCCAGCAATCAGCATGAATGATTTCTCAGAGCTGTATTTCTTTTTTCATTCCAGGGCAGTGTCGCATTCACCTCATTTTAGTCCTGTCTCTGGCACTGTATGTAGGAAAAGTCATAAAAAAGTAATGATTTGTTTCCATGTTCCTGTCTCTTTTTGCTGATTCCTGGTACCAGATGATGTCATGTTAACTTAATTGTTAGCATTGTATGTTTCCATTATTGTTTTCATTCTCCGGTAATTAGAAAACTCAGATATGCATTAGAAAAAGGGCTTTGTTTCAGCCTATGTTCTTCATATCCAGATGTGTCCTCCCCTTCCCTGACCTCACGAAGTGGCGCTGCCCCATGCATTCTGTGGTCTGGCTCTGTTGGCCTGTGGGTTACAGAGTCTGCATGGCACCACTGTGGAACTCACCATGGCCCTACTGTGGCGTGTTACTGGCCTAATCTGCAGTGCCAAGAGTGGCCAGTTCTTTTTCTGTTCTGCTCAGACTTTAATTCAAAGTTTCAGTTGGAACTTTCTACATTTAACAGAAAAGAGAAAATTATCAGAATTAAAAAAAAAAAAACCTTATCAAATGACCACATAAGTGTTCAGTTTTGCATTTTGTTTTTCTTTCCCCTATCACCAGTCACAGAACATGGTCTCTATCTGCAAGGAAAGGACATTTTTTTTTAGACTATTCTCAGCAGATAGTTGAAGACAAAGATGGGATCTTTCTATGTGATAGGATCCCCTGTCACCAGCCTCAGCCATAGGACTTGTATGTTTATAGCTCTGTTCACCTGGGATATGCAGACGTATGTCAGCTTCATATAGTTCCTGGACAGGGCGGCCCATCATGCCACTGAGCAGGGTCATCACTGAGGTACTAGAAATTCTCCAGGGACTTGTGCATGAACTGTACTTTCTTTTGTCCCATCCTGTTTTTTCTCATTGAATCTAATGAGCCCACCTGTAGCAAGCACACAAGTGTTGGGGATATGGGTTGGCAGATAGATGGACAAGAAGAACTGTTACCCTCAAACAACGCCATAATCCAAACACTGTTAACCCAAAAAATTTCAGAGCCACATCCCTCCATTGGAGTCAAAAGGTCAGTGTCTGGTTAGCTCAGCATAGGTAAGGAAAGCCAGGTGACTTGCTCAGATGAATGGTTCTTAGGTGGTGGCCCATTTCCAACTTCTAGTGACGATCATATACAGCAGTTCCACTGATCTGCAGAGGTCTTCAGGGCAGCTTCTCCCACTGCATACAGGAGAGGTCTTGCACTGAGGTGAACCCAGCAGTCCATTATCTGAGTAGGGCTTCTGGAAAATCCGCACTTGAATGTCGGCGATGGGTAACAGTTGGTTACAGGCAGAAATGCTGCCTAATCCTAGTGCTTTAGTAAAAGTGACCCTTGAAGTTGGTCCTTTGATGATATGCTTCAGACTGGGATAACACTGTTCTCTCTCTCTCTCTCTCTCTCTCTCTCTCTCTCTCTCTCTCTAAAAGATAACCCTTCACTCCCACCTTTCAACTAATACATTAAGAGATATGAGTCTCGTAGGTCTTTTATTGCACCTTTTTGCAAAGATTCTTTCCTGAGTTTAAATCAAATAGGTTAGGCAGAAATACAGTGTCTCCCTTCTTCATTTTGTTTTATTTTCCTTTAACTCTTAGCATAATAATTCATTTTGTTGTCTGCTCAGTTAATTCTTTAGTGTTATCTCTGATCCACAGAGATTAGCCTGTTGAGGTGTCTGGATGGCCAGCCATCTCCTGGGCACCCAGGAGGTCACTAGGTCTCATTTGTGCCTGGAATAGGAAGGCTTGTCATGACACCCTCAAACACCCAGACTCCAGTCTGAATCCTGTCTCTATGTACAAATGCCTAGTAACACCTGTGCTTCCTGATTGCCTGCTATATGGCTGGATAAAGGCCTAAGACACTTCCTATTAGTTTGAACTATATTGAATTACTCTTTCTTTTGTTTTAGGTCAAAATGAATTGTGAAACTTCCTACCAGTAATTGATAGTAAACCATTGCATTTGGCATAATCCACATTTCACAGGGAAAGCAAGAGAGTTTTTGCCACCTACCCAGACTAGAAAACCTTTGCCTCAGTCATGGGTTTCTACGCTTCTGATACCCTGGAGAATGAGAAAGGATAACAAAATGAGGAGAGAAATGGAAGGAAACTTGTCTCAAAACCAAAAGGTAAAATTGAAAGCATTAAAAGAAAAATCACATGTTTGTCAGGCCCACACCATCTTAAGTAAGGAGCCACCCAGCCAGGACCTCTTGAGACACTGAGCTGAGCAGGTGTTACATATCTCCCATCAGAACGCAGCACCTTCATGCAGAGGTGAAGCCCAGCAGACTGAGAAATGGACCGAGTTGTTAGGAGACCTGCTCTGTGTGTCCTCCTTAAAACTCATGCAGATGCTCTTCATGTTTACATCATGTCATCATCTTGGTTTCCTTTCAGCATAACTCCAGAATCTCCCACACGTACGCATCTTGCCAGACGCTGTACTTGATTAGTAATTTAAACTAAATAAATCGCCTCCACCTTCATTATATTAGAGGTGCTGAATGACAGCACAGGTTTCAGGTGCCCAGTGGGATCTAGAGAGTTTTGGACCCATTGAGGTTAATTTTAGACTTAAAAGAACAATAGTCTCATGGTAATCGGCACTTCCCCTTGAGCATATTTCTGTTTCAGATAGGGGGAATTATAGGGTTGGATAAACCGCGAAGCTGACTGGCCCCTTCATGCACTTACCTCACCGGCTTGTTAATGTAGAGACAGGGAGGGAGAAAGGGTGGAAGCCATTCTTGGCAGGACGAATGAATGAAAGTGAGGGTGACAGGAAACTACCAATACACACTTTCCCCGAATGAGAACAAGAGCAGATGAGAAGGGGCAGCTCCACACAGACAGCAGAAAGCTCCCCACACACCCCTCCCAAGAAGTTCATTATCTCCCTTTATCGTGGTGGTTCTGAAATGTTTATTGACAAACAGGAGCAGTTCATACCTGGCCATACCTGGCCTGAGCAGGATCTACAGGGCTTTGTGCTGAAGGTGAGACCCAGGCACTTAGGCAGATGAGGCAGGATTTGAGTGCAGGATGGATGTCAGGTCCCGCCCAGGTAGCCAGGGGGAACTGAGAAGAAAGCGTAGGCAGGGTGAGGACATAGCACGACACTAGGTGGTTTCCACAGATCTCAGAAGAGCTATCACTGCGCCTGTCCCTGTTTCTCTTCCCAGCAAGCTTTCCTGTGGCCCAGCATGTGCTTTGGGGGTATCTGGCTCTAAAGACAGATTTGAGTTGAAATTATAAGCCTTGGATCTGAGATGTCTGCAGTGAGGCTGAAGCTCACTGTAGAAGTTTCCTCAGATAGCTGAGCTTTACACTTGAACCTCCAGTTCCAAGTACTCTTAGCTTTGTCCTGTGGTAAGTATAACTCTCGGAGCAGAGTTGTGCTTACAGGAGAGGTGCATCTCATCTTCCCTTAAAGAACCTAAGATTGCTTCTCCAAAGTGGTCGCAGTTCACATACTGCTAACACTGTGTGTGACTTCTCTTGGTCTACATTTTCTCTAGTACTTGCTCTAATACAGATTGAAAATTCTGCCAATAGGATCACTTCTTTATGTTGGAAGTACAACACGAAAGGAAGGACAATACATAGCCTGCAGTGGGTGTTGTGTTGTCTTCAGGTTGAAAGGTAATGGTTTTGTCATGTGGCCTGGGCAGGAAAGCAAAAATGATCAGGCACAAAAATAAATAAAAATAAAAACAAAAACAAAGATGAAATTGTGTTTTTAAAGGATTTGTTCCATCATGGGGAAACTGTCAGAATAAAAATAAAGAGGAAAAAATTGAAGCCATTATTTTAACTTGAAGATTTATACATTTGAGGCACAATAGAAATAGCAAAGAAGGTAAGATTAATCAGAAAGCATGTTAGAACAGAAAAAGTTTAAACTATTTTATATATAATTAACAAAGTCGAGAAAAAGGAAGCAGTTTAATACATTGAAAAAGCAGGAATTAGTATATGTAATCAGTCTGTTCTGTAAGTGTTCTACAGATCTAGTATTTTTGGCAGCATTTCCCTTTTAGCAGTAAAATCTGTGTAGAAAATGCAGAATTTAAGAAAAAAGGAAGAAAGCTAGGATCAGCGGATGTGTGGGGGAAGGTGCCTGCAGGGAGAAGGTGTGCAGATGAAAGGTGGACCTTGGTGGGACAGAACACCAGGAGTGTGTAGGCTGCTTATATGCAGGATCACTTTTTTCCACCTGAGCTAATAATAATCAGCATGTTGATTCAGCCTGGGTCAAAAAGAATTATGATAGAGCTGTTGCCTGGGCTTTTTCCAAGTGTGTACCATTGTTACTTGTTGAGTTAATTCGGGCTGTTTTGAGTAAGAACTGGAGCAGAGCACAGAGCCACACTCAGTTCATCATCACCTGAAGTCTTACAAAGCAGCTTCCCTGGGGCTCAGCAGGAGTTCTTGGGGATGGGCAGATTCGCTTAGTGCTGTGACAAAGTGCTTCTTCCCAGAACTGCCAGTTGATGACTCTTAACTGTGGGTGAACAAGAGTTTCCATCCTTTGACTGTGCTGAGCCTATATATCCAAGCAGAGCTGCCATGCTACAAAATTAAGCACTGCATTTTGGGAAAGAAAATAGGTGGCTGCCACAAGTGCATCATGACAGAACCATTCCTGTTCACCTTGCCAAAGCAAACTGCACAGCCAGAGAAGGGTGCTGTCACCTCTTCTTCACCTGCACCTTTAGCCCTGGCCGCTCTCTTGGACTTCTCTGCGCTGGCTTCTGTATTAGCTTTATGAGCTTTCCAGGTGAGGTTGGCATTGTTGTCCTCTTTTGCCTGTCCTGCATCACAGAGCTGTGTCTGTGATTATATTTAGGCAGCTACCCACACAGCTGCACAACCAGCCTCCGTCTCCCACTCCTACCAGTGCCAGAAGATCACAGGTTCTTCTGTGGCAGGGTTCTCAGAGAACAGAACTCACAGCCCTATTATAAATGACCTCTGTAGCCATTGATAGTTTCATATTTTTGTTCTCACATGCAACATAAGCTTTGCTTGGCTACCATTGGGTATGATTTATGAGGTATGAATTATACATAGACAAGTAGCTGGAATGGATAGAGCTGTTTGTCCAGCTTGGGAAGTCTCCCGTCTCACTTAGATGCCACCTAGACAGCCACCTGGATGTAATCTCCTCCCACTCAGCCTCTCATAGCCTCTCGGTTCTTCTTCTCTCCCCAGTTTCACACCCACTTATACTGCATAAGTATTAGCTGGGTAGTGCACAAATGCTTTAGTCATTGGCACATGGTGAAGAGGACAGATCTTAGATGTAGCCAGGTCTACATTAAAATCCAGTTCAACCCAACTGCAAGGCCTGAAGCAAGTAACTTGACCTCCCTACACTCATTTCCCTGTCTATAATGCCATTGGCAGCTATTAGTAGTAATAATAATTCTCAGCTCACAAAGCTATGGAGGATCAAAGGAGATAATTTATATGTTTTGCATAGCAAAGCTACAGGCACCGTAATAAGCAGTCAGCAGCAGAGCACATGTGTAGTTGTTTAGATCTGCTTCCTGCCTGCTTCTCAGGCTTCACCTCCAGCCACTTTCACAGCTGTATATTTCAGTTCCATTAAACTACAGCTCATCTTGAGCGTGGACCTGTCTTCTCAGTGCTTCCCCCCAGGGCCTCGTAATACACCCGAGCCGTGTTTGAGCCCTCATAAACACGGGCAGACATTGAAGTAGCCACGGGACCACCTCCAGTTCTTTCAGAGCATCGTACTGTGCCGTGCGTCCTCTGATGTGCCCTTGCCCTGGGTTCCCAGCCACTCTTTGTCTGCATGAGTGTGCAGTCCCTTCCTGATTCCTGAGCTGGGTGGACAAGAACTACCCCCCCCCGTCCCTCCCCAGCCTCTCCACCCTGCTTCTCATCTGTCCCCCGGTCCTTAGAGATGAGCTGCTCCAGGGCCGGGGCCGTGTTTGCCAGACTTTATCTTCCAGTGCCTGTCCCCATAGAGGAGATCAAAATGCTGAATAAAGGCTGGAGGCCCCAGGCTGAGTATAAATGAAAGGAGATGTGCAGAGACAAAAATGCAAGGGAAGTGAAACAGGTATAAACCAGTGACTTGTTACTATGGTGATTTCTGACTAACTTTTGTTTGAAGAGAGAGAAGTTTCTCTATTCTTGTTTTTGTTTTTGTTTTTTTCTTACCTTTAGCAGCTCAGGGAAAACCCCTGGACCTAGCAGTCCCTCGAGGAGAGCCAGAAAGCATTGCAGCCTCCCAGTCATATGGCAGTAGGTGGGTAGGCCCAAAGCCTCTCACAGTTCCTGAGCAGGTTGAATCAGATCATAAGGTCTATATTTTAGCAACAGGAGAATGCAGAAGACACAATCATGTCTTCTGAAAGCTACAGAAAGAGCTGAGTATGATAGAACACACCTATAAGGGCCAGGGATTTAGCTCAGCAGCATAAGCACCTACCTGGCAAGGTCACAAGTTCGATCCCTGGTACCCAAAAAAAAAAACTATAATCATAGCACTTTGGAGGCTGAGGCAGGAGGATCCTAAATTCAAGGCTAGCCCTGAGTTATACACTAAATTTGAGGTCAGCCTGGACCATATAGATCCCATCAAAAAATAAATAAAATAAACAACAACAATAACCTGCAGTAAGAAAGAACATTTAAAAAATTAAAAACTGCAGGACCCTTCTCACATCAGTAGAAGTCTCTCTCATGCCAGGGTTGGGGCAGTGGCTCTGACAAGAACATCTGAACATTTGTAGTGAAACTTGCCTTCTTGGTCCGATCACCCCAGGGCTACTCCTGACTGTAAGGTTCAGCTCACGGCTGAGGAGAGCTATGTCATGCCCGTCTGTGGCCCCAGAGCTTCTGTGTGCATTTGCGCAGAAGGCACTTGGCGGTGGGCTCCTTGCTGGAGTCCATTTCTCGGCTGACAAGGAAACCCAGCTGGAGAGTGGGGGAGGGGCCACACGCCACAGGACTCCAGACCACTCGCTGCCCTGGTCCAGGCTGACAGAACACCGTCTGGACCTTTCCAAATCAGGGGCTCGATGTTACAAAACTCTGATGTCCAGAACATTTGAGAACCAAGTTAGCCAGCCCTAGAAAATGGCTGGAAACGAAGCCTCTCAAGAGACCGCCTGTTACAGTAGGTAGATGAGGTAATTGCAGATGTGGGTTCAGATCCGAGTCCCACAGACTGGGTGATCCTAGACAAACTGCTTAAATTGTATGATTCCCTAAGGATTCTAAGCTGCAAGATATTCACAAGGTTGTTCTGGAGTCTAAATGAAATACCATGTGCAAAGTGCCAAGCAGAAAATAAACTGTCAGTAAGTGGTAGGTATTATCACTTACTGTTACCTTCCTGATGCACATTAATCAAGAGTTCACTTAGTATCAGAAGGAGTTGAGGAGATGGGGGGCACTCCCCACCATCTGATCTCTTGTTCTATTCACTTCCCCTTTGTGTCAAGGTACAGGTTACCAGTTATAACAAAAAGATCTCACTGCACATACCTGCACCCGCACACCCCACAAGATGGGCTCACACAAAGCTATTCATGCCTCTCTCACACGAGGGTCAGAGACTGGCACTCAAATGAATGACTAGCTCCACCCAAGGCCACCCAGGGCCCAATTCTTCCTGTCTTATGCCATGTCATTCCCTACAAGGGTGCCATCTTCTGCCCATCTTGGCCGATTTACTGGATTTCTATCCAGTTCAAACTAGGTCATCAGTAAGCCATCTCGGTCCCTTATATCCCTCCCACATAAAGTAGCCAGTTTGTCATCCCAGATTCTGTATCTGCACATTTCTGGGGAAAGTATCATTGATTGACTTCAGGAGGCTCTATGTTCTCTTCCTGTTGTTTAATTTTCTCTGTGCCCTTGTGGCTGTCGGCTTGGAATCCAGGAGTACACAGCTCTAATGAAACCTTCACGAAGACAAACAGCATGCAGTCCACAGGGGGCTCACCAAGGGGAAGGTCCCCTTCGGAGGGAGTACAGATGCTGTCCTTTCCTTGGGCAATGAGAAGGTGGGTGAAGGCCAGCTGGAGTCCACCGCTCTATTCCCTTTGTTTCTGTCTTAGTTCTCCGTTACTCTTGGGTCCCAGAAAAGGCCATGAAATTAGAGAGAAGTACATTTTCTGGCTGATTTATCAGTGTTCACACCAAACAGCTGCCAAAAAGCTTTGAAATTCTAAACCACTCAAGGGATGCAAAAGTTAGCTGGCATTGCTACCTCCTGGCAGCTTGAATAGAGTTCTAACGTGAAGACCCAGCAGTAAAGGCCCTACCTCCCTGTCATTCCTCAAAGAAGAGACACCAACGTCCATTCCAAAGCACAATGCAGATGTCGCCACAGCCAAGTTCTCAGGCCAGTAGGTTTTGACTGAGCTCAAATTCCATAACCAAGTACCCAGCAGTGAAAAGGGAAGACGTGGAGACCACACTCTGCCATGAGCCATGTACAGAGAAAAACATTGAATTTTCTCATTCAGAATCCATTTGTTTCTTTAACAGAATCACTCTTCTTGATTAGAGCTAGTGAGCTGAAGAGAGGGAGAAAGAACTCACCGTTTCTGAAAGGATAAGGCCACATTTGCCTCTGGTAGAGGATCAGCACAGTGGGTTTTTGTTCTGCTTTGGAGAAGGGTCCCCTCATTTCATTCTCCAGGTTCCCTAGGAGGGGACCTTGATGACACCTGTGCAGACACCACTTTGTGCTGATGTGTTTGCTTGTGGCTATGCCAAGTGACACCCGGACCAGCCAGCTCTGCACAACTCTTCCTGAAACAGCCGCAGCCCAGAAAGCCAGGCTCTGGCACCGTGGCCCAGATGGGACACTTGCTTTCCTCTCTCTCTGTGCTGCTTCAAGAATAGAAGTCCATGTTCTGGTTTTTCTTTTCGTGTGCTTATTCTCATAGAACAGGAGCAAGGAGGGTGCAGACTTGTTTGGCTGAGTAGCCGCATTAGAAGGAAACACCTCTGCTGGACCTTTTGCATGTCTGAGTATTTTCAGGTCACATAGACCAGTGTTCCTTACTGTTCTGTTCCCTGCTGGGATTGTCCCAAGTTCTAGGGATAGTGGCTTAAAAGTCAGTATCAAAATGCCAAGCTGGATGTCTCAGCAGGAAATGGTAGAAGGTGACAGGCATAAAAGTCAGTTCCCCCGCCTCTCCCACTGACCTGTACTCACAAAGCAAAACTGCTTTGCTTCCTCCTCCTCACCCCCCTGGAGCTGGGCCAGTGCATGGAGCTCGGGACCTCACTGCCTTAGGGACTTGCAGTCACCCCACCACCACCACCACCACCACCAGGACCATAGCACCTTGCATAGCTTCCGAGGTTGACTTGCGTAGACTGTCATTCCAAGTTTGCCATGCTCCTCTGTTTCCCTGGGACTCAGAACAACCAAGTTCTCAGGCCACTGATCCAGCCTTCGTGCCCACGTTTCTGTTATCCCGGGTCCTGCACTTGTCACCTATGGGGAACTTGATTGTATGTGCCTTCACTCTGTGCCCTTAATTAGATTTCTGCAGCACACATCTGGGTGGACTTGCTGCCTCCTCCCCACCTTGCCGCCCACACCACCCGCTTCTCTCCAAGAGGTTTGGAAAGCTCACTTAGAAGTCTCACAACCCTTTGGTACCTTGCCCCTCTCACACCTTCCAGAAGGAGAAGTGCCTTCTGAACAGGCTTGGAATCAATTGCTGACTGTCTCTTGCTTAATTTTTCAGATCAAGAAATAATGCCTGATTAATGGTTTAATTGTTTCAACTTATATACAGATTTAATCGAGGAACAATGAACGGGAGGTTTCCTATGAAGAAATTAATATGACTTGTTATGAAAACAGTGTGTTTTCATTATAAACCTAAAAAATAAAGAGAGCAGAGTGTTATTCCCAGAATGTTATTACCTACATGTCACAGTCCTTTTTCTGTGCTTCCTTTGTAGCTTTTTATAGGTATTTGTTAGGTAGTTGCAATCAAGCAGCCCTTCTTAACACGAACATTTTTCTATATTAATGATGATTTCTGCAAACATAAGTTTTCTTTTGTTAATGTTGCATTATAGGCACACCTTACAAATGCTTCGCCACCATCTGGCTAAATAATCAGGAAGTTTTCTAATTTCTTCATACATCACGTGTCATTTTTTAAAGGTAGCTCTTCTCAATTCACAGATCAACAAGCATGCTCATTTTTAAGGTTTTCTGGTATCACTAAGCTGGCTTATCAAAACATTAGATACTAATTCATACTCTCTTTCACCAAAAAAGTGAATATTTATTTTGGGGGACCTCCATCACTCCTGGGTAGACATTTTTGAAATTTGTGCATATAAAGTGAAAGTTGGTCTTACTAACCTAAATCATGTTTCTCTGATTACTCTGAAGATATTTTCCCATTAATTTTACAAATTGTCCTTTTTTGTGTGTCGCCTGTTCACATCTTTCCCCGTTTGGGGTTTTTCCTAGCCACATACATTCTTTGTATATTAAAACATTAACCCAAGAGACTTGCAAACACATGTCCACACAAAAACTTGGACATTAACAGAATTCAGAATTCATAATAGAATTCTTCATAATACAGTAGACACAATGTGGAAGCAACCCAGATGTCCATCAACTGATGAATGGATAAACACCATGCATTATACACAAACAATGGAATATTTTTTCAGTCTTAAAAAGGGATTATATGCTAATTTAGGCTACAAAACGATGAACCTCAAAAATATGCCAAGTGAAAGAAAACAGTTACATAAGGCTACATATCAGATGATTCCATTTACATAAAATGTCCAGAATAGGCAAATCCATGGAAGCATCAGTTGGTAGGTGTCAGAGGCTAGGGAGAAAAGGGAGTGGAGCGTGGTTAATAGATACAGTTTTCTTTTTAGAAAATGTTCTGGAATCAGCAGCACTGGTTTCCTTTGTAAACACACTAAACACCACTGGGCTGTCGACTTTAAGATGGTAAATTTTATGTTTTGTGAAATGTATCTCAACATAAAAGTTAAAAATATTAACCCTAAGGGATTTTTCTCAGGCCCAAAAAGGAGGGAGATGGAAGCTGCAAACTGAAAGCAGTCACAGTCTAGGCCCTTGTTCAGTGTGGCGAACTGCAGCACAGTGCCACAGCGGGCTGTGTCATTGGAAGCTCCAGAGGCTTCACTGGCAGTGCCTCGTTCCTTCTGAGCCCTTCGGCATAGACAGGGTTAAGACGTAGCACCTTTATTTTCTTCACCATTTCACTCGAAATCCTGAGGTCCAAAGCAAAGGGAATATAAGAAGAAAATGTTCTTACCCTCCTCTTGGAGCCTTTCCACAGTCTGGTATTAAGACTTCCTTTGGCCATTTAGGTTTGGGACAGTTCCAGCCTTCGGTTAACTGCGGTGTTAAGCCTAATGCTTCAGTCTGTCATGGGTTAGGTGCTCTCATCCCTAGGCACCAGGGAATGGAAGGCTGTGCAGGAGGAAAGGGGACCGTGCTGTGGGGACGCCCTGGGATCATTTGAACAAGAAAAGCCAGAGATGAGCAACCACAAAATATACTGGGTGCCAGGAATGTGGCTTCTTCTGAAAGCAGTGTTACATCTCGCGAGTGATTATATGAGCTCAGTGCCCTTGCTGTGTGGTACAGGACAAGACCCATCCTTGTTGTCCCCCGGAACCCTTACAGTGTCACACATCAGTGATCACATGGGCCGCCCACCTCTTATTTCTGAAGTAATTCCTTGATTTCATTTTTAAGTAGGCTCTGGCTTCCCATGACTGCCTGGTACCGGTGTCAGCACAGTGCATACTGCCACTTTGGCGTTCGAGTTCTCACCTCGGAGGCTGCAAGGTTCGGTGACCTGTGTTTGGTGGGGGCAGTCCTTCACAGAGTTCCATGGAAAGAGTACAAATATGCTGTTTTGTGCTTGCTGGGAGCACAATATGAATATCTCAGTTCGCACAGATACATTCCACAAAGTTTTGCCTGTAAAGGAAATCATATTTAAACACGGTGGGACATGGGGCTTCTGACCAGGGAGACCAAGGCTGACTGCTTTGTATATGTAAACACCCTCGCGGTGACTAGGAAAGATCAGGAAATTCAGGGATATTTTAGTGTTGTTGACGCAAGCCTTAATTAACTACATGGCATGCAGGACTACAGCAAGGGAGAGCTGACTCACCAGCACAGCCAGGGCAGTGGGGTACGTACGGGGGCTGAGGCTCTGACCCTGAAGGCCGAGTAAGAGCTGCGGAGCCAGGGGTGCTTTCCTGAAATCGGAGTGAGCTCTGTGGAACCAGTGCGGACCCTCCTTCGGCAGCTCCTTCTTTCTGCACTGGCCAGGATTCCCTGGTGCAGGAGGCAACTCTAGCAGAGGTTATGTACAGGCCTTGGACTCAGGCTTCCGGCTTCACATTGCTACCTACCACTGACTTTGCCCTGGACACATTCCTCAAGCTCTCTGTCCGTCCTTGGTAAAGTGTGGGAAGACAGTGCCTGTGTTTTAGGGTTGTTATGAGAATTAATCGGGACGCATGCCCCAGGGCCTAGTACCTTGTGGCAGGCATTCATTGGGTATTGGTCCTCATTTGTCTCCATTGTGCCCCATCCCCCCCAAAATATGTATTATTTTTCTATTGCTGCATAAAAGTAATACAAACATAATGTCTTAGGGAATCTCCTGTTGAGTAGTTTATAGTTCTGTGGTACTGAGGCCAGGCACGGTATGGTTGATTCTCTGTCCCGTGAGGCTGAAGTCAAGGTGTTGGCTGTGTCACCCGAAGGCTTAATTAGCAGAGTCCATTTTCACACTCATTCAGGCCTATGACCAAGCCCCTCTCTGGGTGATGGTGTGACTGACGCCCTGCTTCTGTGCTTCTGGCCAGCTGTGAGCTGTGCTTGGCTTCCAGCAGCCTCCACGCGTCTGCGGCGTGGGCCCTCCGGCCCAGCTCTGAGATCAGCATTGAGAAGACTGAATGCCTCTCATGCTTTGAATCCAAACGCCCAGGAAGAACCAGGCTCTCAGGAAAGGACCAGGTCAGCCCACCTGGGAAAACCCCCTTTTTTCTTTTTCTTTTTTATTTTATTTAAAGAGGAAAAAAAAAAAAGGTGGAACAGCCCTTTTTGTGATCATCGCTCGTCGCTGAATGACAAAAGACGTCCCACCACTCAGCACATCCCAGGGATTAGGCAGGGCATGTTCATCAGCATGGGAATCTTGGGGGATGCCTCCCAACTGCCTAACCACAAGGTTAGCAAAGCGCATATTTTCTTTCCTTCCCTCCTGCTGTCATTAAAGAGTTTTCCCATCTAGGCAGAGCCCTGTCTGCCCCTCTTTCTTTCCGTTGCTGAACGGGGGCCCTGGCTGGACCCAGCACCCGTGCTGAATATCCATCTGTCCTTGGGTTTTTACATCTGCACAGTGCCAACCTCTCTGTGTGTTCCCCTTGCCTCGGGACCTTGGGGACTGCACGTGCTTCTGGGAGTGGAACACAGTCCTGCTCTCTTCCCAGCCTCCCCTGTGACCTGTCAGGGTCAGCCAGCCAAGGGTGCTGCAGAGGACAGACCCTCTCCAAAGGCAACAAAGACCCTGGGAAATCCGAGCAGCAGGATTTGTGGAGCGACTCCCATTGCTACCAGTGTGACATCTGAGTGTCTCTAATTGTCTTTCTCCTAACAGTTACATGGTGAAAACTCAGACTTGTAAGGCATTAACTCCACTGAAAACGTAGCAAAATTCTCTGATGGATTCTAATTTTACAAGGATCAAGAACCCACTGCTGTGAACCCTCAATCCTGAAGTTAGCTCATTTCTGACGTGCCTCTGCCATATCTTATCCTTTCATTTATTGCTGTTGACTGAAAAGCGGTATTTGCTCAGAAAGCTACCGGATTTTGTCTTTCTCCCAGCAGAGCATATGAAACTGCAGCTGATCCTCAGCTCAGCTTTCGATTGCTCTTTCAGCTGCTCACCTCGTGTTTGGCTTCTAGATCCTAGCTCCTTTCCTTGTTCTTTCGCTTGTCTTAAACATTTGACCAGTTAAAAGGGACACCAGAGCAAACCGACAGTGAAAGGGAGCACCGGACACAAGCCCTCGGCACGCTGGCCACACATGGCTGTGCCTGTCACTCTCCACAGCCAGGGCCATCAGGAGCAGGGATGGCAAGTCACGTACCTAAAGGCTGTCACTTCTCCATCCCCACCTAGGCTGGTGTCTGAGCAAAAGTGCTCGCACGGCCGAAATCACAGTTACTTGTCAGTTTTGCCTTTCCTTCTTCTGCCGTCCCTCCTCTGCCTGCAAGTGTTTGTGCCTCCGGAAAGTAATTTGCTGGTGCAGAAGACCGCTGGTGGCCGTTTTTCTTGTTTGGTTCCCAGCCCCTGCACATACCTGCAGTCCTCTTGCCAGTCCTGCAGCATTGGAACCTCAGCACGCTGGCGTTGCTCCCCGCTTGGCAGATGAGACTGGAGCAGCGTGTGTGTTCGCTGCGCGGGCGCTAAACCAGATGCTCGCTGTGCCTCAGAAGGAGAAGGTGTGTTCAGCCTGACTCGCCTTGGGCCACAGAACCCTGTGACACTGCCCTGGAGAGACTCGGCCCTCTAGGCTGGCTTCTGGCCGTCACTGGAGGGCTCTGAGGCCACATGTGACATATGGCAGAATGCTAGGATCAATCCATAATGATTGCCAGGCTCACAGGAGCAGGGTGGGGCGATCCTTGAATTCTGAGTCTGGCAGCGCTTCCCCAGTTGCACACTACACTTGACCTTGGCCAAAAGACCAAGAAGCCCCAGTTGCATAATACTGTTGGCGCATTTAAAAATGTCCTCAAGAGCAGGGACGTTTTAAGTAAGTCAGGTTTTATTTGCCTAGTTGAAACAGGGTTCCTCCATTGGCAAACAGAATTGAGGATGAGGGGCTACCAGCCGTGACTGAGACACCTTGATCATGGGCACAGGGTCCTGTTGGGCACTGTGCTGCCATCAGATTTTCCAGGCATGTGAAGGCGCAGGGGTTGCAGCTATGGCCTCACGGTGCGTGCTGTTGTACTGGTCTGGTAACACCAGGCCCCGCTCTCAGAACAGCACTGTCCCGTGTTTCTCGGTGAGCCGCAGATCTAGAGCAAGTGTGTTAGTGCATTCTGTGTTCTCTCTCGGTGAGCCCACCGCGTCAGGCATGAGAGCCACGGCCCAGGGCGGTACACAGTAAGGCTGTTCTTGTTTTAGTGCGAATGTCCAGAAGTTTGCCCGGTGGCCAGAGCCCGCTACATGGAGTACAGCGCACATAGTGTCTTCCAGCTCTTCATCAGGAAATGGTTAGTCTGACTGGCCCAAGTGGGAGGAAGACAACCACAAGTTCTTACATAAATATTTTCATTATGATTAACTTCTAATGACTTGAGCCTGCGTTTACTGGTTTGTTTCTGTTTCTTCATGCATGTCAGTAAAGAAGAGAACAAGATCTGTGGAGAATTGTTACTTGACTCCACATTTCAAATGAATGAAGTGGTGACAGTGTTCTTCCTCCTGTCAGAGCGGAGTGTCTCCTTCAAAATAATCTGGAGTGCTTTTTAAAAATTCTTTCACTTAACAAACATTTATTGAATGCTACTATGTGCCCAGTATTGCTCTGGGTACTGCGAATGCATCTGTGAAACAAAAGCTGCCTCTAAGGAGTTTTTATTTTTCCCTCCATTATTGCAAAAAGATATATATATATATATATACACACACACACACACACACATACACTCTTAGTCACTTTTCACAGTCTGTATCTTTTTTTAGTGAATTACAGAAGGCTGACTTTTCTCAGTTTGGTTAAATGCAGAATCCTGTTTTTTGCAGGGGTTCTGATACAGGGTTTGTTTTGTTTTGCTAGCGTTGAAAGAGGAGTTTCTAACAAGACTTTTCATTGATTTTAGGTTCTGTTTTCCTTTCGTGTCATTTTTTTAAACTGACCCTTCCTAGCATGCCTTTTCAAACGAAAGCATTCTGGGTTACATGTTAATCACTTCCATGGAAAGAAAACAGCTGTTACACTGCTCCGAAGACATAGCTATAATTCTTTATTTGACATTAATCAGTGTTTCTCAACCTTGACACTATTAATAGTTGGGGGGTCATGTCATTCCTTACTATGGTAGGCTGTTCTGTGCATTGTAGGGTGTGCTTAGCTGCATCTCTGGCTTCTGCCCATTAGGAGCAAATAGTAACAATAAAAGCCTGCCTCCCTCCCTGCCACTGTAACAGCCAAAAGTCCAGATAGCTGGGCATGGTGGTGCACAGCTGGAATCCCAGTAGTGTGGGAGGCCGAGGCAGGAAGATCACAAGGGTGAGCCCAGCTGACAACTTAGTAATATCCTGTCTCAAAAATTTTAAAAACACAGTGGGAGGCTGGGGATATAGCTGTAGTTCAGAGGTCCTGGGTTCAGTCCCTAATACCATCACCTCTACCCTCCAAAAAAATCTCCAGACATTCATTGCCTAATATGTCTCATGGCAGAGAAAAGTGGTAAAGTCACCCTCAGCTGAAAACCACTGGTATGAATGATGGCACGCTGGGATCCAGGTCATGCATCCTCTGATTACCGCAAGTCAGTCACCCGCTTCCCCTGAAAACAGTGTTTTCTGCCTGGCCTTTTAGGTATCCAGAGCAAATTTCCATAGGAAAGAATTAAAGCAAGCAAGATAATTGTCAGTCTGCTGAAGCACCGTCAACAAGAAGTGATAAAATGCCTTCAGTAAAGCTCGCCTTGGAGAGATTTTGCATTTCCTCTTGGAAATTTGTTAAAAATCACTCATTTACCGTACGATAGAAAGCATGTTGGACCCAGCAGATAGTAAGTTACTCTCAGATGATTTACGAGCAAACACATTCCAGATCTGGTGATCTCAGCCCGAGCGGGCAGCAGCTCCTTCCCAGAGGATCCCATCCTCACAAATTGGCGTTCTGTGCAGTCAGTGGTGCACCGGAAATGCGCTCGGGGAGGGTCGCAGGGCAGTGTCAGTACACATGATGTCATGTGTTTCTTGCTTGATTCTTTGGTCCCAAATGAGCTGTTTTTCAGAGTTTTGGCAAGAACTTGTACTGCAGGCCATAACTACTCCCTATCAGCTCGCCATGCAAAGCTGGGCCATTTAACCACCTTGCCTCATATTTCCGAATCCTCATTTCTCACGTACATGCCAATAGATGGGAAAATGTAGAGCACACTGTGAATTGTCACTGCAAGAAAGGTTGACTTTGGGACAGAGAAATACAGGGTAAAAGAGAAGCGTACTGGGCTACAGAGTCTTCATTCGTTGCATTATTTATTGAGCATCTACTGTGTTCCAGGCACTGGCAATGTATCTGTGAGGAAATAAACAGGACCTTGCCTTCCCTGAAACCTGTAGTCCGTTGCGTGATGGGACAAGTGTTTGAATGTGGGAGTATTGGTGCCAAAGGAGGGAAATCAAGACACATGGGAGCATTTAGCAAAAGTACTACTCCAACAGAAGGAATTGGAGAAGGCTTTGTAGAAGTGGCCTCTTGTCAGGATTTGAAGGATTCACTGGTTTTCAAAGAAGAGGGGAGAAAGGTGTTCAAGGCTGTGTATGTTCCAAGGCCTGAAGGTGAGCAGGAAGACACAGAGTCTCAGAGGAACGGAAAAGCTGGGCGTTGGGGTGGGAGCCTGGGAGCCGGGAAGATGAGATGCAGACAAAGGAGCCGATGAGGCTGCTTCTGGGGATTGTGGCTTGAGCAGCTGGGTCTTCGGGGCGCTGTTTCCTGGGATGAGGAGCCCTGGAAAGGAGACTTGAGAAGTGTGAGGTGACAGGGACTGGAGAGATATGTACGTGGCCCTTGGAGGTTCTGCCAGTTTCATTTCCCGCTCAGTAGCTCAGTGGCTTGTCCCTGAAAGATGGGTACCTGTGATTGGAGAAGACAGCTGGGTTGTTTGGCACTCTAGTCTGGCTTTTCCAGCGGTCCTAGCTGCTCTGCGTTTTCTTGGCCACAGTGGAGGTTTGTATTCTAGTACTGCACAGACTCATTTCACAGAGGATGTTCTGTCTTTTGCAAGGACAGAAGAAAGCATGATGAGTAGGTGTGTGATGTTGCCGAGCCCTAAGGGGCGCAGGCGTGGAGGGAAACCACTGTGTGGTGAGCACTGCTCCCTGTGACACCGCCCTTGTCCCGAGCAAAGTGTGACTGCGAGTCAGGGGGACCGAGATTGCCCTGGCCATCAGCCCTGGACACTACATGTCCTTTCTTTGTTTTTTCCAGAGGCCTGAAATACCCAGAGACCCGTTTGCTAAATTACTCCTCTATAGAGGCAAAGCAGCCCAGTGCTCGGGAGCAGCCAAGTTCATGTGCCCCCTTCTTTACTGTCTGCAGGAATTTAGATAATGGGCTGTGTGCAATGTAAGGACAAAGAAGCAACAAAACTGACGGAGGAGAGGGATGGCAGCCTGAACCAGAGCTCCGGGTACCGCTATGGCACAGACCCCACCCCACAGCACTACCCCAGCTTCGGTGTGACCTCCATCCCAAACTACAACAACTTCCATGCCGCGGGGGGCCAGGGACTCACCGTCTTTGGAGGGGTGAACTCCTCGTCTCACACTGGGACCTTGCGTACGAGAGGAGGCACAGGTAAGCTGCTGTGGGCTCGCTGGGGCGGAGGGCTGCGGGGGGGTGGGGCACTCCTAATTCTGCAGGCAGTGGGACACTTGGGCTCTGGTTGCAGCCTTTGAGCAGGATTTGAACATGGAAGTATCTAGACAGCTTCTACCTATCTTCCACCAATAAGAGCATTGAAAAAAGACCCAAAACTTGATATAGATAGATAGATAGATAGATAGATAGATAGATAGATAGATAAGCACTTGGCTGCAAGGTGGCAGGGACCCCACATCAGTTGAGCTATGTGGTCCAGACTGGGTTTGAACTCACGGTGATCCTCCTGCCGGAGCCTCCCAAGTGCTGGGATTACAGGTGTGTGCCACCACGCCAGGCTGTGGTGTGGTGTATTGTATTGTATCAGGGATCAAATTCACACCCTTGTGCTTGCCAGGCAGGTACTTACACCACTGAGCTAAATCCCTGGCCCCATGTGGTATATTTTAAAGTTAAATCCTATGTGTTTAAGAGACCATTTTCTCTCTTTTTTCTTTTCTTTCCTTTTTTTTTTTTGGTCTTTCACACCACAAGGCTTTCTTTTACTGCCGTGTGGATTTGCTGACTTATCTGATACTTCATAAAATACCTGGCATACATTCTCAGAAATACGTTTTCCAAAATATTTGTGCATTATCTCATGCATTCTTAGCCTTTTCCCAGTATGTGAACCACAGTAATAAGATATTTGACATTATTTTTCCCACAGCTGTTTTATTACAAACGTTTAAAAGAATGTCGTATCTCTTGGCTTATTTAACAGCTGATGTCTTATGCCTTATATAACAACTCATCGTGCCGTTTTACCTGGGGAATTGCCACTACCGAGGCATTACCCAGGATTTCCCCACCTCTGCACCCGATGTGTGGCGGTGTGGTTGTGTCAGGGACCTGACCCAGGGCTCTGCACGTTGTCGTCTTCTCCCGTGCCATCATATCACGCTGTGCCCAGTAGGAAAAAAAAAATCTCTGTTCATCCTCGTGCCATGGCTTCCCCTTGTATCCGGGCCTGGTATGTTATGCTCACCTGTCCCTTCTGCCTTCCTGAAAGGTACCTGAAAGGTAGCCTAGACCCTTCTGTCTCTAAGGATGCAGAGAAATACACCCAGCACACGTGCACAGTCACACCGGCATCGCAGATGGGAGAGGGACGCGGGCTTCACAGCCCTGACTCAGTTCTGCCAACACAGGGCTCTTTGCTGTGCATTCATTCACAAAGACTGGCTGTGAATCCCTGAGTCCGCAAGGATCCTTCCTTCAGGTCCCTGGACAGGGCTGCTTACCTTGATCCTGTCGCTGAGGATCAGTCTGAGTTAAGCATGGTACCCTTAGATGCTGGCAGGTTTCCCTGTGCTATGATTGGGTTTATCATAGATGCGTGCCACTTTTCTCAACACTGCTTTCAGTCCCTTTTGGCCAAGACACAATCACATCTTCATTTCTCTGTAACCACTATGATGCCCCCCTCAGCCCCTAGAATTTAATACCCTCCACGAGGACGTGTTAGCCAAAGCAGGAAGAGAGCAGGAATGTCCACTTTCTTGCACCATTCTTCCTCATGGTGGAGCTGGCTTGGCTGATGAAGGAAATCTGGCAATTGAATACTAAATAAAAATAGGTATAAACTTCAAGGCACTCACAGGTTTTTAAACCAATGTCTTTTCTAACCTTTCAAAGAAATATAAAAGCCTGACACTTCTAAATGAGCTCTGCTGTGCACCGTCAGGCCAGCTAAGTGCCAGCTCTCCTGCCCTCTTGGGATGGGGCACTCCTCTCTGGAGCTTGAATAGTCCTGCAGGCATGTCTGTTCCCTCGGAGCTATGTACCCAGCAGTAGGGGAGCTTGGTAGAAGGGCAGGCTGCAAACTCTTAGGCACTGTTTGGCCTCTTGACGTGTGTGAAGATCAAAATGCCAGGTTGCAAAGAGATGGACTTTTCTAGTTACCAGTTCCTATAACATCAACTGCCATAAAATGGAGCCGCTTAAAACAATGTACGTTTACCTTGCACAGTTTGTGTGGGTCAGGAATCTGGGAGTGACTTAGCAGGGCCCTTTGCTTCGGGGCCCCTCCCGGGCTGCCCCCGGTGCGCTGGCCTGGCTGCGGTCATTTCGCAGCTCACATGAGAATCATCTGCCCCCATGCTCGTGCGGGGTTGGGTGTTGGCAGGATTCAGATCCTTGTTAGCGGTTGCCTGGTTCTTTCTCCCATGGGCCTTGCCAGTGTGGCATTTTGTATCATCAAAGTGTACAAGCTGATAAAGCAAAGAGTCTTCAAAGAAGAAAGACGTCACCATCTCCTGAAACCTGAGGGTGCTCCTATCACCTTTGCACACTCTGTTGGTTAGAAGCGAGTCACTAGGTTCACCCCGTTCTCCAGGGAAGAAGGTTGCCAGAGGGCATGAATACCAGAGGGGTCCCTGGGAGCTCTGGAGAATCCTGCCTATTCCAGGAACATGTTCTGGGTTGAACTGGACTTGGGACTTTTTTTTACTATTGATCGCAAATTTCTTTGAGGCAGCAAAGGTCCCCGGGGGAGTCAGCCAGCTAAGAGGACATAGGGAGAGCATGAGGAAGAGTGGTGTAAGACAGTGCAAAGAGAGGCAGACTCAAATTAGGGGAACAGGAATTCCATTATCAGCAATAGGGCTGAACAGCTAAAAATTACAGAAGCAATTTTAGACACTAAAGATAGTGCCTCTTCTGGTTGGGGCGAACATTCCTTCTGAATCAGGGGAAGAGTGATACTTTTTACCCAGAATTTAACATGGGGCTCCCAGGTGAAAGAGAATGTGTTTGGGATAAAGGGTGCCAGTATTTGCTACCAATTCCTGTAAATCTGAACCCCACCGCTGCACTTCCCTATCCTCTCATTGTGCACATAATGTCCAAATCTGTCTTCTCCACAGGACTCTTTCTAAGGTACGTAGAGAAGTCCCTTAGCTTCAGGTTTTCACCAGGTCAGATAGTGTTCCCATTCAGAGCCCGAGGCATGAATTCAGCCCTGCAACTCTGGTTTTCCCACATTCATTACACTTTATAAAACTGTTGGTGGTGACTAAACATAGATTTTGAGGATGGGATTTTAGCAAAGATGCAATTTCTTGGAATTCCTTTCTGTGTATGTAATAGTCACCTTCCTTGTTTTGTCAGGAGTGACACTCTTCGTGGCTCTTTATGACTATGAAGCACGGACAGAAGATGACCTGAGCTTTCACAAAGGAGAAAAGTTTCAGATACTGAACAGCTCGTAAGTGTGGGAGGGAAAAGGGTAGCATACAAGCTTTGCGATTGGGCAAAGATCCTCGGTCTCATCAGTTACCTGAAATGCTGAGAGATTTGCCGATCCCCTAGTTCATAGCAATGTCATTTGGGCATTGGGTGGTGTGGTGCAGTATTGTGTGCTCTGTGTAACCAGGGGCTTTTCAGAAGAAGCCATAGTAGCAGCGTCTATGTTTTTAGGTTTGGATTTTAGTTTAAAGGCTGTAAAGTTCCAGCAGCGCCCTCCAGCACCTGGCGTTGGCACAAATCTACACTTAGATGATGGGCGCCAGCGTGACTGCACCCTTTGAATTTTGCACCAGCTAAGCCCTGACTTCAAGCACCAAGTTCCTTCTGTTTCACAACTGCTAGACATTCCATGGCTAAAGCCTGTGACGGCGTTTCTCTGTAATGAAAATCTCGGAGGAACGAACTCTTTGTGTGCAGAAAGAGGAAGAGTTTCACCCACTCCCAAATGACTACAGTGCAGGCATTTTCAGTGTGGCAGCTAGGAGCCACAGTTACACAGTAGGTCACTCGCCTCTCAAGGGCTCCTTTATACCTCCATAAGTAAGAGTGAACATGGGTTGGGTTTTCTGTGATACGTAACTATTTTCTCTTTAGATTGAGCCAGTGCACATGCACGAGGGCTCCCCAGAAAAACCCAGGGTCCCGAGAAAATGGCATTGCCCCTCATCAGCAAGCAGGCTTGCCGTGTCCACAGCAGCCCTGCCCGGCGGCGGGGAGGAAAGCTGCCCTGCCCCGAGAGCACATCGGGGCCTTCTGCCATGCAGCCGCATCTGGTTATTTCTCTTACGCTCTCTGAAAAAACTGGATTGTGTGGTGATGACAGTTCTTAAAGACCAGCTCTTAGGGCCAGGGATTTAGCTCAGTGGCATAATCGCCTGCCTTGCAATTGCAAGGTCGTGAGTTTGATCCCCGGTACCAAAAAAAAAAAAAAAGACCAGCTCTTTAGCTTTCCCAGAAAGATAAGCACAAAGGGGTGTCTGCACACCCACACATCCGTGAGAGATGAGAGAGTAAACACGACGAGGAACTTGGGCTCCCGTAGGAGCGACCTCCCCAGGGCTGCTTCCTAGCATGCTCCAGCGCTGAGGACTGCATCCCGAGGACAAGCCACCTTTCCACAGCAGGACCCGAGTACTGGTCCTTGGCAAGCTCATCCTCTTACAGATGGCACAAGACCCTGTCTGTGTAGCTACTAGGCTTTGTTTGGGTTTGGGCTTGTTTTGGTTTTTTTAATTACTCTTATTGTCATTACTAACAAAGGAGTGTGGGTGAGTTTTCTAAATTCATTAAAATACACATAGAAAAGTACATCTATCAACAGTGGCATGACTGACAGTACAGCATGGCGATGGCTGCTTAACAGCGCGAACCCGTTTGCTGCCAGGCATGCTTAAAAAGTGATAAAAATGCATACGTACACTGCACCACAATTTTTTTAGCGTATAGTTTACTGAATTTTCACAAACTGCACATACCCTTGCAACCAGCAGCCAGAACAAGAAAGGGCACCTGCCCTCTTCCACCCTAGGAGACATCTTACAGCGACAGGAATTTTTTAAAAATAGTAAACAGCTGCTGTTTATTGATGGCTCCTTATGTAGCAGCCATGTGCTAAGTTACAAAAGCTCTGGTTGATTCTTCAGGACAACTGTCTAGGGTATGTATGGTGGTCTTCACTTGACATCTGACAGGTTGACAGGCTGTAGGCCCAGCTCAGGGAATCGCCGCCTGTGAGTGCCGAGCTGCCAGGCACAAAGCCCAGGCTGCAATGTAAACGTCAGGCCCTGAGCACAAAAGCCCAGATACCCCTATCAAAGGCAACTGAGACATTCGAGTTACATGGAGAGTTGGACATTTGGCTGGCTAGACGTGAGGAGGAAAGAATTTGGCTTTGATCTCTTCTATATGAGTCTGTATTGTTAGCTAGGATTCTCAGATAAATGCTTGTGGTCAGTCTATTAGCTTTGAATTCTGCAATACCACTTCTCCTCCCTAGTCTATGCAGTACTGTCTAAATGGTGATATTTATTAGAATTTAAAATAGTTTATAAGTTTAAAAGATAAGTAGCAAAGCTGGGAATTTAGCTCCGTGGCACAAGCACCTGCCTGGCATGCACAAGGTCCTGAGTTTGATCCCCAGTACTGTGTCCCCTCCAAAAAAAGATAAGTAGCAAGAAGGTCCCTGTCTTCGTGCTCCAAGTGGATCCGTGCATCAGGTTGTAGGACGCTGGGAAGGTCAGGTCCTGACAGAGTCACATCGTGACATCTTCCTTTGTTAATCTGGAGAGGGTCTACTTCAGTGTCACCGTACTGAGTGCTGGCGAAACACTGAAGGCAGGCCAGTCTCTCCCAGTCTATATTAGTCTGCGATTTGCATGTGTGGCCTTTGATGTGTACAGAGGCTTTTGAGCCTCCAACCCTCTTCTCTTGTTTGTCTTAGAAGAAAATATCACAAAAGGTTTTTCCCTCCTGATGCTTTTCCTTCTTGCCGGTGGAATTCCTCCCTCAATGTGCCATCTGAGTGCCCCTTTTCAAGGTTATGGAGAAGAAAAATAGGATCTGTGTAACGTGTACGCTGTCCCGGAGGCAAGGGTAATAACAGGGAGGAGAAAGCGGGGAAGAACAAAGCACCAACACAGGAGCAGATGGCAGGCGGCTCCTCCCTCCCGCGGCCTCCAGCCTCCTCCGGCCTCTGACTCTCAGGGCTGACAGAGGGACGGGGCTGTGTTCTCCCTGTGTTCTCGGCAGCTGCCACACCTCCTAATGTGTGTCCTCCCACTCCTTCCCTGGGGGCCCATCCACTCGGGCTGGGGCTGCACAGCTGTGCTCAGGGCCAGGCACGGCTGTCCTGCGCTCTCTGCAGCGCTCAGCGCCATGTGTCTGGGGTATTGTTCAGCTTGCACCCGTGTTACAGTGCTTGAATTCATCCATGTCAGGCCCGTTTTCATAGTTCACAAGCAGCGATTTACTGTCTCAAAGCGGTGAGTCTAACAGACACGCAGAGTGCAGCTCTGATGCTTGCTTAGGGGATTGTTTCAAGTTCTTTTCCGTCAGGAAAATAAATCCTGGTTTCAAGACCCACCCAAACATTTGATAAAATTGTTACAGCTAGGTTCTCTGAAAGTAAAGGTGAGCTGCGACCAAATGTACTATCATCAAATGATAATAAGCCTGCTCCAAGGATTATAAAAAGCCTCCATGTCTGGGCAGATCAGGGCTGACATTGGCCACTTTCGAGTGCCATGGGACGTTCAGAGTTCCCGGGGTCCCAGCTGTGGAGACCACGACCCTGAGAGTGACGCAGGGCTGGGGGACAGGCTTTTTAAGTAGGTTTTTAAATCAGGGGAAGCAGGGAAGCTGTTACAAAAACTTAGAAACCACTGTATGCCAGCACCAGGTTTTAAATCGTGTATTTGAATCAGATTAGCATAACAGTTAAAAGAATATCACACCAAGTGTGAATTAATGAAGAAAATCTGACTGTAAGAGCAGTGTAAAAAAGTGCAGGTTTAATCATGCTAATTACCCACAATAACTCAAGTAAAATAGTGGAAGGCCTGTCAGAGATCCTGTTCTCCTAAACCTGCATGACCTGTAGCATATATTATTTATTTGGAGGTGAGTGAATCTAATATGTTAAAAAGGTTTCTTCACTTGCTCAGTTACTTCTGATAGATGTTTTTATCTGAATCAGCCTCTCTGGGCCCAGTGTGAGTAAACTAGGAGGTAAATGTAGTAAAATGTGATGTTTGCCAGTAATTAATTGAGTCTCTGCCATCTTGTGTCTGCTTTTATGGAGAAAGTGACTTAGAAATAGAGAAGGCAAGGACAGTATCTTTTGCACGAGTAACCAGAAATTCTAAGATGAATGGAGTTACGTAAGAAAGTCATAAACTCTTGATACAGGACTTTAGGACAAGCCAGTAGTTCATGGTGATCTCTGCTAAACTGTTTGGGTGTCTAGATCAAAATGAGATAGTCAATGCTGAATTTGAATCGGAAATTATTTTGTTTGCTGCAAACGTATTGGTTTCCTGTTCCCCTTAAAATCCTCATAACCCCTTAAATCTATGCCTTTCATTTTCTCAGTTTAATTCAATTAGAACTAACTTGATGAATGCATCATACATTAAAAAACATGCCTGTGCTGCAAGCTTCATTTCCCCTCGCCATTTTGGAGCATTTCCCAGGCTGGAGGATTGAGGGGCGGGCCGATAGTGTTATTTTCTGTGATGATATGTCTCCATCTAGTGGACGGTCAGAAGCTAAACATCGTCACTGTATTAAAATGGAAGTACCGTCTTCAAAGCCATTTCCTTAAATGTAGAATTTTAAACAAAATAAATTCATGTATACAGTCTTTTAGACTTACAACTGCATGTATTTCTTTGGAGGTGCAAAGAAATGGGACCAGTGGAAACTGGATTTCAGTTTATGGTTTAAAGAGTATGAGGACCATTCTCTCTCTTCGGATGGATCTTTTTGTTTAGTGGGGTAAAAAGGAGAGATTGAAAAACCAAGCACAAGTTTTCAAAATTCCTACCAGCTCTGTGCTTTCTGCAAGCCATTGTGTTGTTTACGCCAGCTGTCCATCCCCACAGCCATGTCCACCATGGTTGTGTCCACTGGGCCATGGCTTTGGAAGCCCCGCGTGATGCCTCATTCCCTGGTCACCTTATCCAGAGGCGCCATCTTGGTGGACCCTAGAGGAAGGCCCCCGTATAACATGGGGCTGGTTCCACAGTTCCATGCCCCACATATTTTCTTTCTGAGCTTTGAAACAGCCTGGCCGAAAATGGTCATTTTAAAGAGGGTGGGAGTTTTTGCTCAGATTTCTTGTCGTCTTCAAGGACCAAAGAAAAGGGGAAGAAAAGGTGCCGGACCTGTGGTGGTCGTGTCTGTGGTGCCAGAGGGCGGTCACGTTGCTCCTGACTGCAGGCTGCAGGAGGGACACCCAGCCCAAGCCACAGCTGTAGCCTCCACGCATGGCCCACAGCCCGTCACCTGCCCGTTGTTAAAGGGAGAAACACACAGGGCATCCCTGCGCTTGGTCACACGTGAGCCTACACGAGTCTAAGCGTGTGTGCTTACACGGTTTAATCTACTTGGTGCTTCGAGCTGAGCAGTATAACAGCCCCTCTCACGTCTCCTGAGGGCTCCAGGATGAAAGCGCGCACGGCATGGAGCAAAGGGCCGCGGCTGGAACTCACACAGCCCCGAGAGTGTTGGCACCTCCCCTGCCTGTGCCCACGCCTCCCCTCCTCCCCTTGGCCAGGGTTGGGAATGTTGGATGGAATGGCCTCACACTGCCAATGCCCAGCAGCCTGTCCTCTTGTGGTCTTGAAAATCCCACCTATGGGAAGGGGTGTCTCCCCGTTTCCATGACGGCGTGCATCCGTCCCTCCCCAGGCCTCCTAACAGGGTCCCTCCCCAGAGTAGCTGCAGCCACGATGGTTTTCTAAAGGAACCTGAGCGTGGCTTCTCTTGCCCTGTCCAAGGCTGCCTCTTACCAGGCAGAATGCCTGCTTAGCACGGCAGCCTCACAAAGAAGGCGGGACACAGTATTGGAGCCAGCTCTTGGGTGACTTTGATTGTAAGCCACAACTTGTACAGGCAGGGGCAAGCGCAGGTCAGAGTCTAGAGAAAAGGAGCAGTCGGGGTCTTGAGAACAGTCTCGGACTTTTCACAGCTTCAAGTCCGGCTGTTAGATGCTGCGATATGAACCACTGACATCTCCTTCTCTCTTCTTTCCAGGGAAGGAGACTGGTGGGAAGCCCGCTCCTTGACAACTGGCGAGACAGGTTACATTCCCAGCAATTATGTGGCACCAGTTGACTCTATCCAAGCAGAAGAGTATGTCTTATTTTGTTGTTTTCACTTAACTACATGTTTTTAAAAGTTAGTTGCCTCAGAAAAAATGCCATGAATGTTTGGTTAAAAGGGAGAAGAAATTCACTCGAGTTAAGAAATTGCTGGTTGTAAAGATATGGTAATTCTGTTTAATGCCTTGGTTTTTGTCATGTCTCTGCAGCACTTGGGCTGTTATTACCCTAATACTTCCCGCTAAACCTGCTCACTTTTTAATTTATACTCATTTTGAAAGGAAATTTTATTTTGGCATCCTAAGTGAAACTCAGTATAACTTATTGTAGATTAAAAGACACTCACAAAAAAAAAATGGTGAAATTCTTACTACTGCATATATTATTGACAGCCCCAGATCTGCTCCCAAGAGAGGAGACAGGGGGATATAATTATTAAAGATTAAATTAAAATTTTTTCCCCTTGATGTAATCAGAAATAGTAAAAGCGCTGAAAAAACATACCTTCCACACTCCAGTGAAAATATTTCACCTACAGTGCATCCCACAACTTGGGAAATCCTGTAATGATAGATTTCCAATGATTCTTTCCTTTGATTGGGGTTCTCAGTTGCTTTTGATAGTGACTATTGATGAGCAGATATTTGGCCTGGATATTCTACTGAGAAGCATTCAGGAAAGGGGTCAGTAGGCTGAGAAGTTCTAGAAGGGATGACCACTGGCCCTTGTGACTTGTGGGCATGAGCGGGCACTGCCAAGGAGATTTGCTGCTGTGACCTCACCAACCCTGACTCTGAGCTGGGAGAAGGGGGCTAGGGCAGTGACCCCCAACTGCAGGAAACTGCCCAGCTGCCTCTTCCCTGACATCTCAGAGACTTGTGGCACCAGAAAAGGGGTAGAAAATAGTCTCTGAGCCCAACCTTTGGCTTTGCTATTTAATTCTGCCGTGGACTTGTTTAAGCACTGCAAGGAGGATTAGATTCTACCCCTAGCACATCCCCAACTGGCTCCTGCTCTCGTCTTTAATTCCCTTGTATTTCCTCTCCTCTGAAGTTGTGTTTTGTTTCCCTCCTCTCAAATACTCAGTGGTTCTGAGCTGGGTTTTTTTTTTCCCCTCCTAGTAAATGTATTTCATCATCAATGAAAAATTTATATTTTAGGATTGATTTGCAAACATCTGTGTTGTTTCAGAATAAAACTTCCACCAAATGGTAGCATTACTTGGACTTGAACTGGGAACCTACTCACTGTATAGTTCAATTTTATTTGCAGTGATTGATTTTGTTTTGTTTTAAAAGAATAAAATATTTTTAAAGGCCTATGGTTTTACATATGCAGTGAATTAGTGTTAGTGTCGAGGTACAATCCATTGTTACAGAAAGTCCTGATTCGCCCTTGTTTTACACAGCATTTTAATTGGATTATTGACAAAAACCCAGAAAGGCAATTCTCACAAATAATTGGTGTAATATTCTTTGTATCAATACTGCTAGGTTAGGGCTTGTGACACATTTTTGTACTCCTGAAATCACTGAAGAGCTGACATGTGCTGTTTTTTCTTATCTTCAGTGAAATTCTTTCATTCACAGACTGAAGTGAACACATAATAGCTATGTTTCACTGTAATGAATTGAAACTTCATTTGAGAGTCTGGATCCTTTCACAGTTTAGCACTCTAAAAATTGTTCCTACGCACAGATTCCAATGAAACGCTCCCAAATTCTCCCTTGAGCGCACCTGCTGCTCATTCAGTACCCAATGCAGAAGTGTAAACCAGTCGCCAGGGGACTGGGCTTGCAAGGACAGGGAGAAGATGAAAGACAACGGTGCTGTGGCAATGCCTCCTAAAGGCACAAAGCATCATTAGTTTGTTCCAAGGAAATATTAAAATTCCTACACCACCAAGTCATTTTTAAGGAATGCTCCTTGAGTGCGCAGAGCTGAAGCCAGTTCTGTCCTCCTGGGAGGAAGGAAAACAACCCGCAATTCAAATCCGATTTTTTTTTTCAGAGTAAAAGAGACGGAGTAGGCATAGAAGCAAGGAGAGATTGAAAGATAACTGAATGAAGCTAGAAAAATATCTCCATAAAGGCGGAGGGCAGAAAGAGGCTGTGCTTTCAATTCCGTAGATGATTGTCATGAAGTATCTCCTTTGCTTGATCTCATTTAAAGGTGGTACTTTGGAAAACTTGGCCGCAAAGATGCCGAGCGACAGCTTCTGTCCTTTGGAAACCCAAGAGGTACCTTTCTTATCCGCGAGAGTGAAACCACCAAAGGTACGGTAAGGAGTTGAAGAAGTTGGCTTGTCATTCAAATCTGTGGATTAGTCAGAGGGATGAAAGGCTTATCTCTAATGTACAAGGGTTGTAAAGTGGCACATCTCCTCCCTGCCTTGTGAGTGCAGTTCTCCTTTTAGTTTCCTCTGGAGGCTCTACAACTGCAGACAGCGCCGAAAAGAGCGGGCAGAGGCTCAGAGCTGAGATTTCTTCCTGAGCTGGGCTCTGGACAGCCCCCCCTGCTCCTGTGCAGGGATCACAGAGTTTCAGAAGTTCTTTAGAATTAGTTTTTAAAACTCTTGGTTCCCCAGGCACCAATCATACAGGTCGCTTTTGTTTTCTTTTTGTTTTTAGTAACAGGATTTTTGCTCTTCCTTTGTATTATTTAACAACTCATTAAAGCCCACGAGAGGAGACAGGTCAAGGAGAAAAAAGTGAGGTGGCCTCCTAGCTTGAGCTGTCAGCCACTGGTGACGCCTGTGCTGTGATACGAGGCAGAACTTTGAAGCTTACTCCAGAGGCTGCCCATGGATTTGCTTTGTACAGGCTGCCAGCCCTGTCTCCCCGGGCCCCAGAGAGAGGAACCCAGGGAGGTGCGCTCATGCGGGACCCGGCTTCCTCATGATCTTCCCCTGTGGGAACTGGGCCTGTGCTGCATTAGGCAACACAAATGCACTGAAGAAAGGATGTTAGAAAAATAACTGGGAAGCTTCCAGTCTCAAGGGCAAAATTATTTCATTGCTAAAAAAACAGTGACGGAGTCTGGATGTATGAGAGGGAGAGGGAAAGAGAGAGGAAGAGAGAGAGAGAGTGAGTCCATGATGATAGTGAATCAGAATAGTCAAAAGACAAACTAGTGGTCACAGTAATTGGTGCTGCTAATGCTCTGTGTATTTATTAGGTGCCTACTCACTTTCTATCCGAGATTGGGATGATATGAAAGGAGACCATGTCAAGCATTATAAAATTCGCAAACTTGACAATGGTGGATACTATATCACCACCCGGGCCCAGTTTGAAACGCTTCAGCAGCTTGTGCAACATTACTCAGGTAAACAACTCTAACTCCGTGTTAGCGATTTAAATGCTGGGGGACTGGTTAGGCATAAAACTCCTAAAGGAAAGGGAAAGGGAGAGGGTATAACGAATATATATGTGGTCTAGTAAAATTGTTCTGTTCTGTTTTGTCTGGTCCTGTCTTGTTTTGCCAGCCCCTGACAGTGGGGCCTGGCTGAGTGGCACTATTGTTGTGTTTCTACCAGTGATTATGAGTTCCAAATGTTTGTCAGGAGATTCTGTGACATTGTAGTTGTCCAAGTAGAAAGTAGTAGGTTAAATCGTTAAAATCCTTCATTTTCATCTCCATCCTAAAGTCCTTGTGAGTTCACTTTTCCTGCTCCCCTTTCTGCAAAGAGCAGAAGGAAGGGTCACTGGGAGGACGTTTCCCTGGGAACTACTGATTCCTCCCAACACTTCACACTCAGTTCTGCTCCAGGACAGCTGAGTATGCATTTCATGCTGGTGACAAGGGGGGTCAGCAGTCCGCTCATCAGGATTGTTCCCCACGGCATTTCCATGTCTAACTCGAGTTGGCCTTACGTGACCACAGCCCATTTGTGCATTACATCTATTGTGTCAAACTTTTTAAAGGTGGACGAGTCTCTGTCCTAACACCCACTTGTCACTATTACTTTGTTATTCCTGAAAACAAAATTATGAGGTGAAGAGGGGTGTGGCTTGTACATTTTATTAGAATGGTTTTCTGTAAAATCGTTAAATTGCTTGCTTGCTTTCCTTGGTTAGCAGATAAATCCAGCTCTACAATACATATAAGCCTGTGGATACAGAGATGAATACACATGTACAGATTCAGGTCAATACTACAGTAAGGCCAGGAGGTTTTTGTATGACCTATGTATTTGGTATTGTTTCTGGCAACAGTGGCACAACCCCAGAAGAGTCTAGCTTTGACCTCTACTGTTGCTCTGCACATTCATTGAAAAAATATGTGTGGGAAGTTTTTTTAAGCACGAAAAAAGCAATCTGTTGAAAACACAAGAAGTGCCTGTATATTTATCCTGATCACTAATGAACAATTGAAAACCTTAACAGTACTTGGTACTGATTGGTTCCGGGCTTCCCTATCTTGTTGGTTTATGTGATTGTAATGAAATATTTGAGAGAAATGGAGCAGAATTTCTCAACTGAGCTTAAGTGATATACTCAAAATGCGTGCATGTTATAAGGATTCTTCAAGTGCTGAAATATATTTCATTACAGCCAAACATCAGCAGGATCCCCAGGGTTTGGATCATTTGAAAATCCTGTGTTGGAAAGGGCACCTTAATAACAAATTATAAAGCTGGAAGGAGAGAAGGGATACGAAGAACAATAGACATTTTTTAAACTCAGGGGGAAAAAAACCATCTCAAGTTAGATTTGTTTTTATATTGTTTATTCCTCTTCCCTCTTTCTCTTTTGCACATAAAATGCCTTTGAAATATTGACACATAAAAAATTTCCTGCCTAAATATCTCAGAGCCTGATTCCATCAGAAAAAAAAAAAGAAAGGAAGAAAAAAGAAAGAAAAAGAAGAGTTGCAGTCAGTTCTCAGAGATGAAGCAGCAGGGTCATGTTTGCTTTGCCTGGATCTGAGGGCTTCCAGACAGAGTGGGGGCTCCTTCCACCTGCAAGCCATCTCTGCACTGCTTTCGTTATGTCCCTGAGTTCTAATTCTTTGTTAGTTCTTCTCACCTGATTTTGTAACTTGACATTTAGTCAATTTCCCTCAACCACTGCTAGATCCTAAAACATATATTCTTTTAGAAAAGAAAGGAAGAGGGGAAAAGCCTCCCAATCACCTCTTGAGTGCTGTTTTCCTTCCTTTGTCAACGTCCTTGAGTTTCTGCAAATGTTGGTTTCCATTCTTTTTCCTTTCAATCCAGACTGCTAAATTACATGCAGAAGACTGTTTTTTGTTTTTGTTTTAATAGAAAAATCACAAAGAAGCAATGCAAATATATCTGCCTGGTAGAATGGAATCAGAATGCCCAAGAAATCTCCAGAGAAGTGTGACATCTTTCCCCTCTAGGTTGAGTCTTCAGCCTTATTTGTTCATAACAATTAAAGAATCTTGCACTGAAGTTACAGCTTTAACCCTAGGAAATTCAGTAGAGACAGTCATGCCGACATGCTTTAGCCCAAATGTATTTTTTTAAATCAGTGAGGCCATTTTTAGTATCCCAGAAGACATGTCATTAGCACCTTGGGCTGAAAACAGTTTTCTTAGTGAGCGCAAACATCAAAACATTCTGTGTCTATATCTGTGCATAGACTGTGTCTCACGTGGTGACGTGGGGTAGTCCAAGTTGGAAATGCCCCCATCCCATTTTTAACGAACGTGTGCCGCCATGTGGCGTCTAATCCGGGTGTGTGCAGTTCTCTGTGGACACAGCCTGCCCAGGTATGCTGTGCTCTGCGCACCAAGGGGCGTGGGTTTGCACCTGTGCCTGTTGTTGTTACATGTGTTCTGCTCTTCTCTCCTCTCCTGCTGCTGCCCCTGCTCCATCAGAGAGAGCCGCAGGTCTCTGCTGCCGCCTAGTAGTCCCCTGTCACAAAGGGATGCCGAGGCTTACCGATCTGTCTGTCAAAACCAAAGATGTCTGGGAAATCCCTCGAGAATCCCTGCAGTTGATCAAGAGACTGGGAAATGGGCAGTTTGGGGAAGTATGGATGGGTATGCTGAAACTCAGTTACTCTTACTACTAGCTTCCTGGTTTGGAAATCCCAACCATCAAAGATGGAAGGTGAAAATAAAAGACTTTTATAAATGTCCCGGGAAAGAGTTTGAATTACTCTAAATGGGGAATAATGACTTCTCTTTCAAAATTCGACAATTTCTAGAAAAAGAGAAATAAGAAGTTGGCAAGACCAGCAGAACACCCAGGCGGTGGTGCCATTACATGAGCCTCAGTTCATAAGCCAGTAAATGGTAGAAGGCGTGTTGCAGCCTATGTAATATGTCTTGCCTTTGTTTCCAGCTGCAAATATTTGTTGAATGTTGCCCCGTACGGCAAGTCACCTTCCATCTTTCCTAGTGCATGCATGATGATGGATTATAAGGACTGTGTTTTCTTTATTAATTCCCTTTCCTGTAGAGAAAGCTGATGGTTTATGTTATAACTTAACTGTGATTTCATCGAGTTGTGCCCCACAAACTTCTGGATTGGCTAAAGATGCTTGGGAAGTTGCACGTCACTCCTTGTTTCTGGAGAAGAAGCTGGGGCAGGGGTGTTTCGCTGAAGTGTGGCTTGGTAAGGCAGAGGGTGCATTTTGTTTTGGCTGCATCTCAAAGCCAATTAGAAGGACAGTGTTGAACAAAAACACACACACTTAGCCATGGGACAGAGACACGCAACCTGGATAACTAGGTGGCCATGGGTCATCCAGATTTTCAGGGTGCTGTGATACCCGGCTGTGCTGTCATCCTCCTTGATGTGGTTAATTAAGCACCTACCAAACAGAAAACCAGTATAGCATGAATGTGGTACTTTCCTAAGAAATGGGAAGGTAAGATATAATACATGGGCAGCAATAAACACCAGGGGCTTTTTCCTCACCAGGCCTGGCTTGAATCCTTACGAGTTGATGAACCATTAATAAGGGGCTTATTTAATGTCTGTGAGCCTCAGTTCTCTCATCTGTAAAATTGAAGCAGAACGTGCCTCACAGGATTGTGTAGAGGATTATGTGGGACAGTACGTTTAAAGTCCCTTGGAAATAGCAGTCATCCCTCAGAATTGCTTTCCTAACCACTTTGGATCAGTTGCAGTTTTGAGGCAGTCAATGGAAATAGACCCCACCCAAAAATGTTCGTCAGTAAAACAATACTACAGTTTATGGAATCCCCCTTCCCGAGAGTCTAGTAAAAACTACATAGCTCAGCTAGGCACCTGTAGAGATCTTTGGGTGAAAGAGGACATGGCGAGTAGTAAGTTCTATACAGACGTGTACGTGGATTGACTGATAGATAGGTAGATAGATAGATAGATAGATAGATAGATAGATAGATACATAGATACATAGATGCATTAACAGACAGCAGACAAAATATACTGAGACACACATATGCATGCATTCGCTGTTATAACTAGGAGTTCAGATTATTGTCTCCCTCTCTGGACTTCACATATTGTAAGAAATTATTTGTGTTTCTTCCCTGTTATCCACCCAATTCATAATTGAAGTTGTGAATCCTAAGAATTTTAATCAAATCATTCACACAACCAGGAAGAAATGGGCCTTTAAGAAACTTTCTTGTCAAATTTTTACCAATTTTAAATCATTACCCAGACCACTAAGACTTTGTTTCTGAGGAAATGTGAAACAATACGCCGCCGAAATCAGAATGGGTGCCTGTGAATTACCCAGGTTCCTGCTGGAGAGGAAGCTCTCACAGTACGTAAACCTGAACGTCGCTAAGATTTTGTCAGGTTTCTCACTGGCCTTTAGAGACAGGCACTTTGTAACATTTAAACGCACTCTTTTTAAGCCACTAGTTCTTCCATAATTTATATCTTTGTAGGTTGCAAGTAGGTATAGGAACCACATTTTTAACAGGGTAATAAAAATTGCTCCAGTTTACAGAATCTCTAGATCCTAAAAGCATCAATTAAATAAAAAATGAATCTTATCTTCACTTTTAAGTAGAAAACAGCAGCTTTTTTTCTCCCCTTTATAAAATTATTCTTCAAAGCCAGGTGTGGTACCACATGGCTGTAATCCCAGCACTTGGGAGGCTGAGACAGGAGGATTACTGTGAGTTTGAGGCCAGCCTGAACTGCATAGCAAGACCCTGTCTCAAAAAACAAAACAAGAACAATAAAACAAGGACTATCAATAGGATACACTCAAAACCCGGTGTTTGGTTATGTTTGTTTTAATTTGCTAACTAAAAGAGATTTCAACAAATAATCCAATCCTGTACTTTACAGATGACATAACTGACCATGATCTAAACTGGCCCTTGCCTTTGGGTCAGCTAGATATTTTAACCTGGGAAGCTTAAGCATTTCTGCTTCCCCACCTGCTGTGTAATTTTCCCAGTCCACCTGACTGAAGCGATTGCTCTCTTGGTGGCTGAGCCTTAGCATGCCCGGCCTGGGGAAAGTGTTGGCAGGGAGGCTGGGAGCCCTTCTAGTGCTTGTCTGCATGCTTAGCTCAACTGCTCAAGGACTCAGTCAAGTAACTCATCCACTGCAGACAACTGAAAACCTAGTCAGCTTCCAGGCATCCTCAGCCTGTTCCCATGATACCCTTCGAATGGTGTAACCCATCAAAAGGAACATGGTCTAATGTCTTCCCTGCTCACTGCATGACCCACAGAACGGTTATCAGATTGTCAGAACTGTTCTAAACCCTGGACATTCTTCACTGTTAAACAAGGGGTCCAGTGCTTTTGATGCAAATCTGTAAGCTTATAGCTCAGTCAGACACACAGATAAAAATTGAAAATAACACAGCCATAAGTAAATTCGTTTTTCGTATGGAAATAGTTTGACAGAGTCCTTGCAGTTGACTATCTTTGTTCGCCATATCAGGTTTTAAAAACTCAAAAGTCTAGTTTTAGCTATTAATGTAAATAGCTGTTAGCCTAAAACTTTGTTCTTTTCCATCAAAAGAGGATCTTTAGTTTGACTTAATATTGTGGGGTGTTTGTAGGTACCTGGAATGGAAACACAAAAGTAGCCATAAAGACTCTTAAGCCAGGCACCATGTCCCCGGAGTCCTTCCTCGAGGAGGCACAGATCATGAAGAAGCTGAAGCATGACAAGCTGGTCCAGCTGTACGCAGTGGTGTCCGAAGAGCCCATATACATCGTCACTGAGTACATGAACAAAGGTCAGCGCTGCTTCCGTCTCCACCCCACCCTGACTTACCCGGCTGCTGCGGGCAGAGAAATTTAGCTGCCTGCGTGTTTTTGACCCTAGTTGCTACAGGAGTCCAGCATTCCCATCAGGAAGCATCCGTTTGTGCTCATTAGTGAAAATACTTTTAAAACAGACCACCCTTGCGTTTATCCTCCAGTCCTTGTGACATGCAGGGCCACTGCTGGTGCACGTGTCAGGAATTCAAGTTTCTCTCTATAATTAAAACATTCACCTTAGTATTAGCTGTGGTCCAGAGGTGGTGATCATTTGCTGTGACTTGGAATGCAGTAACTCATGTTAAATTTCCTTTTTATAGGGCTAAACGATATCACTGATTTGTGGACTGTTTAGGTCCCATCATTTCAACATCTTTATTTTTTCCAGCTCTCCTTAAATATCAGATGAAAAAAAAGAATGCGTTTTATTCTGTGTGTGCGAGTGAGTGTCTCTGTAATCAAAGCCACATTGTTGGGGAGGAGGCCAGAGATCACTTTGTTTTGGAAACATAGTTGAACAAAACAAGAAACAGCCTTAAAAGGCAAGGCATCAGAAGACAGCAGCATAGTTTTCTTTGCCACGTACTTTGTTTTAAAATATAAATGGATTTTTTCCTGGCAGATTGTTTGTCCTTTCTGTATCCAGGGTTATTTTGTAAATAACTTTATGATGAAAGCATTCAAACATCACTGTGGCCATCACGAACCTCTGGCTTCTGCACGTGATTGTTTCTGTCTTGGTGCTGTTCTGGGCCCCTCAGGCTGCCTGACCGCACTGGCTGTGATGCCCAGCTGTTCTGTTTCAGATGTCTGACTTAAGGTGTGGCTGGCTATGATCTAATTAGGGGGAGCTGCCTGCCCCCCAACATTCCTCACATATCCTTTTCTTGACTTAAAATCTTACACAAGCTAGGGCAGTAATGCTCAGACTTTACATTGTACAAGAATCATCTGGAGCCTTCTTCAAGCACAGCCTGCGGAGCCCACACTCCAGTTTCTGGTTTAGTAGACCTGTGTGGTGCCTGGGAATCTGCATTTCTGGCAAGCCTGCTGGTAGTAGCATTGCTGGCCGTCTGAGGACCACATTTTTTGGACCATTCAGCTGGGCTCAGTTTTCCCCATATCATTTCATTTATGCAGAGCTGATGAGCTACAAGGAGTACAGATCTCCACATGCTCCTTGTAAGGGGAAAGAATATTGAGTTTCATTTCTTCTTTCATCAATTTTTGTTGTTGTTGTTGTTGTTGTTATCTTCAGAAATAAAATCAATACCATGCAGTTTCAAAAGGTGAAATTTGCCTTGCAGTGTGTAGATTTTTTTTTTTTTTTTGCCATAGCTTCCTCTGTAAACCCCCTTTTTTGTGAATAGTATTAAACCATTCAGTAATCTTTTACTTATAAACTAAATACTTCTCTGTTGGGAATTTTTATCTTTTAAAGAGAATTGAAATGGTTTTATGTTTTGTTCATAGGAAGTTTACTTGATTTCTTAAAAGATGGTGAAGGAAGAGCTCTGAAGTTACCAAATCTCGTGGACATGGCAGCACAGGTAGGCCCCATGGTACCTGATTTGTGCCGCAGATGTGACAGCATCACAGTGTATCGGGTCATGATGTAATGGACGCACCCTCTCCCCTGGTCCCCACAGGTTGCTGCAGGAATGGCTTACATTGAGCGCATGAATTATATCCACAGAGACCTGCGATCAGCAAACATTCTAGTGGGGAATGGACTCATTTGCAAAATTGCTGACTTTGGATTGGCCCGGTTAATTGAAGACAATGAGTACACAGCAAGACAAGGTGGGCACTTGAATGATGATGACTCGTGATTACATCTTGGCAAACAGTAGCTATTTACTGCATGACCCCGCTGTCTTCCTTTCCCTTCCTGCAGAGAAGATTTGAAATGTCTTTCTTTACTGGCTTTCCCTCTTCCTTGTGGGTCTGGCGGGAGTTAGACGGCGCTGCAGGTGGGAGGCAGCAGTGTGCATAGTGGAGGCGTGAGGCACTCACTGTGTTTCAGTGAGCGGGGTCCCCTCCTGGGGCCTTCTGCTGATGCCCACCTCCTCACAGAATCCAGGCCCAGGACCCTCTGCTTCTACACACACAGGGCTATGGAAAGCAAGGGCTAAGTCAAGTTCACATTCATCGCTCAGTCAGATTCCCAGCAGAAAACGGGAGGCGCACTCAGAATGGAGAAGTCGGTAACCGAATCTTTACAAAAGGACAGGCAGAATTTAGGAAAACCAGCAGGTCATGGTGTGCTGTCTCAGAGCTAGCGACAGTAACAGAACTAGGGCCCGCGTGGCAAAGGGCAGACAGCGAGAGCAGACATCAGAGCAAGAGGGCCTTGTGGTAGAGAAGGGCTGCAGGGACATATCGGGGATCAATCTGACCATGCTCTCCAGGCAGCTTTTGGGCCTCCTGCTCAGCCCAGCCGGAAGCCAGAGGTCAGAGAACCCCATCGGTGACTTTTCATGGGTCCAAACTGAGAGAAAAAGGGTGGAAACAAAGTCTAAAGGGACTGTGACCAGAAACACCAGAGTCCCTCAAAAAGCTCCACCCGCTGGCATCATCTGCCTGTGCAAAAACTCTTCGATTAGTAAAATGCAGCCCAGCGCAGCAGCCGCTGCAGCGGGGCAGCCGTCGAGGTGTAGTGAGAGCTCCAGATGCCAGGGAGGAGTTCCCAGGATCTCCTCTGTCTTCCTGGGCCTTCACACAGCAGTCACCAGGAGACCGTTTAGAATTCAGTAGGAAATCTTTGTGTAAGTGTAGGCTCCCATGTCAGTGATAATGTCATGAGTCGGGGAAAGGAAGTGGCTTTCATTGTTGTTATAAATGACATCACATCATTCCGAGCGAGGCTGATCAGGGGCTGAAGTACAGGGCAGGGTGGTGCTTTCTACGGAATTCCATAATGGCCATCTCTGGAGTCCTCCTCCTCCTCCTCCTCCTCCTCCTCCTTCTGATTCTTCATTTCATGCCGGTTCTTCCCTCCTTTTATTAGACTCTGAGAATAGAAACATTCTTAGCAGTCTCAAGTGATGAGAGAAAGCGTTAAACCAAGACCCTGGCTGATACAGATACCAGTCAAATGCTTGATTGCATGTTGGTCAGACAGCTCAGCTATTTGAATTTCCCCGACACGTGGCAGCTCTTGTCCCAGAGCCAAATGGCCGAGCAGCGAGCACATGCATGCAGATCCAGATGGCTCCAATCAGAGGCACCCAGCAGCCTTGACTGGCAGCAGGGCAGTGGGGCCAGGGCACCTGGCTGTGAGGCAAAGTGAGCCGAGGGCATGTGAGTGCCCATGGGCTGCACCTTGCCCCACGTGACCCCTCAGACCTGGAAGGAGAGCAGGCTAACAGCACTGTGAGCCTTGGAGATTTGTCTTAGGAAGGGCTGGAATGAGACCACATAAGCTTTCTTCTGTGTGGGAGTCTCAGTGCCAGGGATGCAGTTTTTCCTTCTCCCTTCCTGGCTCTGTGCAGTTTGTGGTTAACACCCTTGAACCACTGATAAATGGGAAGGGACCAGGAGCCAATGGAGGACAATGGGATCCCTGGGAGAAGCACTTTCCCCGGCTGGGCCCAGGGGGTGGTGATCCCAGAGTCCATTCCATTCTGTGTCCTGGGGTCTTTCTGGGGATTTTCCCCACCTCAGCCCAACCCCTTCGTGCTACTTCCCCTCTACTTCACTTCCCAGGAGCAGATCCCCACCTTCCCTGTTAAAATATGTGTTCTTCTTTCGATCCTTTCCCAAACGTCTTCAAATGCATGCTGAACACTGGAAAGACGTAAAAACCGAGAAATAAATGACCTGCAGGGTTGAGTCGGGGGCGAGGGAGACAGCCTGTGGAGGCCTAAGATTTCCAAATAAAGTAAAAGAAATGCCATCCTACACCAGGCGGAAAGGAAGGGGCAGGGGCATGTGTGAAACGCCTCCAGGGACCCAGCGGGCAAGGGGGCGACATGTACGGGGAGAAGGCGCAGGTCACTTACACAGAGTCACACAGTAGAAAATGGCAGTCGGAATTTGAATCCAGTTTTAAATAACTATTTACGTTTACTCTCTTAAAACTGCTCACTGCCTTTCATCAAGACGATGACTAAAAGAACAGAAGATGAAAAGGAAAGGGTTATTCATAAATCCCTTTCTTAGGGGGGAGAGTTTTAAGAAGCACCATCTCCTGTGCATGCGTGAGGCGTTTTGCAAAACTTTCATTTTCCAGTCCAGGGAAAACCAAGCTGCTTATGAAATTCCTCCCAAGGTCTCACTCTGCCCCATGTCTTCAGGAGGCAGAAGGGGCTGAGCGTGTATCTGTTGGTGTATGCTGCAGATGGCATGTGTGCTGCATGCTGAAGTTTCTGCCGGGGATTAATCAGCTCCTCCAGACAGCTGGTGCATGTGCCTAATATTTGCAAGTCGGGTTTTATGTTACCCGCAGGCCACAGCCATGCCGCATCTTGATTACGGGAACAGAGGCAGTGTTCAGAAACTTGTGCCAAACACAGATATTTTAGGACCATGAATGACAGTTGTTTGCAAAACAGTTGTGAGTTTTTCATCTCAGGGTGCAGTGAAATGTCTGTCACCCTGTCTGGGCACGGAGGTATGGTGGCACGTGGCAGAGTGTGCTTAGGATTTGGAGCTGTGTGACAAACATGTCCCTTCCTCCTGACACCCTCTGCCCACTCTTAGACTGTGAGCAGAAGCCCTGTGTCAGTGAAGAGGTCAAGACCTGATCCCGTGCCTGTGAGGGTTGGCATTGAGAAGGCGGTAGAAATATTTGAGATTGCCCGGTCTCTATTGTCTGGACATCTCACTTGATTAGAGCAAATAATTCTTCTGTCATAAAATTTTTGCTGAATTTTACGCATTCAAAATCTCAAAATAATGCTAATAAGCTGCTGATACAAAGAAGCCTAGGCCAGGTATGGTGGCCTGTGGCCCAGCTGCAGCTACTAGGGAGGCTGCGTGAATGGATTTAGTTCATATATATATGGGGATTTTCCCCACCTCATCCCATCCCCTTCCTGCTACTTTCCCTGTACTTCACTTCCCAGTAGCAGATCCCCACCTTCCTTATTAAAATGTGTGTTCTTTCATTCCTCTCCCAAACATCTTCAAATGCATGAACACTGGAAAGACATAAAAAATATGTATATACAAATATATATACATACATGAATAAGCAGCCTAGAGCCAGTCCAGGAGCCGTTAACACGCGAGGCAGGTCACTTAGGAGCACTGAAGTCTCATTGAAGGGAGCTTGAAGCCCAGCATTCCCATCTATGATTGACCTGCGGCTTTGGTCAAGTTATTTAACTTTTCCACACTTACCTGTAAAATATAAATCATCTTACCTGCTTTGACATTTTTGCAAAGGTTAAGTGAAATAATTTGTATAGTGTTTAGCCCAATGCTCAGCCTATAGAGTGGTAAATAAAGATGATGATGATGATGATGATGATGATTTTGTCCAAAATAAGACTCAATTACTGGGGAATAAACAATTGAGTGAATAGGTTGTAGGTGCAGTGGAAAAGCTCAGACACTATTCAGGAAAAGGAAAGAGTAGTCAAAATTAATTCTCAGGTGGTCAGCAGTGAGCTGTCAGGAGGTAGAATTACCACCAACAGAAGTGAGAGTGAGAAGGAAGCAATTACTTTCAGAGGGTGAGAATGAGGGATTTGGGATCCATCGGGCTTGAGACAGCAGTTGATGGTGCATCTCAAAACAGAAAGGTCAGCCAGGTGTCCTCATCTGAACCCCTGGCCACAGCTGGGCCCTCCACCCCCCTCCCCTGTGTCACCTGCCCTGTTCCCCAGAGAGTCTTCATAGCCACCTCCCTACCGGGACTCCCAGGCGCCTCCCAGAGCTAATCCCAGCTCCCACCTGGCTACGGCCTTGCGAGGCATGAGGGTCTGTGCCTGTGCCGCCGCCCTCACCCTCCACCGGTGTGTAACAGGTCCCCGGTGACCACCAGCATGCCACTCCCGGGACCCGCAGTCCCTCCCGTCACCAGCTCCTCTGTGCAGCAGATGAGAAGCAGCAGGAATTCTCTCCTGCCTTGCTTTGTCTTCATAAGCTCCCAGGCTGCTTGGTGCGAACTAGCCAATGATGATTTTAAACCTAACAAGTTCAGCCAGCCCTGACTTACGTGTAAGGGTACTGGAACTTGCGTTTGTGGACGTGCTGTTACTGTCATGTGGAGCCGTAACATTCACCCAGCAAAATAAGCCAGTCGGCATTTTGTAGACCTGAAACAGGAAGATGCATGTTGGAAGGCTCTCTAGTCCACTCCCAGGCAGTCGCCATCCCCATAGATGGTTTGACCTGTAAATGACCACCATATGCACGAGTCACACAGTGTCACCTTGTGTGGCTCCTTTCCCGCTGGCATCTAGGGACCTCGCCCACATTGCTATATGCAGCTGTCATTCTTCCGTTCTTTCGAATGATTTACTGTCCACCATGCACATACGTCGATCGCACTGCGGCCCTCCTGCTGTGCGTGAGCAGTGGGGAATTTCCAGCTTTGGGGCCTTCATGAACAGAGTGGCCGTGGAGGTGGAAGTGTGCTCTCACATGCAGGGCACACGCAGGAGTGGAAGAGCCAGACACGCAGCTGGCCAAGGCGGGAGTCCTCAGTGCTGCCTCCCAGACTCCCAGACTGCTGCCACCACCCTGGGCGACCTTTTATTTCTCCTCCCCACCTCCCCCTCCTCCCCCTCCCCCTCCCCCTCCCCCTTCTCCTTCTCCCCCTTCCTCTTTCTCCTCCTCCTTCTTCGAGGCCTGCCTACCTGTTGTCCCTATTTTGTCACCTCAACACAAGCGCACACAGGAGCACTGTTACAGCCTATGGCTGTACCTGAGTGGCCAGCGTTGTACCCTCTTGTAGGGGAGACAACCTGGAGACCAGCAAAGAGCCCTTGTGGGCACGGAGCACGTAGTAGGTGTGTTTGGTGAATATTTGTGTATAGCAGTGGAGACGGCCAAGGTCACTGTCCCCTCCCTGCCCTCCTCTCAAGACACACCCTGCTGCTCTCTGAAGGGACTGCACAGACTCCCTAGATCAGTACGGCAGTGGCCGCCAGAACCTCCGGATAGGACTGTGGTACCTCACTGTTCCCTGTGCACCACAAGCCCCTCTCTGAGCTTAGCCCAGAAGCCTCGCTCGCTCAGAGCCTAGCAGCCTGCAGGCAGAGCTGTGTGGACTGCACGTCTGCAGCATCAGTTCTGGCCTCTCAGAGCCTCAGCTTTCTCATCTGTGAGAGTCAGTGCCCATTATTTTCGGGGTGGATGTAAGGATTGGCGAGGAGTGGACAGTTTGTAGACGCTGTTGGGGTTGGTGCACTCCTTCCCACTCTTTCTGTCAGCATTTTGCGTGGTGTCTGACACCAGTCCTCCTTCGATCTCCTCACATGCACCCCTCTCCCCTCCTGTTGGTGGCAGGGCTGGATTGGTTCCGAGTACACCCCACAAATTCAGATTACCTTGGCGTGACTCCCATCTTTGCTGCTAATTGGATGAGAAACCTTGGTAAGCTACTTGTCATAATAGTTGTCTATATCACGGAATTGTGGGGCTTCTCTGGGAGCACCCCACACAAGGTTGAGTTAGTTATAGATTATAGCAACTTGTGGTAGTTGGTATTTGCAGTAATAGTACAACTGTCGGGCTGTGAGTACATGCATTCTTGTTACATTAGGCTTTCCTGACCTGCTTGCATCCAAGCTCCTGCTGGGTGGAGAATCTTACTCCAGGACTCTCTTCATTCATTGGAACGAGGAGTTGCTCTGCGGTTTGGTTTTGTTTGTAAGTTCCAAATTAGTGACAAGATTGTTGCTGAGAAGCAAATGTCAAATGTAATCTTTGGATCTCTGGAATATACTAAGAAGTAGGGGTGTTTGGTACTACATATGAAACTGCCAATCTGTGGATTAAGTAGGAGAAGAAAAATGTGTTCAGATGTTCCCAGTATTGAGGGTTTAAATTGAATAGATTATTGTCTGGAGGAAAATTCACATATAAATTAGACTACCAAGAATTCATAATTGTTACAGTTTTCATGTTAATTATTTCATGTTAAAAAAATTGTTACTGCATAAATTAACACATTCTTTCATGGAGAGCATATTTTAGAAAGATTTGTTACTTTAATAACTCTTTGTGTATTAGAAATCCCAGATGCCTGTACTAATTAAATAGAATCAGGTTTTGAATTAAAAAAGCACAGTGGCCATTTAACACAAACAAGCGGACAGCAAGGGTGATGTCCACAGCCAGGAGGAACTGGATTCCTGTTTCTTTTAGACTGAATTTCACAATTCAGAACTGGGAATTCAGTTGCTGTCCTTCCTTTGTGTTACAATGACTGGGGATTATTAGACCCAGCGTACCAGCTTCCCAGCTCAGGGGCTCCTGCAGAATTATTAATCAGCCACTTCTAAGGCCCCTGTAATCCGGTCGCAGATCAAGGCTGATCTCACCATGAGATGCCCTCCCCCGGCACATGAGTTTCTTGTTCTCTGTTGACAGCAGTATCGCCATTCTTGCATGGTGTGCTGTGACCTGAACAGCAAATGTCACAGAAGGAAAGGGAAAAAAAAGCCTGTTAATTACTGAAATTAATTCTTTCCGTCCTAAAGAAGCAAACCACCCTCTGATAAAAAGCAAACCCTTTCCAAAGCAAGCCATTGTTTTAAGTATGGAGCCGGAAATTCTTTTGTTCCCAACCTGAGCCGTGAAAGGCCACCCTGAGATGAGCGCACCGCAGTCCTGTGTCCATTGGGAGTTTATCATTCCAAGGGCTTTTCCGGGAGAAGACGGCCTCCCAGCAGGGCCGCTGGCCTACCGAAGGTCAGCCACTTGTTCTGCTGGGCCGAGCTGAGCTGAGCGACATGCAGAAACCACACTGCTTGTCTTCCAGCCTCTCGGAGGCCGACTTCAGTACACTTCCATCACCAGGCAGAAATCGCCTTCGTTTGTATTCCACCGCTCCAAGCTCCAGGCTCCCTCCAGCACTTCGGGGAGGGACCGCTTTGTGTATCTGCCGAGCTGCTGCTGAGGCCCCAGATTACTAGTCGGGTAGCAGGTCAGACAGGCAGGAAATGGAGATGACGGTGCCAAGCAGCCATTTCCCGCCTGGAAAGAATGTGTTGAAAGACAGATTAAAATGAAAAGAGACTTTAAATCGCCCTTTCCTACCCCAGTCTCTCTTTTAAGATTAAAAATATTGGGGAGACTGATTTCTCCCACCTGTACACAGGGGCAGCTCTTGGCATCTGCCCCGGGAATGCAGCTGTGCCTGGTGCCAGCTGCCGGCGCAGGTCACCTGGAGACTGACTTCCCTGAGCACCTCTTTATCAGTGTGCACCAGGCAGTCCTGTTTTGTGTTCCACCTAGACATTTCTTTCTTCTTTGTACTGTTTTGGGCAGAGCCATTTAGTGGTGGTTTATGAATGGTCAGGAGCAAGTCTTTGGTCTGCGCATCCTACATTGCTTGATAATGGTGGAGAAGCAGGTAGTCATCTTCAGTGATTTTACAGTGCAAATAGGAACTTCGGGCTGTCATCAGACATCAAAAATGTCTTCCTTGGCTCGCAGAAGAAACCTTGCATTTGCATCACTTGGATAATCAGTGAGAGGCAGTGCATGGGCAAATGGATCAAGGTTTACAGCCTGTTTCTTCCAACCAAAGGAGGATACTTGGCACGTCGTTCTGGTCCCCCAGTGCGTGTGTCAGATTGAAAGCAGGTATGACATGAAAAACAACTCCAACTGGTACTTGTCTTCTGTGTATCCTTTCTAGCTTTTCCAAACTCCCAAACAACCCCCAGCATGACCAACGTGTTCCCTGCAGTACCACAAAATGCAGCGCCATCTGTGATGCCCAGAACACATGTGACTCGAGGTTAGGCTGAGTGAGACCCACTGCCCCTCTGAGGGTAGCTGGATTCTCGAAATTAGTTCTGTGTTGGGCCACTTCCCATCCAGAAGTGTGTTTATCGCTTAGGTGAATGCTCACTACCTACCCTGGGAAGCAACACACAGGTGGTTAGTTGTTCTACATACAGCTCTGTTCTTGCCTCTCCTCAACCGGAAATCACACTCCATTCCGCTGGAGTGTCCCAGAGCGTCCTCTCCCTGCCTTTTGTCTCCCTGGGAAGGAGCCTCGTGGCCTGCTCGCTGTCGTCCTCCATATAAAGACTGCACATCCTTCCCCACTCACCTTTCCTGCCTGTCCTTGCTGACCACAAGACTGACTACATGGACTAGTGCCCAGATGCCAGCCTCAACCCTGCCCTTCCACCAGCTGAGTTTGCACCCCTCTGTCCCCTAGTTGCCCTGGACTAGATTTTTAATATCCACTGATGGATCTTCCACCCTTTGTCTGCCTACTCCTTACCTCTGGCTCCCTGCCAGATTCTCCTTTCCAGCCAGACTTTAGATCTTCTAGACATGGCTTGTGTCTAGATGTCCCCCAGGGCCTCATGTGCTCACAGGTGACTGGCTCATGAGACTGTCATTCTCATCACTGGCTTAGTTCACTGATAGGTTCATAGCTGGAAGTCATGTTGGGAGGTGGATCCACGTGGGCGTGGCTGGAAGGGGATGTGGCGGACGGCTGCTTTCTGTCTGCCGTGCCATCTGCAGGCCTCCTTGGCCATGCTGCCCTGCCCTGGAGCCAGCTGACAGTGTACTCAAACCTCCACAGGGTGTGAGTGAAAATAAACCTCTCCTCCTTTAGGTTGTGTGTGTTGGGATATTTTGTCCCAGTGATGAGAAGTAACTAAGACAAGATATATGTCTAGTTAATCAACCCTCCTCTTTGTACCATGTTCAGACCTACCTTCTGGCCCTTGGTTCTAGTCTTCCTTGGCCAAACTCATTCATTGTCCACCAGGACTCCACACCTCCTCACCCCATCGCCTTTCTCTAAGCCTTAGCCCGCTAACGTGCTGAAATTTCAGATGGGATGTTATCCCAACCCACTGGCTTTTCATTTATTTTTATTTTTTAAAACATAGCACTAAACTTTTATGAACTTAAAGTAGAAATTTCAATGTAATGTGTCATCAGGGATAACTGGAAACACAACTGTAATACTTCAGAAGCATTTGGGAAATTTGGAAGTATTCTCTGGCCCTAATATGAAAAGTCTGAGTTTTCTGTGCCAAGTTTCCCTGGGTTGGAAATCACTGTGTGTTTGAATAACCACAAGGTTCCAGGTTAGGTCAGCTTTGATTTCACTTCTTTCTCAGGATATCTTGTCCTGGTTGCTCCCTGTGCTCTCCCCATGATAGGCAAACACACACAGACACATACATCATGCAGTCAGCTTCCTGTTACTGGCATAGTTAGTGATCTCTTTTATCCCTAGGGTAATTTGAAAGTTGGAGTGCTGCGTATTATTTAATACTGGGTATAATGATTTGCAGAGTTTGTGGCTTCGTATTTAAGAAGATTCTGGGTGGCTTTTGGTTTGGAAAAACAGTGTCTATTGTTGAAGCCAATGCTTTTCTTCTTTAAAAATGCTAATAGGGCACAACTTGTATTCTCTGCCCAGATTTGGCTTTTAGTTCTGCACTGGCTTTACCTTCTCCTCTTTGGCCCAGGGTTTTCTTTTTGGGTTTTTTTTTTTTTTTTTTTTTTTTTTTTTTTTTTTTTTTTGCCAGTGGGGATTTTCTGAGACAGGGTTGTGGAATTGGCCTGGTAACCTGAAAACAAAAGACTTGACAGCCTAGCTGGTGCCATGAGCTGGGCCCCCACCAGGCCTGGCCTGGCCTGACGCCTGGCCTGCCCCTCCCTGCCTTGTGGAGAGACCTGGGTCACGCTGCACTGTCTCTCTGTGCTCTCTCTCTCTCCAGAGACTTCCTTCCCAGTTCACTTCCTCTGTTCTCTTTGCTTCCAAGACACCATCTTCCTCAAAGCAGGGCCACAGGTTAGCTCTCTGCAGTTTTGCCTGTGAGCTCTGTCTCCCCAGGGCAGCAGATGCCCTGTGCCTCATTTTCCCAGGAGCAGCCAGCTCATACTGCCTGGAGAGTTAGTGGACACTCAGTGGATTCTCAGCAACTGATTGGTGGGTGTAGAGGGTTTTCTTCATCTTCCTTTCCTCTCTTTTAGGCTTAGAGAGCTTTGGCATTGCTGAAAGTACTTGTAATATGGCCCAGTCAGTGCCTTTTATTAACTGTCTAAATGCAACAGTAGCAGGTATTGACCTACCTGTTCCCAGGTGCCAGACACTGTGCTGAGCCCTGTGTGTCTGTTGCCATTGACACTATAGCCTCATGCAGTTGTCATCATCCCTGAGTTCCAGGAAAAAAGACTGAGACTTAGGGCGATTCTAAGAGATCGCCCAGCTAATGCGCCACCTGGCGGCTGAGCTCTTTCCCTGTTGCCTGCTTATCACCGTCACTGAAGTACACCCCACTTCTCAGCAGACCTGTGTGCAGTGAGCACAGAAGGGGACTCGGAAACAAAGGTATCCGTGGTCTTCACTTGAGCACTTGAAATGCCTCTGCCATAAGCTTAGTGCATAAATATGCATCAGCTACAGGAAACAACCAAATTTGGAGCCATTTCTACCCACAGCAGAGGTGAAAAGCAGACTTCCTGGCCATCAGGGACACTGACTACACTAACTAGACTGTGACCTAGGTTGGGATAAGCCCAGCTGATGTCAGACTGTTTGCACTTAAAAGAGGAGAGCATTCAGACAGCGAGGCCTTAAGTATGTGGAGGTAATTTTATAGCTAACAACCGTAACCGTAAGAGTGAAAAAAATTACTAGTTTATTACACAGCTAGATTGTCGTCCTCTTCTTTGTGTTTAGTTTCATAAATTCTGTGTAAAGAAAGATAATCTCTCTGACTGTCAAGGTGTTGGATAAACCACTGCCTGAGTTGACCCCTTTATTCAGTTAATGTGTTTATTGAGCAGTTGCTGTTTAACCAGCCTCAGGCAGGGTTCTAGGGGTAATATAAATCCAGCATATGGTCTTCCATCTCGAAGGATTTACACTCTCTGTAAGGAAATGCAGGTAACACCTTTAAGAACTAGTAGATCCATAGGGGAGGGGTGAACATAACACTAAGGCAGTGCTTAAGTGTCCTGGTTCTGGAGACAGTCTCTTTCCATTCATATCTCAGTCCTGTCATTTACATGAATTCTTTGGCATGTTGTTTTACCTTGCTGTGTTTACCCTCCTCATCTGTAGAACAAAACTATTACTGGTATGTAAAATACCCAGCACAGCCTGACAATTAGCAATTACCCAGTGTCTGTTCAGCTATTGCAGTAGCTGGTATTAGCAAGAATTATACTACTGTCTATAGCATCGACCCCAAGTACGTTGGTGAGATCAGGAAGGCAGGAATAATGGCAGAAGGCTTTATCAGAGGCAGGACTGGGGCCGAGTGGGCTTTAGCTAAGCAGATGGGAGAAGAGACGGCATCTTCAAACAAGCTGATGGAAAAGACAACAGGTATAATCATGCCCGTTCTGGGGTATAGGTTTTAGGAGAGCAAACTAAACCAAACTGTTTGGAGTAGGAAGAACCCAAAGTTGAATAGATATGTGGGCCTTGGAGACCAACTAGAGGATTTTGATTAATGCAGTTAGGGCCTTAACCATTATATGGCTAAGGAGGGAGGTCCATGAAGCTGCAGTCTAAAGAGATTAATTAGAGGGCCAGGGGTCTAGCTTAGCGGTTCAAGCACTTGCTTGGTAAGTGCGAGGTTGTGAGTTTGATCCCAGGTACCAACAAAAAGAGAGAGAGAGAGAGAGCAAGAGAGATTAATTAGACAGTGAGCTAGAAGTCGAGGACTGCAGCAGGAGTACTTAATAGAGATGATGACCCAAATCGGGTTCTGGCAGTGAGCTTGAACAGGAAAGGACAAATTTGAGAGGTTTTTCAAAGAAGGAAGCCGCCTTAGTGATGACTGAGGCTGGAGAATTTAGAGAGGGAGAAGTCCAGGAGGCCTACAGAATGGTCATCTGACAGGGGACAGTAGGTGGAAAGGATTCAGTTCACACCCTAGAATAGCAAAGTGAGCATTAACTTTATAAGTTGTTAAGTAGAATTTTCTACTGATGGTACAGAAATCTAAATAATATTACACATAACTGATTGCGTGAGCAAACGCCAATCTGTAGTTGCCATACTCGTGATAAAGGCAGGACATCCCAGAGGCTTTGTTCCTTGGGTATTTGGAAATAAGAAGCTAAGACTTCAGATGAAAGATGGTATCTACACGGCGTATTCAGCCCCCCGCACACGGAGAGTCCAGGCAGGATCACCCTGAGAGGGCATGATCACCAAGGAAATAGGAGTGCGGGGATGTTCTGGAGGATGGGGCCTCCAAGACGCTAGTAAACTGACAGTAGGACACAGTAAGGAAGAACAGACAGTGCAGACAAAAATGCACAGAAAGAAAGGACATCAGGAAAGAACCCAGAAAGAATAGTTACCGCATTGCTCATAGAAATATTTGAGCTTTACACAGTGTTGGAGAAACTAAGTTTTACGCTTTTGTTCATGAGATGATAGGTATCACTCAAGTGTGAGAAGAGTGCTGAAATAGCACAAATATGATAAAAGCCACTAGTTAAACAAACATGACAGAAACAATAGAAGCATAATCTACCCAATGACTAATTGCTTGTATATACCCAGGGGCCTTGAGATGTCATGGGAACTTTTCCAGAAGTTTTAAGAGGTCAAAACACTTTTCCCATTCTGTCTCATCACAAATCCAGTCCTTCTCAAGGTAGTGATGTGCTGGCCTCCATGTTTTAATGGCAGCATGGATGTCTTCTCTACTTCCAAGTTCCATCAGCTTCCCCTCACACTTCATATGGAAGCCAAACTCTTAAGGAGTCTGCAGTGTCCCCCCAAATCTAGTCTTGTGCCCCATTTTATTGTCCCTTTTAGCACCTTAGCAAACTAAAGCTGCTAGCTCCGTGAAGATTTGTCATTATGCACCAAGTACGGTGCTGAGCACAATGTCAATCACATGGGGAAACCTCTAGAAGTATTCTTGGCCCTAATGGGTTCTTGCTTTTTGTTGTGTTTTGTTTTTTGAGTTGTGTGTGGACAGACTCTGATAGCTGAACCCACCACCTTCTCCTTTCTCTCACTTGAAGAATGGAAGATTCTTAACCCTGTGTATCAGATCAGGAAGACCAGGGCCTCGGGAGATTAAAACTGTTGGCATCCAGTCACTAGCTTCCACTGCATTCTAAGAGAAGGATGTTCACTTCCTCTCCCTGAAAATACCCAAAGGCCTCTGGCCCACTTTCTTTTCTTTCTGCAGATAGAATCACCCCACCCTCACAGCTGCAGCTCCAAGCTGCTCTGCAGGCAGAGTCCAAGACAAGACTCTCTCTCTGTCATTCAGACAGAATCACTAAGATCCAAGGCGCGTCTGAGCGCACCGCGTTCGGCAGTGAAAATGTGGGGTTTCCCAGGTGTTTCAAGCTTCCTCAGTGTGTGGCAGCTGCTTTTCCATTGTAGTTGGAAGTTGGTAGACCCTTAAAAGGACATCCAGGTGGTGACAGACAGTGACACTGGGGCTGTCACCAAGGACAAAGAGAGAACTCACCAGAGAGTAGGAAACTGGTAATAAACCCTATAAGGAACCATGGTTGCTCAGACTACAAGAAAGGCTGTCGAAGCTAACCAGTTGTCCAGCTATTCATTCTTTCATTCAGCGTCTGTTGGCACAAGCCTTCTGTGTCCCAGGCACCGGGCTTGGTAGTGGAGACATAGTGGTCTTCCAGAAAGACATATTCCAGCCCTCCAGGGTGGTATCTGTCAATAGAGACGTGCTTCAGACAACACGTGATCCACTGCGAAAGACAAGTTGCTGTGGCAGCAGTGAGCTAGGAAAGATACCTACTGTTAGCAAGCAAGCACAAGGCCCCATGCAAGGCAGAGGAAGGCCAGGAATTAGCCAGGGGCTATTGGCAAGGGGAACTGCCTGCCCTGTAGGCCTGCAGAGGTAGCAGTTTGCATTTCCAGAACAGTGGCAGGCAGCATCGGGGTGGGAAGATTATATAGAAAGGGGAACAGAAGAGAAACTTCCTTGGAGAATAAGAGGCTGGAGATGTGGTAAGGACCAGATTTATGTATAAATCCAGTTGGACAGATATTACAGAGGTCTGGGGAGGAGGCAGTGAGCAAGTTAAGACTAGAGTGAGGGTGACAGAGATGAAAAGAGCACATTCAAAAATATGGCGTGAACATGACTTAATGGTGTGCCCAATATGGAGAGAGAGCAGGAGGCACCAAAGACGGTTCAGTGGAGGTTCGCCTGCTGCCTCGGGCGCTGTGCTGGTGTGGAAGGTTACAGGGGTGGAGGCGTCACAGACCTGCTGGGTGAGGGCCATCCTGAGGGTTCCGGTACCATTACCAGCAGCAAAGTTTGATAAAGAAGCCAAATTGTGGGAAAGATAGATCATAGATGTCATATGTGAGGGGCTCTTTGAGGCTTCTCAGTGGAGATACTGAGGCGGAAACTCACCGTGAGATGGGAGCTCACGAGAGGTCCTGTTTGGTGATACAGATGTCAGTGTCCTTGGAGTCCAGGTAGCCATTGAAGCCACAGAATTTATCACCACTTGATTCACATTTCAGCAGGATTTAGAGAAATGGAATTGCCATGTACATGCGAAATGATTTAAAATGCTGGTGTATTTATTTACCACTTGAGATGATTCAGCCAGAGACGAAGTGGTCTCACCTGCTGTTCCAAGGAGTTATGTAACTAAATACCAAGACACCCTGACCTGGCAGTTCCGGGACTTAGATCCCAGTGACAGTACTGTATCAGGGTTTCAGCAGCGACTCACCTTGAGAGACTGGTAGGATTTGTGAATGCTACCTAAAAACAGTTCAGTGGAAAAGCTATTCTGAAGTCCATGCATATATAGTTGAGAGAATCTTAAGCTGTTGAATGTAGCAGACGTTGATGACTTCTCTTTTAGTAATTCCTATAAACAGTGAGCAGCACCCGGGCGCGAGGGTCCTCCCAGTCTGAGGGCTCCAGTGGTGACAGGCATCACCACCACCTCATTTCACTGCTTTTCCTCCAGTGCAGCGCGAAGGAGAGAGGTTCGCGTTGGCGTCTGAATACTGCTCCCAAAAGAAGGATTTCAAAGAGTGAATCAGCTAGTTAGGTGACAATACCTAGTTAATCATAGTGTAGTTTTTCTGACATTTTCTCCGTACTGCTTAGAAGATAACATTGATACTGACTTTAGGCCTGCCATTGTATCTGTGGAAAAAATATCAGGGACAGAACTTTTTAAAATTTTTTTCCCTTTTTTATTTTTAAAGTAGGAAAATACCACAGAACAAGACGGAACAAAGCCAGTTGAGACAATGTAGTGAAATTGGTACAGAACTTCACAGCAGGTTACCGGGATAACAGTAATAGGTACCATAGTATATCTCGTCTTCTTCACAACAGTTGTTCTTTCAATCAGGTATAGCAAAATTAAACCAAATAGAGAACATTATAGAACTTATTAAAACAGAATATTAAATAGAGCAATGTCATTAATTAGAACAAAGCAAAGCAGTGATAATATTTGCCTTCAAAGAGATGGCAGAAGGAAATCCCCCTTATTTGCTATATTGCGTATAGTCAGCCTCGCAAGAGATGCTCAGATCTCTGCTCCCACTTGCTAATGGGGGGGTGTGGGTGTTTGAATCTCAGCCCATGCGCCGGTAGGCTCACAGCTGCCTACGAGGGCAGCAAGCTGGCTACTTGGTTTCCCAGTGCCCCAAGTTCCCCAGAGACAGAACTTTACTTTCAAGCAAAAAGCAGTGTTTATACCTTGGAGTTCCTTTCTTCCGGGCATCTGACTTTCCCTGACTTGACCTGAAGAAAGAATCCATTGCATCCCCCCCAGGGCCACTATAAGACGACACTGCTCACATGCTGGACAGCTTCCATGTCCCTGTTCTCCCAGAGTAGGGTGTCACTGTGCAGCTGTTACTGGGCCCTGGTCTGGTTTCTCACTGTTTGGAAGCCGCTACTCAAGAGAAAAGAGTTGGTAGGAAAGAAATCAGTTTTATTAAAAGGCAGAAGATGGGGGGGACTGTCGTCTCAGGGCCTTATTTTAGGAAATTCAGGACACAAAGGATTTTTATAGGATAAGAAAGGGCAGCCAGTGTTGGGCAGGAAGGCCTTGTGGTGAGCAGGGTGTCCTTTTCTTCGAGCCAGCACATCGATGGACCACAGCCTCCTGGCTACTTCCCGTGGTTCTTCCTGCAAGGTGAACCTCACAGCAACTGCCATGCCTTGTGTTGGGAGACACCCCCCACCCCCGGACCTGAAGAATAAAAGGTGGGGCATTACACATTCTGGTGTGACTTGAAGGTCACCAGATGTTCTGGCTTTCATAACTCTAAGGAAAGATTATCAGTTACATCTTAATCATGTAGGCATGGCTTCGCTTTGGAATTTAGAATGTCAAGGGGAAAGGAGATAGATAACCTTGCAGAAAACGACTTGCAAAGGAGTAGCACTGTTAAACAGTCTGTGTGGCCATTTTAAAGACCCCAGGGGTCCGACCTCCTGCATGCGCCAGGAGGCAGGAAACCAAGAGGGGGAATCCGGGTAATAAGAGGTGCAGAAGAGCAGACGCCCTTTAGTTCTTTTCAGTCAGAACCTCCGTTAATTATTAATCGTTATTTGAATTTAACCATTTGCCTGCCTTGAAAAGGAAAGTATGAGTTATCTTTATGGAAACTTATTTTTGTCAAAAGTACCTGCTATTTTAAGAGAAAAAGAGTAAGAAAAGTTGGACAAAGGCTTTAGATACATGTATCCCATCAGATATGTTGTAAATACATTGTGGAAAATACATTGCTTGGTATAAATGTGTTGCTTTTTTTAGAAGAAGATAGTGAAAAATAAATTTACTTCAGCTCCTACTAATCCATCAATACATATCTACAAATAGTTTCCTAACAAAGGAAATTATCAGTTATTCATTACATTATAGTCTTTATTTTAACCTTTTTTTTGAAAATTTATGTGTTACTATTCTTATGGATTATAAAATGAGAAAACAATAAAACAGACCAGTGCAACTGGCTGATCTATTAGCTTTTTTTTTTTTTTTTGCCTTTAACTTGTAACTGTGAGATCTTCTCTCACAAAATCCAAAATAACTATCTAAATTTTAAATCGCTTGCTCTTAGCAATTCACATACCTTCACCAATGGTGCATTGGTCAAAGAAGGAAAGAAAGGCTCCCAGTATTTGTCATTTTGTCTACAAGATTTGTCTGCCCAGCAGGGAAAAATATCCCATGTGCTTCAGAGTTGCACAGATTTTCAAGTCATTTGTTTGAGAGATGGTTTTAAAAGGAATTAACACCAGGGATTTAGCTCAGTGGCTTAAGCGCTTGCCTGGCAAGCACAAGGTAGTGAGTTCAATCCCCAGTACCAAAAAATAAAAATAAAAAATAAAAAACTAAAAGGAATTAACTTCATGTACCTTTAATTCTCTGAGGTAAGAGAACTCTAGCTAAGGTCTGGTCCGGGGCAAAATCTGCTCTCAACACTGAAGAAAATCTGTCACATTAATCCCAGTACCTCAGTCTGCTTGTAATGCTCAAGGACAGGAAGTTTAAGAAGAATCCTTTGAAAGAAATGTTAGGATAAAATGAATGTTCAGAGAATACCATGGCTTGTGTACCATCATCAACACTTAAGGAAAGATGCAAATAATTATGCTTGAAAAATGTAGCTAATTAACTGAATGCATAAAAACAGACAAAAACTGTGGAATAACTTTCCTGCTCCACTGTTAACTTAAGATTCTGCATAATGAAACAGGATTTTTTAAAATTTCATTTCACAAGTACAGAAGAGATGGAGAGGAAAATTATATTGCCAGAAAATGCCACGGTAAATATGCCTAAATTGTTATCATGTACTGTATTTAAAACAAAGATCTAATTGCTGTAATTTTTCATGTGACTGGTTATTAAAACCTTGCTAATTTAAAGGTTTTAATCATTTGCTGCTTTTGTGCATAATGACTTTTCATAGAAAATACCGTGAAAATTTCTGTTTCCTCAGCCTTTGTATGATTTTTAAGAACTCCTAAGCATAATTAACTGCTTTAAAGATACAATTGTATTTACGTAAGCAATAAATATTCCTTGTTTTTCTTTTAGCCTGTTCAATGAACTACATAGAACTGTTTTATAATTGCTGAGTCTATTGTGTGCGAATTCAGGATACTAAGTTCATTTTAATTCCCTTTGCTCATTTAGCATTGAGAGCAGGGTGGACCGCCCCTTCCTGTTGGTGCAGAAACAAGATTCCTTGATGATCAAAGACGTTTAACAGGCATGATCTTACTGACTTCAGCATGAATTTGCACCTTGGTAGTGAGAAGTTGGAGATTCATGAGATAAGAACAAACATTAAATGACCCCCTCTCTGACTGGCAGGAAAAGATAGGGAGATGGAAAGGGCTTACACAGTGCAGAAGAAAATTCCCTCCGGGAGCGATGCTGGCCACTCGAGGGAGACAAGGCTAGAGAAAGACAGTGGAAGGAGCAGAATCCTGTCTCTGCGTGTGAGGCCTCGGAGAAACAGCCCACAGCATAACTCACACAGCATCCAGCTGTCTCCAGCAACTCGTGAGACCAAGCTACAGTATTATATACCAGAGTATATAATTCAGCGAGTAACATGCTGGTCTAGTCCCCCGGGGTGTAAGTGTGGCATTATTTCAAAACCAAAGAAACGATATATAAATCAGTTCCCTAAATCACCAGTCTGGAAACCTACTCCAGACCAAACCTACAACACTGGGCATGGATTCAGGTTCAGGAAGTCAGTGCCCTCGCCCCTTCCATGAGGTATTAAGGGTCTCTGAAGTCCAGCTCTTTGATGGAAAAACAAAATTAAACTGGTTTGCTCAAAGTCACAGAGTCAGGCTCACACCACACATCCCAACCCCAGACTGTTCCTTTCACTTCTTTTGTGTCCCTTTTGCTCCCCTGAAAGAGGCTCCCATGTGCTTTTCCTCCCATCCCACACGCCTGCAGGATGACAGATAACCCGCTCTTCTCCCTGCAGGTGCAAAGTTCCCCATTAAGTGGACGGCCCCCGAAGCAGCCCTGTACGGGAGGTTCACAATCAAGTCTGACGTGTGGTCTTTTGGAATCTTACTCACAGAGCTGGTCACCAAAGGAAGAGTGCCCTACCCAGGTAAGAGCAGGACCCTCCAAAATGGACCTGGGCTTCCCTCTCAAGAATCCGACTTTAACAGCTTGCCTTTCTAAGCTCAGCCTTCTTTCAAGCAGGAGTTTGAAGAACACAAACAGGTATTTAGCCAGAGAAAAGCAGAGCTGGGGGCCACCAGGGCATGCCAACAAGCAGCTACCGTGACCCTCTTGCCGGGATGAATGAGTTAGCAGCCAGTATGAATGCTTCAGTCCACACAGTTGATGAACGCCCGTCTGTCTCGGTGGGAGTGCTGGTGTGCAGCTACCAGAGCAGAAATGGCCCTGGCAGAGCCTCTGCCCAAATGGCGTTTGTGGGCAGATCTGGAAACAGGAAAAAAGCGCCCACTGCGTTTGATCGTACTGTAGCCCTGACCCGGAGAGCGAACCTGGCGGGAAGCTGCCAGGACCTGTTTCCTCTGCAGGCTCCCACTCCAGATGGCCAGAGAGCAGGGCCACACGAAGACACTTCACCGCCTGTTGCTGACAGAACGCACTACACAAAAGTGAGAGCTAGATAGAGGGACTGGATCCGGAGGCCCTGGAGGGTTTCCGGATTATCAGACTCGTGCTCTCCGAAGAGGCCACGAGCTGAGGCTGTTCTGCTTCCACTCATTAATTTAGACAGAAGGAGACATAAAGGACACTCGTGCCATTTCACCTCCACGCTTTAGTGGTTACAGCAGAGAGACGGTCTGCTTTTTGAAATGTTAAGGACATATTTTTTAGTTACTGCTGAGCAAAGAAAGAACATAGCTCTCCCTCATTCCCTGCTAAAAAGGGAGCTTTAAAAAAAAACCACACAGTGATAGAAATGATAGTAGAGATTAATGAGGAATGTAGGTCTCTCGCAAAGCCTGGGTCTATAATCCTATCTTTGCAGTCAGAAGCGCCAGTGACAGCTGATTAATGTGTAATTCTTTTGTTCATTTTGGGTGAGTGTTTCTGACCATCTTCAGAGAACACAGGAGGAGCGTGGAAAGGGAACCTCTCCCCCAGTTGAGATAGCCTTCATGGAGCCCCCCTAGAAGAGCCAGGTTGGCACAGATGAAACCGACACAATCCCGTCCCATAGGGCCAGCGCCAGGCATTTGCAGATGCGGCAGGAAGTCAGTTTTATTGATGCTGCAGAGGCTGCGCTCCAGGCTTGCAAGGGGGCAGACTCGCCAAGCAGCGGGAAGAAAGGGCTGCCCTGGGGGGCCGGAGCGCGGCATGGGTGCCTTCCAGCGGCTTCTCCAGGGGAAGAATGTGCCAGTCTCAGGATTTTGGAGATGGAAGGAACCTCTTTTAATTGTCTGAGTTTTGAACCAATTTCTTCCTGGTTTCCCTGGGTTTAAAGTCACCTGATGTGTTGCATGCAATGGGGAGGGAGGGTAAAGGTTAATGTTATTTTGTCTTTCCGTGAAACCTTTCCTTCCAGTAAGGCAAAGCAGCTTTTTGTTTCTCGGGAGCACATACAGAAGCCAAGACAAAGGGCTAGAGGTGGGGGCCTCAGAGAAGGAAGGCACATTGCTTCAAAGGGACAGGCTTCTGTCAGGTTGGGTCTTAGCAGAAAGAAAATGGCCTTGTTCGGCAGCTTAGACTAGGATTCATTCATTCGGCGTCTCTTAGTCCGCTTGAACTGTGCCAAGCATTTGTTCAACCTGGGCAATAATACAGCTAAGCCGAGCTCACTCTCGCAGGGACCGAGGGAAAGAGTAAACAAATAAATGCAGCCCCGGCGCGCCCGAAGCGCACAGTCGGGCAAAACGTGTGTCAGCTCCAGGGAGGAAAGTGCTTTTCTTATGGCTTTTTAGTATCAGAGGAAGCCTTCTAAAAGAGGATCACTTGGTTTAACCCTAATTCTCTCAGTGGGGCTGGGGAACCTGCTTCCGATTCCTACAGGCAGCAGGAACCTTGAAGGGCGGCTCCCACCGAGAACCCCAGGAAGGGCAAGGGACTTGAAAGTGAGACTGAACCCAGCGTATCATGCAAGGCTGTGTCTGTGCTCAACTGCTGATGTGCCCTGGGCGTGGATGACGCCCCCAGGTCCAGAGTGACAGTGGAGCCAGGAGGGTTTGTAGACAAGGCAAGTAAAGAAGACCCCGGAAGGCAAGTACAGTGGACATCCCAGGGCAGCCTGGTACCTGAGATGGCATCAGCTTCTGGAAGGACAGGGCCAGTTCCAGGGCCTTAGAGAAGTCCCAGGGAGAGGGCAAGCGAGGTAAAACTTAGAGACACACCTGCAAAGGCAGGCAAGAGGGGGGGATTTTATTGGTTTGGTTGGTTTTTTTGAGACAAGAAGGTCTCGTCATGTAGTCCAGGCTGGAATTAAGTTCACTAGGTAGCCCAGGCTGGCCTCGAACTCACAGTGGACCTCCTGCCTCAGCCTCCCACATGCTGAGATTACAGGCGTGTGCTACCACACCTGGCACAGGAGCCGAGTGCACTGCCACAGGAAAATGTTGGGCCCCAAGTGGTTGGCAGCAGTGGCCAAAAGGAATTGTGTCAGGGAAGAGGGGTGGCACAAACTGCCCCGCACCACTGAGAGCCACAGGGCAGTTGTCTCCAGGCCTGTCCCTAGCCGCCGGCACGTTTGCAGTTAGGTGCTTTGTTGCACTTTGCTTTTGTGGTGCTGTGGGTTGAACACCAGGAATTTGCACTGAGCTGGAGCTCAGCCCTTTTCAGTTTTTTTATTGTGAGACAGGCTCTTGCTAAGTTGCCCAGACTGGGCTCGAACCTGCCATCCTACCACCTCAGCCTCGCAAATAGCTGTGATTACAGGCCTTCACCACCGCACCCCGCTTGGTGTTGGTTTTTTAACTTAGCTGTGGTCATGTGTAACTGGATCTCCTCTGTCCCAGAAAACTTCTCTGAAGGGAGAAGCTTCTCTAGAGGGACTGCAGTGGGAGGATTATTACCATCGTAGAGGATAACTGTTCCAAGAAACCAAAAGGTCCCTCACACTTTCTCCAGATGTCCTCGTAAGGAAAGGACCTCCTTCCACATTCTTGCTGGCTGCTGCGTGGCCAGTGTGTGTGCATGCTGAGGGACCACCTCGCCCTTCCTTCCTGTCCCTGCCCACCAAGGTTGTCCTTCCATTCTGTGTTTGATAAAGGAATTTCTCAGCTGCTGACAATATATTTTAAAGGGATTGTTTTTTCAAGAATGGTCAGCGGTGGTTATGCTTTTCTGAGTTTTTCCCTCCCCAAGAATGGTCCTCTGTCACCCTGTCACATAGAAAAGGACTTTGGCTGGTAGGTGAGAATGAAGGTGGGGGAGGGGAGGAGCTTATAAATTACCTTCACGACAGCTTCTTGGGGGTTTCTGCCCGGCGCAAACAGGCGTGAAACATCGAAACATCGTGCCAGAAGAGCATCAGAGTAGGATGGAATGTGTGAGGTGTGACCAGGTGAAGGGCAGATCAGCAGTAATATGACATTGGCTTGGTTGGTTAGTTACCACATTTTGTGAAAGGAACAGATAAAAACGAAGAAAAAAACAATAATCTCAAACTGAACAAGAGCCTCGAAACCAAGAAGACATATTGAGGGGTGATGCCGCAGTCACCGGGGAGTGTGTGCAGCAGGGTCGCCGCCCCTTACCAAGGAGGAGCACCGCACTCCAGCTCTGAGTCAGAGGCGTACGCCGATCCACAGGACAGCTCTGTGTCCCCTCCCTGCAGCAGCCTGACCGATTGCATTCTCCGTGTCAAGGTTCAGCTTGCTTTTCTGTATGCCTGGGTTTGTGAAGCATTCTTCGTATGAAAATTAGATCTGATTTTTATACTGATAAACTGCCACGTATGAGAAACGAAAGCATTTAAGTAAAAGCAGTTTCCTGGGGTTCATGCAAAATCTCAGAGTTACACATTTTAACATATCATTTCATCTTCCAGACCCCTCAAATCCTTGCCTGCTCTGCCTTCCCACCACTGTCCATGTCAAGCTGTTGGCAGTGAACCCCAATAGGACACCTGCTGCTAGTCTCTCCCTGCCACCACTCCACCACCATCATGCTATTGTCACCAGCAGAACTGTAACGCTAGAGAACACAAACTGGTGGCCTCACTGTCCTAGTTTAAAATGTGCAGGGCTTCCCTTTGCCTCTCAGAGAAGCTCCCCATGTCTTCTTTTTGCATCTCCTTCCTTGGCCTTTAATTTCAATCATTCCACACATATTTACTGAACAACTACCAAGTTGTTGTTCCAGGCAGCAGGAATATAGTAGTAAAATTCCTGCCCTTGTGAACTTTTTTTGAAGAAACAGACAGTAAACAAATAGGCAAAATAAGGAAGGAGAGAGAGGGTGTCAGAGAAGAGTGGCGAGAGAGGACCTGACGGGGAAGGCGCCTTCTAGATGCAGAGCCAGAGGAAGCCAGGTGCAAACCAGGCAGGTGTCAAGGGGAGGCCGAGTGACCAGGGCAGGGTGCAAAGATGACAGCTGGAGCACAGGAGGCCCCTGCGGCAGCCGGATTGGCCTTTCCTGGTCATTACTTGGAGTTCTGCTACCACTCTGCATGGCTGGGAAGTGAGGGACTCAGAGCAGGACAGGGATGTGGTCAGACTTACGACGTCTCTCTTGACCATGCAGGTCTCTCTTCTGCCTGGAGTCCTTCAGAGCCCATCCAAAATATCACCTCCTTGGTGAAGCCTTCCCTTTGCCCAGGCTTTCTGCTTACTTCCGTGACACTTGGCAAATTTCTGTCACCTATTATATGTGCACATTTCCCAGTAGCTCTGCTGTCCAAGAGGAGAAGAGAATCTTTGCGTAACCCCAGGGCCCGTCAGTGTCTGCCCCGTAGTGCGCTCCGTGAGCGGATGGATGGACGGTGGACGGATGAGAGGGAATGAATCTATGAAGCTCTTGAAACAGGAGCTTTAAATTCAGTCGATAGCTTGCAAAACCTTTTAATTCTAGTCCATCATCTTCACACCCAGGCCGAATATGTATCTCCCCAGCTGGAGGCAGCCTCTGTGCTCAGTTTTTCTGGGAAATTGGCACCATGTTCCAGCACCGTTCCAGGGAGTGTCCTGGCCGCTCTGTGCTCTGACCCTCAACAGAGCACCTGCTCTCATGTGTCTGGCAGAATCTAGCAGAGCAGGAATGTCCTCTGAAGGAAATCACAGTCATTCATGCATTTGAAACTGTCACATCTTTCAGCAAGTGACAGCTGCCTGGCTTTCTTGAATGCATGTAGTCACTTGATAATGCCTGAAAGTTGAAAAGGACAATAGTGAACTAGGAGCCACCTTCCTTAAAGAATTGCAAGTCTCATGACAGTCCTCTCCTTGCCATCTGAACTGTGTCCAGCCTGCTGATGGCATCGATGACCCATGGGGTGGGGAGAGGTGAGGGCTCCTGGCAGGAGGAGGACGATGGGCAGCAGGCAGAACCTTCTGACCTTAGCTTAGGGTCCAAGGTCTGCTGCCCGCCCTGCCCTGTCCACATCCCCTGGCCTTTCCTTCAGCCCACAGTGTTCCCTCTGGAAGGGCATCAAAAGTCAGACTGTCACCTCCTCTACAAGGTTTCTGCTGGCCAGTGTGGCTGCGAGAGGTGGGGAGAGGACAGGGCAGCCTAGGAGGGATGTCCTGTGTCACTGCTCTACGGACCTAGCCCCTTGACGGCCGCTCTCACCCTCTGTTTCACTTCTTTTTGGGGAGAAAAGAGCCCTTTATGATCCTGTATTATTAACTTTCAATAACCTATGTGTATTATGGCACCTGCAGCCTTCATTTCTGTGTTTATTAATAGAGTGAGCATAAGAAAACACATCTGCCCTGAGGTTATCTGTTAAGATGGGCAGAGAAAAACTTGTGCCTTCTCAAGATCAGGCCTTTATTTTCTTCTGCACTCTTTGACCGGCATCTCTCTGCCCCAGATTGTAACTTTGATCCTGCACCGAAGCCTGCCCCCCCTGAGGTAATGAGAGCTCATGCGAGGCCACCAAGCGTGCCCTGTCAGCGCAGCATCCTCCCCGAGGCACTGCAGTGCCCCACAGTCCAGAAACAAGGGTCTTTCTGCAGGGTTTGCACAGAGAGCTCCAGGCACCTCGCACGGAAGCCCTAGTGTACTGTGTCGTGTCGCTTCCTGTGCATGAAAAGCTCGGTTTGCAGATAAAACGTTTACTCAATTCACGTGGACAAAAATCTAGCATGGCCAAATCCTGATGCAAACAGAAGACAGAAAACAATGAAAACTCCTCACTGCAGATAGAGCCCTTTGGAGGTCTGCACAGGGAGCTGTACAGATGGAAAGCTATAGCGCCTAAGCCTTCTTCCACAGAATGCATTTTCTCAAAGAGCTGAAAGCAGAGTGAATATTGATATTTTGCTGGCAAATGGAGAAACCGAGGTCAGGTGGAACCAGTTCCTCTGCAGAGAGGTGCAAAGTCAGAAATCGAGAAATAACATCTACTTCAGTGCTCTGCCACTGAAAGAAATTTTGAGTCCTAACCTAAAGAACCTAAAAGAAAAGAGGAGAGGGTCCACGGAGCTCACGTACAGTGCAAAGGAGAGGATGGAACGTGGAAAGAAGGGAGAGGCAGCAGGCGCAGACTCGGCATTTCAGAGTGAGTGCTGAGGAGGCCGGAGAACGACTCCAGAAAGATGGCCTGGTGAGGAGGTGAGCGCGGGCCACAGGACAGAGTCCCACCTGCAGTGACCCGGGCAGACCACCTGGAGACGAGGCTGGCTGGCGTGTGACCCTGTGTGGAAGTGGAGAGTCCAGTGTGACAGAGGCTCCCAGGGAGGAGCTCGGGGAGAAGGATCTGCAGTTTTGTTTGATTTTGATTCAGTTGTTTTTATTAGCATATTTTTGCAGTACATAATGATTGCATTCATTGTGAGGAGTTGGTACGCATACGTAACACGCATCCCACCTTTTCCGCTTCCCCTTCTCTTCCCCAACCCTCTCCCTCCACCTTTCGGTTGAGGAGAGGGATTTGAAGGGAGACCCCTGAATCACAGCAAACTACAAGGTTCTCTGAACTGTGTATCAGGAAGTTGTAGTCTGTGAGAATGACCTGAAATGGCCCGTCCTCCAGCAGTAGAGAAGGGGGCAGGCTACTTCCATGGGGCCGGGAGCCCACAGAGGGCGTTGAGACAGAAATTGCTGGTGGTCTCCGTGCTTGCTGCCCACCCACCCCGAGCCTCTTCTAGCCCAGTGGGTTAGTGGGCTAGCTGGAAACCAGGGATGGCAACTGGATATCCAGTGGGTCTGGCTCACCCCGTGTCGGGCACCACTGCCCGGTGGGGCCACCCCTCCTTTAGATGGTCAGTCCCCCCTGCAGCTCCCAGGAAGCTGCCTGGATCACCAGCCATGATGAGTTTCCCTAAAATGTGACCAGATGCTATGTTGCTCCCCTTACCTTCTGCCCACCAAAAATGGAAAAAAAAAAACCATTCCCAGAAACTGTCAAATGTCCCTGTCTGCTTCCTCAGTCAGAAGTACCATTTTTAAAAATTCTTCTCTCTAGTCTCCCGAGGACCCCCACCCCAAACCCCAGGCTTGTTTGTGTCCCCTTCCCAATCACTGCCCTTTACCCCCCAGGTATCAGGTAAAACCACTGTCATGGGGAAGTGGCTAAAAAAGAAATAGTTTTCCTTCTAACAAAAATATGAAAACATCTTTTTAACAAATGAAATAGGTCCATCTTCATAACCGTGTGCAGAGTAAAATTCATTTTGCTGAAATTCTTATAGTAAATAAGATTTTCAAAGTTCTTATAATGAAGAACATTTTTTAAAAATGTTATCACAATCCGTTTAATTGAGCTGATGTTTATAAAGCAACTTGTGCAAACCTTGCCGAGTGGACACACTGCGATTGCCGCAGAGCAGTCCCACGCAGGCTGCAGGCCCCGCCGGGTCAACCCGTGCGGGGAGCTGGTGGGCCAGAGCCAGGCCTGAGAGCCAGTCTCATTTTGCTTGTCGTTGTCGGCCAAATGCAGCGCTGAATATCCCACTTTTCTGGCAGAGCCGTCACTGGTCTGTTGCTGCTTGGCCTTAGGGTGTGGAATTGCTTACATATGCTCCCTGTGCTGTGGGAAGGAGGCATGAAAAGAGAAGGAAGAGGAGTGGGGTGCAGACGGGACAGGAGGTGTAACAGGCCACGTGTGCTGTGCCCAAGCCTTGGGCTGAGCATTGGAAAAACAGGCTTGACCCAAGTGGCCAGTTAAACTTTCCATTGGCAGAGATTGAATTAGGAGAGTTTTTTAAGGGAAATACTTCCTTTGGAGTAGTTTTGTTTTTAATGAAATGAAACATTTAGACATTAGGTCCACAGAGCCATGGGAGAGTGATTTGCTAAACTCTGTGGTGCTGTTTTGGACAGAGTCTCAGGGTCGGATTCAAGCCCTGGGAGGCCTTCTGGGGTTGTCGCCACCATCGGGATCTCTGGGGAGGCTTCAGGCCTGCTGCCTGCCTCTCCTCCCATTCCCGGCAGGAGCTTAACCAGAGGGCTTCCTGCTCACCCAGACTCGGTCGTTTCTGAAACATCAGGGAACTGAAGACGGCTAAGCACGCCGCAGAGCCCGCACTCCTGAGAACGCAGGTCCTGACGCGGGATTACACTTCTTGGCCCAGCCTTTGTGGGCTGCCTGGCATGAAGAAGCTGCCATCTCGCGCGCCAGGGCATCCCAGCCAAAGCCGCAGGAGCAGATGTGCTACCGCCCGATGTTTAGCAAGTCTGCAGGTTACATGACACTGGGAGAGCGTGGGTAAGAACAGTCAGCTGCCTGCGTCACGGCAAGTTTGTAGCCAGATCCATTTTGCTGCCAAGTGATTTACAGAAACTCGCCAGTTTTCAGAGCTTGTTAGACCGCGGAAGGGTGAAGAAAGAAACGCTGGCCGCATCCCTCGTTGGGCCGGACAGGGCTGCCTTTTCCTCCCCAGAGCCTGCCTGGGTCTCGGGTTCTCAGCGCGTGGAGGACGCCTGGGCCAAGGGTGTCAAACCTGTGGCGCACGCCCTGCAGCGTGTGGTTCGTATCTGTGAAAGCTCCGAGATGCTCGCCACGATGGTGTGAGCTAGCCAGCCTCAGGGCTGTTGGCCCCTCCAAACACAAACTGCCCCCCAGTGCAGGCGGCGTCGAGGCGCATCCGCCAGAGGCAGCTTCCTTGCCTGGTCAGGCCTCTCTGTCTAAAGTAAGGGCGCCCCGGCTGGTGGCAAGGCTGTTTCACAGCAGTTATACTAAAAGGCGGCTGCATTCCTGTAAAAAAAATGTGTAGGGTTTATCACCTTGAGAATTATGGTGGAGGCACACAGCTGTGATCCCAGGGACTTGGGAGGCTGAGGCAGGAGAATTGTAGCAAGTTTGAGAACAGCCTGGGCTACAAAGTGAGTTCAAGGCCAGTGTCAACTGCATAGCAAGACCTTGTCTCAAAAAAAAAAAAAAAAAAAAAGGGAAGGGAAGGGTTAGGGAAGTGGAGGGGAGAGGAGAGGAGGGGAATGCAGGGAAGGGAAGGGTTAGGGAAGTGGAGGGGAGAGGAGAGGAGAGGAATGCAGGGAAGGGAAGGGTTAGGGAAGTGGAGGGGAGAGGAGAGGAATGCAGGGAGGGAAGGGAGAAATTATAATGGCAGAGGATAAGAAATTACCCTAAAAAGGTTTGGACAAGCAAGTGACTGATAGGGCAGTGGTTGACAGCCGGGAGAAACCAGGGTACCCCCAGCTCAAAAGCGCAGCACAGCAAAAGGGAGCCGGCTACAAGTCAGAAAGTCTTGAGTGTCTCCTGCTCAGGCAAGCCAAGCTCTGCACTGGACCAAGCACCTCAGCCCCGGCCAGCAGGTTGCCTTCTCCCCTCTAAAATTAAAGGGGGCCACAGGCGCAGAGAGGGTGCTGTCCTGCCCATGCCAGCCCTGACAGACAGGGGAAAGTCTGAGTATCTGTGTGGCTTGAAATCAGATTCTTGGTTTCATGAATTAACTGGGTCAGAAGTTCCAGATTATGGGAGTAGCCAAAACATGCACGACAGTGGCAGGGAGAAGGCAGAACATGATACAGCAAAAAAAAAGTAAAGAAGAAGAAGAAGGAAAGGAAAAGTGGCTTTTGTAGGAAAAGGGTCAGGGCACGGAATTTCGCGTACTGTCCGGAGGGCTGGCGCACAAAGCCATGCTCTCCACAGCGCCCTCTTAACGCTGGACACCCCTGGTGCTTCGCCCAAGGAAGCTGCCCGGGGAGGGGAGGTCAGGACCACGGCATTGATGATGCCTGGCCTCACTGGCCTCATCTGTGACCACGGGCCCTGAGGACACCACCCCCTCATCAGAGTCACCAAACCTCATGGCACTGGGGGTCACCAGGCCAGACAGTGCTCAGCCGCCGGAGAGGGGTAGCAAGCGCTGGCCAGGGCATGGGAAAGGCTGATGTGAAGGTCGTGAATGGACCTTCCAGAGACTGTAGAAAAGCGCTTTCCGTCCCCGGAGTGTTTGCTGCTTTGTCTGGGGCTTTGTTTTGGTTTTGGTCTGGTTTATCCCTGCATTTTTGTCTGCTCGGCTGGAGTATCATTTACGTATGGTCAAATTCAGTTTCAATTTTAAGAACACACTAAAGCAAACTCACCACCACACACACGCGGTGGTAGAACAAGCGCCGCAGACCACTATCCATAGGCCGCGTCTGCTGCCCTCCGGTTCTGTCCGATACCTCCTCGGAGGCTGTGGAAAGGAAGGGAGGCGTGCGCGGGGCGCCCGCCCGCGGCCACAGTCCTCTGCAGGAAGCCGCCAGCCTGCCCAGCCCCTGCCACCTGGCAAAGCAGCAGGTGCTGCACCACTGTCCTTCCTTTGCTAGGATTTTGTGCGACTGAACTCATATAGTGCGTTGCCTTCTCCGTCTGGCTTCCTTCTTTCTCTCAGAACACTCGCGATTCATCACCAGGTTGAGTTCCGCTTTCCCGTGGTGGACTGCAGGGCTGTGGCTTCCCAGGAGAGGCAGCCTGGGCCGTGTGGGTGTGACATAGGCCTCCCTTGTTCCCACTTCGCGCGGGCCCACAGTAGAAGGAAAGGCCGCTCCGGCGGCGGTGGCCACGGCCTGGGCCCGGCCCTCACTGACTTTGTCTCTGCAGGCATGAACGGCGGTGGCCACGGCCTGGGCCCGGCCCTCACTGACTTTGTCTCTGCAGGCATGAACGGCGGTGGCCACGGCCTGGGCCCGGCCCTCACTGACTTTGTCTTTGCAGGCATGAACGGCGGTGGCCACGGCCTGGGCCCGGCCCTCACTGACTTTGTCTCTGCAGGCATGAACGGCGGTGGCCACGGCCTGGGCCCGGCCCTCACTGACTTTGTCTCTGCAGGCATGAACAACCGGGAGGTGCTGGAGCAGGTGGAGCGTGGCTACCGGATGCCCTGCCCTCAGGACTGCCCCATCTCTCTGCATGAGCTCATGATCCACTGCTGGAAGAAGGACCCCGAAGAGCGCCCCACCTTCGAGTACCTGCAGGGCTTCCTGGAAGACTACTTCACCGCCACAGAGCCACAGTACCAGCCTGGAGAAAACCTGTGAGAGCCGGTCTGCAGAGGCCGCACCCACCATAGCTTTCAGCTCTGTAGCCAGCTGCCCAGCAGCGAGGGTTGTCCAGGACCAGATGCATGTGACTCTGAAGCTGATGAACGTCCGTGGTCCTCATCAATGACACTTGTCCCCAAATCCAAACCTCCTCTGTGAAGCGTGCGAGACAGAACCTTGTCATTTCTCAGACTTTGGAAAATGCATTGTATCGATGTTATGTAAAAGGCCAAACCTCTGTTCAGTGTAAATAGTTGCTCCAGTGCCAATGACCCTGTGCTTTCCTTTTTTTAAAATGCAAATCCTATGTGATTTTAACTCTGTCTTCACCTGATTCAACTAAACAAAAAAAAAGTATTATTTTCCAAAAGTGGCCTCTTTGTCTAAAACAATAAAATTTTTTTTCATGTTTTAACAAAAACCAATCAGGACAGGTGTTTTTTTCTTTTTTATAAATATGAATGTATATAATACATGTCCCTGTAGATGTACCACGTGGGTGCTAGGTGGAGCCGTGGCAGGGCCTGGAAGCCACAGGACTCAGAGGGAGGATCTTACCTGCGTATCTGCATCGGAGCACTGGTACTGTTCTGAAACCCAGCAGCCTGGCTTTTGGTTTTGGCAGGGCATGATTGCTTTTGTTCTTTTTGTTCACTTAAATGGCACTTTTTTGGTTCACGGCTAAACTAGATGGTTGTTACTTTGACTTTTCAGGAACCCTTGGGCTGAGTTCTCGAGTTCTTTTACCAGTATGTGTTCCAACCTGCTTCGCTTTGTTCTTGAAACAGAAGAGTGAGCCTATTTAAGCAAGCAGCCAGTCCTACCAAGGGGACTGAAAGGCGGACACCACACAAACTTCTTGTATAAAAATATGAATGCCGAAATGTTGCAAATGTTTTTTATTTAATAAATCTTGTAACCACATTTAAATGGCCTAAAGCCTATAGCACTGTAGTCATGCCAACCTACTAAACTTTCTCATGCAACTAAAATTTATGGGGAAAGTAACGGGGCGGGGGGTGTACCCATTGTAAAATAAGTGTTTTTAAATGTCCTGTACTGCTAATGGATGACTTTATATGTTCAAGAGTTCTCCAGTGGAATAACTATGCACTACTTTACATTTCATGGGGATGCACAAAAAAAAAAAAAGTATTACATTTTTAGTTGCTGTTTGTACCAACTTTGAATTACATGTTTAACAACAACAAATCAAAAATTCGATTTCTATTGAGTTTTTAATACCAACTAGCAACACTGAAGTCTTAACTCCTTTTTTGTTATGATTTGTGACTTTACATTTTTAAATTGTTTAACTTTCTTAATTTAGTAATTAAAAAGAGAGCATTTTACATTTGAATTTTTTTTGCTCATTTGTTTAAATCACAAAAGGTCCCCTAGTAGTTCTGTGATGTATCTGTCCCCACACCAGATGGTGAGGAGTCACCTGGTGGGTTTAGCCATTGTGCAGTGATTTCCAAAGGACAGAGACATTCAAGACCTCTAAAGATGCCTCCTCCCTCCACAGGCTGGGCAGCTCTTTAACCATTCCAAGAATTCTTAAAGCGAGTAGGCACCCTCAACATTTTCATTTATCACACATTTTGTCTGACTGGAATTTGATGTGTCCTACAATTAGGAGAAAGAGACAGTTACAAGAAGAGTCTTTCTGTCATGGAGTCAGTAAACATAGTTCCAAGCGTCTCTGCTTCCAGGAGAAGCTGCTGCTCTGGGACAGAGCTGAGTGTGGCCGAAAGAGCTGCAGATAGAGTCCAGCCACTGTCCAGGGCTGGCCGTGCCGTCCTCGGCTCTGAGACCCCCCAGCAGCCGCCTGGCCAAGGCAGGCAGCTCCCAGCTGCCCGGAGAGGGAGAGGAGGCCTTGGATGAGATTCCTTCTTAGATTCCTACGGTTCTAATACCCTGTGATGACACGTGGAGACACATGGGCAAGTGTTGTTACTGTCGTTCAAATAACTTTTTGGGGGGTACCTGGAATCGAGCTCAGGACCTCACGCTTGCTCGGTGGGCGCTGTGCCATTGAGCTATGTCCCCAGCCCTCAAATGACCTTTATATTTAGAAAGGGTTTCCAACATCTGGAGAGATTAAAAAAGGTAAAACAAAGATTTTTTTGATTAACCAAAACACTATGATATGGTTTTGGTATTAATACTTTAGCTAAATGGATAAAATCCCAAGGCCTTATTACGTATAATTTTTATCACATTGTTAGCCAGTTCACTAACACATTCTTGATGTTTGATCAAAAATAACTTTATTTTTAATCTTTTCATCTCACTAGGATGGATAATTTGTAAATAATCTCTAAAGCATTTTTGCTTGTGTTTTGACTCATTCCAAAAGCAATGGAAGAAAAAAAACTGTTTTAAACAGATATTTTCTAAGAAAAAAAAAATGTCTTCGAGCCAGAGTACAGCCTTTAATCATCAACTGAGTTCATTTCGAATTCCCTTCTATAAAGCCATGCTAAGGACTCGGGTCAGCCTGAGGGAGTGCTACACGGTGTACTGGAGCTGCTCTGAGATGCTAACGATGGGTTTTAGCGTGAGATTAAAAAGAAATCAGAGGAGTTTAGGGGTTTTTTTCTTCCAAGAAGTGAATGTGCTTTCAAGGGATAATTCTGAAGTCACCTCCCAGGAATCCTCTGTCCCTCACCAGTTGTAGAAGTTGGGAGCAAGAAAACCACGTTCCATGACCAAAGCTCCCTTGTTAGGGAGAAAGTTATCAGCTGGTGTCAGGTAACAGTGAACATTTTTGTGCCTCTGGTAACCCGGTAATGAGTAAGTCTCTGCTGCGTTCCCTCATCGGGCATTGGTGCTGGATGGGGAACCTGTCTGATAAACTATTTCCTTAAAACCCAAATAGTGAACCCCTGGAGAAGACCGTTCAGGAAGCTCAGACATGACTGGACAGGAGGGGCCCATTCACCCCGTTCTTATGGCAGCTTGTGCTGTCCCCATTGGCTGCTTCGGTCACAGTATACAAATGGCAAGGAGGACCAGAGATGTGGGTGCCCCATGTTTACACATCCCGGTCCAGACCAGGCAAGTGACACATTAGGCTCTGCCTCGTGTCGAGAACCAGGTGTTTTCAGGGAAACAAGGTAAGAGTCTAAAGGCTCCCTCTGACACAGCCATGCTACTGAAGGTTTCTTGGCAAGCACCAGAGGGTGTGTATCTACCTTGAGAAAGGCAGGAGGCCTCCTGTGGCTGAATCTTGACAGCAAAAGATTTTTCTAGTAGCGCCGGGACTGTGAAATTTCATCTGCAGGTCCCCATGGGGTCTTAACAATTTCGACAGTATTAATTGGAATGATTCTTTCATGAATCTTGAAAGAAGTTTTGAACAGCATGCAGAGGAGAATTATACTAAAGCCCACTGCAAAGGGGTGACATCTATATATTTGTCAGGACTCAGGACAAGAGAACCTCACTGGACAGGGCGGGTTCTAAATGCCTCTTTATTGGTTTTCTTTCCACTGTATATTGTAATGTTGAAATTCAGTTAGTCAAGAATATCTGCTGAGAGGAAGATAGGGAGAGGAGGAAGACTTCCTTTGATTTTGGAGGAAACAAATTTTGATTACAAAAACAACATGGTAGGATATAAAAGCATTGCCAATTATATTGTTGATTCTCAACAGTTGATCAAAACTACAGCAGTGTGTAATGAAAGAATAGCATCTTTAATGTCTCTGAAATGTCAAAGGAAGTTCTAATAAACTAAATCACACCTCATTCTTTCCCAACCTGCAAAATACTCAGAATCCCATAGGAGGGCCGGGGTATCTCGGGGTGCATGGCCAGAGTACATGAGGCCTTGGGTTCAATGCTCCAGCATCAAAAAAACTAATTCTGGGTCTAGAAGTAAAAGTGAGTGACTTTTCAATGTGTCAGGAATCAGCCTAATGATGCGATCAGTGATAAACTACTGCTGCCCGGATAGCAAGAATGCCATGGCCCTTCGGATTGCCTGCAGCTCTTACAGTTGTGCATTTGGCATCATAGATAGATGTAATAATACTGCTCTCCTTGTAGTATGTTTTCCCTGCCAGACCGTGTCTCCCTGAGAACGTACACTGGCTGTCTTCTACTTCCCCCGCCCTGCGCTGACACCAGCGACGAGCATGGCGGATGGTGGACTGCGTCGGTGTTCCGTGGGTGCCCTCCCTCCAGTGGAGAGAATGGCCTTCCTCCCATTGACACATCCGCCTCAGAGCTTGCCAAGCACACAGATTTACTGCATGCTGCCCTCAGCGCCAGCCCTGCCCGTTGTGAATGTGTGGTCACTAATCGTTGAGATGTGGCACGAAGTCTCCATCTATAACCAGGAATAAACACCACTGATACTTTCCCAGAACTCACCCCAACACTAGTGTGGATAAACCCATACCACTTAGAGGCTGGGGATAGCATGGAATAAATAACACCAAATGATACATGGTCTTAAAGTGACCTGCAGGTCTCATTTTGGCTTGGTAATTGTATGGAAACTTGATATTCCACTCCCTAAGATATCTGTCTTTGTCTCGTGTAAAATTACTCACCCAGACCATCTGCCAGTGTGATACATTCAGCCTGTGGCTTCGAATACCCTGACACACTTTCACCTGACCAGGGGAGCTTCTGTGGCCCGTGTGAGGATCTCAACGTGAAGCTGTCCATAAAACCTTTCTGCCCATGTGGGGGAGGTCACATTGGCCCTGATTAAATCTCTTCTCTGATTTCCTTTTTCACCCAGGAAAGAACAGCCCCCCGCCCCATTGAAGATGGGACAGAGAGGAGGGCATTTGCTGATAGGAAGGGGTGGAAACTACCCAGAGCCCCCTGGAAGTGGCAGTCTGGTCCAGTCAGCCTGTTTCACCAGTATGCAGCAAGGGAGCAGAGAAGATGTATACACTAGAAAGGAGGAAGAGACCAGAGCCGGGATGGGAGGAACCTTCCAGAATAAAGATGGAGAGGGCTGTGGATGTGGGTAAGAGCTGTCATTCCTTAGTACAGTCTGCACCTAAAAGTCCCCCAGGCACCTCCCCTACTCAGGAGTGGCTTTTGGAAGGTGACTGGCCTAGGGGTGGGATAGCTGACTTGCTGTTTGGAGGTGGCCTGGTCAGAAGAGACAGGTCACTGGGAGTACAGCCTGGAAGGCGGCATCTCCCTCCCCGTGTCCTTCCTTCATCTCTGCTTCCTTCCTGCCGTGCTTCCAGCAGCTCCCCTCTGCTACGCCCGTGCCGAGCTGTGGCGCCCTTGGAGCCCTGGACTATGAGACAGGAGTCGGAATAAACTCTCCTCCCCTAAGCTGCACATATCAGGTATTGTGTCTCAGCAACAGGAAAGTGACGAAGACATTCCTTCCCTAGACTTTTACTGGACACTTAGTATGGGCTGGACTCTGTACTTAGCACTAGAAATTTCAAAAGAGACAATTAACATTCACAGCCCGATGGGACGCAGACCCACTAATACAGCTCTAGGGTGCTCTTAGTGGGTACAAGTTGGCAAAGGCACCATCTCTTGCCCCATGTGGGAGTGTAGGGAGGCCTCCTGGAGGGAGTATCACTGAGTTCCGTCTTCAGCACAGGTGTACGGCTTAACAGGATGGATCTGGTATTTCTTGGCTTTGAATATGTTACCTTTTGAGTCCCAGCCCCTAACTAGGGCTACCTCAGCTTTAAACATAAAAGTATGAAGAAAAGCCAAAATGTGCAAGAATCTCTCTTCTCCCCCTCCCCCTTTTCTTTCTCCCTCCCAACCCCAATAAAATCATTTGTCTGATTAGTGGACTAAATGGAGGAGGAGGAGGAGGAGGTGATGATACCATTCAACTACAGAGACCATGATTCTTTTGTTTTTAAGACAGTCTCGCCATGCAGGTCAGGCTGAACTTGAACTCGCTGTGTTGTCCAGACTGGCCTCAAACTCCTGACAGTCCTCCACCTCAGCCCCTAGGTGCTCGAATTACAGGCACGCGCCACCTTGCTCCTCCAGAGGCTGCAGTCTGTAAGCAGATTGTTGTCTGTAGTGTCCCAGCTGAAGTTTAGTTGGAAATATAATTTAAGAGTATGAGAATAAAGGAACTGCTGGGAAAGAGACTAGGAACAACTTATTACCTCTTTTAATAACAATTAGTAGGGGTTTCTCTCCTGTTTATCAGCTCATTATCCTTTTGCTTCACTTCCTAGGTTATTTTGCATGAACTGTCATGCATCATGTAAATTCATGAAGAAGGTATATACTGGCAGTTCCGAGGTGTTCTGGTTGTTTTGTTCTGGATATTTTTCCTTTGGTTAATTATCAAGTGTCTGCTATGTAATAATCGATGAGTAGCTAATTGGAAGCAAGAGGGATTGAAATGAGGATTGTTGAGATAGTGTTTTAATGAAAAGCATACACGTAATTCTGTGGGGAAATATCACAAGAGACTTTATCTTTGGGGGAGGGGGCTGTTTACAAAAAGATCCTTTTAAGCCACTCGTGAACTGGATCCAGTATATGATCTTTTCACCAAAGGGGTTAGCAGGGCAGATACCAGGAAGGTGGCCACATCCTCAAGATGGCTCAGGAACCCAAACTGCCCTACGTGGAGCCAGCAGGTCCCTCAATTCCCAGAGAGTGAGGAAATGGTAAGCAAATGACAGCAGTTACCTGGAGAATTAGGGAATGAATAACAATGCTTCCTGGTAAATTAACCATATTACATTTTGCACAGGAAAGTGATGGGGGTGAAAATCTTGTTAAAAACTGAATCATAATTTACCCACATCGTTTATGTAAAATGCATAATTTTCCTAGTTCAGTAGACTTTAGTTTGATTTAAAATATGAGCAGTCCAGGACAGTTCACCAAAGCATAATTTGTGAGATAATTAGGAAGGGGAAGAGTAATCAGCACAACCCTTTGTGAACCAACTCCCCTCCCCCTTCTTACCTGGGAATTTCAGAAAATATTTGCTGGTATATTCCTGAAGGTTGCTAAGTGAAAGTGCAAAACATGGATCATTGTCACTGCTATCACTAAGCCATGAACTGCCATGTTTGGGGCAGGGGAGCGGGGAGCGGGGAGTGATGTTTCATTCTGTTCATTGTTTTTCTGCTCTCACTCAAGTACTTATTTTTGAATAGTAGGGGGGAAATGGAAATGTAGCAAAGCTATACTTGAAACAGCAAGTCAAGAACAAAAGCAACAAACATGCAGCCAAAGGAGACCTTGGAAGATCCAAGGATAAAACAAAAGGCTGTGCTTGGCTGGGATTCTGATTCAAAATCAAATGCAAAATGAAGCACATTGTTCCAACCATAAAGGTTTTTGCAATCTATAATCTATCTAAAATAAAAAGGCATTTTGACAGTTAGAAGCTGCACTCTTGCTGTGAATCATGAGACTCGCTCGTGACTGATGGAGGTTTTTCTCTACCAAAGTGGTCAGAGGTGGCCTCGAATTTGTGAATACACCAGGCGTTTTTCACTCCAACAGGTCTCACCCTGTCTCTTGATATTTATCTCCCTTTTCTTCCTCCTCTTCCATCCTCTGCACCCCTGTTCCCCATCACGTTAGAATCATACGTGTTTTTTTTCTGAGATGTTCCTTTGTTCCTGCAACCCTGTCTCTCTTCAAAGGAGACTGCATTTGTTCATTAAAGTCAGCCCCTGGGTCTCTGCCTTCTGAGACTGTCCCTCTCTCAGAGGCCTCCTTTGTCAGATCCATCCTGTTGACAACTTTGTTGACCTTATAAGGCTGAACTTTAAACCCCAAAGCCCAACATCTACTGCTTTGGTGCTGTTCTGCTGGTCCTCCCATTGCTTCCATCTGTCCCTGCAATGCCCACCACTTACCAAAGATTTATCAAGATTCGTTCTGTCCCTATGTCCTCCTATGCCTTCTGTCCCTATGTCCTTATAGCTACTTGCTATAAATCACCTTTCTGCAAGTAGAAAAATCCACCCAACCTCAAGACACTTTGGTCCCATCTGCCAGAAAATTGCTGTAATAAACACGCACAAGCATAATGACTGGGATGTGAACGTGAATGGTGGCCCCTAGAAATGATGCGCGACATAACCAGCACAGCTATATGGGCCAACCCTGTAGTTTGAAATCACCTGCGCTGTCCTGGAGTCCTGCATTAAAAATCCCTGCCACACTCGCCTTTTCATAACAGTTTACCATTTCAAACACTAAATCTTTCAGACATTCTTGGAAGTGACTTAGGGGTCATTTCTGGAAAAGACAGAGAGCCCAGACGACAGTACTCATGAGACTGAAGGCACATCTGAACCCCAGGGTTGTGCTCGAGAAGCAGGAGGACTACATAGTCCAGCCCAGCCAGGGCAACCCGGCCAAAAACCTGCCTCAGCATTTAAAAAATGAAAAGGTCGGGGGATGTAGCTCAGTGAGAAGATTTTAAGTGTTCAATCCCCAATACAAAAAAAAAAAAAGACTTTTCATCATATAGTTTTAAGCACTGAGCTCTGACCAGCCAACAGCCCAAACTACACTGGAGCTGGCTTTCAGGAAGCATCTGAGATAGAAAGCTGAGAAGTCTGAAAGTGGGGTGCAGGGGAGAAGTGGCCTTGTTTGTGCTTGGGTCAACCGTGACCTGTCTCTGGCATTGGTGCCTCGTTTCTCGTGTTTGTTCCATTTATTCTCCTCCCTGATTCCTAGTCAGCATGAACTGTGTACCCTGGTAGTCTCCTGTTGTGTAACAAAACACCCCAACATCTAGTGGCAGAAATAGTAGCAGTCATTTCTTTTGCTCACAAAGCTGTGACTTGGGGTGGGCGTATCAGGCAGGGACAGCACAGCTCTGCCAGGTGCACACCGTCAGCTGGGGCACACGTAGCTGCCACCCAGCATCCAGCTGGAGAGTCTGGAGAGTCCGCGAGGGGACTCCTCCCCGCCACCTCTTCACTCACACAGCAGAGCCAAGCTCAAGCACCCCAGCTGACTCATGGTGAAACAGAGTCAAGCTGCCCCACCAAGTCCTGCCCAGATTTCAAACTTCCGCACAGCATAAATGATTGTGGTTTAAGGCCACGAAGCTTTGGGATCATTTGTGTTGCAGTGACCACTCACCAGAACATGTGGGCTACACCAGATGTGCTGTGCCTCCGGCCCCACATCTGTCTAGGATGCCTCCCTTCACGGCAGCATCTGGGAAACTTAAAACTACACCTTCCACATCACCTTACTGCTGGGATCATGACTGTGGGTCCGGCTCTACCAGTGAGCAGTTTTTGCAGAAAGTTTGGAAGGCAAGAGTAAGGTGGCTGCCAGTTTCCTGCCGCTTGTGGACATCTCCTGCTGGGAAATGAGGTCAGGAGCCTGCTGTCCAGCCTCCAGCTTCGTGGGTGTCAATTAAAAGTCAGCTGCTGAGGTGATGGCAGCTGGGTTACACATCCCAGCAGGAGGCAATGCGCTGTGGCAGGGAGGTGGACACCCTTCTCCGCCCCGTGACCACTTCCTGCCTTTTCTTTTCTCTTTTTTTCTCCTCTCTTCTCTTTGTTCTTTTTCTTTTCTTCTTTTCAGGTACAATGTTCTTCAGGCCAACAGTGCTGAGGGCAGTTTCCTGAGCCTCACCTTTGTGATGTGGCTGAGGGGGCAGCTCCCCTGCCAGGCTGGTTCTGCACTTTCTGGGAGCCATGCAGGGTGCTCTCTCCCAGCCCTTCTAACAGGTTCTGATCCATCATATGAACTCCTTTGGGTGGCGGGAAAAGGGAGACAGGGGAAGTAAAAAGACTGAAGACACGTTATGTACCTGTACCAACTCCCGTGATGAGGGCCATGGTTAGGTAGTATGAATCTACTATATTAGTAAACATTTTTAAAATACCCTAGAATGACTTCCTTCCTGTAATGACCCCTGTGGCTGATACCCAGATGAATCCAAAAGTTCTGTTCCTTTCCCAACTTCCCTTAGTGTTTGTTTACTTCCCCACTTTCATTTAATTGTTCTTTTTAACACACATCTCCTCTTTGTGCCTAGCAATGTACTATACCTGGAGGAAAGTCTTCTTTTTTTCTTTTTCCTTTTGAGACGATGTCTCACTAGGCAGACCAGGCTGCCCTCCAGCTTGGGACTGTCTTGCCTCCGCCTCCAGATGAGCTGAGAGTGCAGAGGTGCACCGCCATGGGTTACCTGGAGACAAAATCTGTAACTACATAGACCTGGCCTTGCCCGCATAGGCAGGACAAGGACGGAGAGCGAGCAAAAGACACCTCTGGGATCCGGGCAGCTCCTGCTTATTTTTTGTGAATAAAGTTCTTCAGGACACAGCTGTACCAGTTCGGGTCTCTTGACTATGGCTGGTTCTGCCCCACACTGGCTACCCTGATCTCTGCAGAAAAGACCGTCTGACCTCAGTGCTGATTATGCCCACTGCTTGGCCCTTTCAAGAAAAAGTTCACCGTGTCCTATTTTAGACAAGCTGGACTCCAAGTCTAGAGTCAGCGCATCCACTCGGCTGCTGTTCGGATTCTGCAGATACCTTGCACACTGCACCAAGCTCTGCTAGCCCTTGATGAGAATTCTCCCAGCCCAGGGGCTCAATTATTATCCTAGGGCCACTTGTCAGGAAGCTGAGATTTCAAGAGATGTGGGCCTGAGTGCCAGGGTGGAGGGTGAGCCCATTCACACAGCTAAAAGGCTGGGGAGAAGGGAGAAAGTGTAAGCAGAAGAGGACAGGTGCGTGGAGCCCTGGCACATGAGGCAGCTGCCCCTGCCCCTGGGAGGTGACCCCGACTGATTTCCTGCTGCATGGGCTTGCAAGTGAGGACTTCAAGTCTGGCCAGAGTTTAGGTTCAAATCACAATTCTGCCGCTCACTAGTGGTGTGGCTTTGGGCCAAGTGACTTCACTCCCCCGAGGTGCCAAGCTTCGGCGTTCTCACATATAAAATGGGCTTTGGTGAAACCTAAAGCCGTGTGTATACAGCATAGTGCCTGGCATGTGGCAGGAGTCTGATATGTGTTAGTAACTTTCCCTTCATCTTTGGTCTCATGGTGGAGTGTCACGTTCCAGAGTTATAGCTCTGATTATGTCCTTCTCTTTCTCCAAAGAAGCGATGGCTCCACTGACCCCCACTGCTGGGATGGGACCTGCCTCGCCCACGCCTCTTTCTTAAACCACCTCCACTGAAGGGTGGGCCCAGTCGTGTTTTTCCCACAGGACACCCTCCTGCCCTCCTGCCAGCACAGCTGATGTGTGAGGGGCAGCACTCAGACTGCAGGAGCCAATCCACTGGGCACTGACTCTCAAATCGTCTCCTCTGAGCTGGAACTAAGAGTCAAGAGACTGTGGGGGTGGGTGCTTGGCCTACAGGTTACACAGAGGCAGGGCCAGAATTGGTCCCATAGAGGAAGAAAGGACATGGCCTATAGGGAAGTGGTAACTGGAGACCACAGGCCACCAGAGAGAGGGATGGGAACAGCTGTCATCCATGCTTTCACATCTGGAAGCCGATTGTGTTACCCGAACACCGTTTCTTCAAGATTCTATTAAACCACGCAATACATCTTCAGTTCACTCATGGCTTTCTGGCTTCGGGTCTGGCCAGCCTCATCTGTCCCATCATCTCCACCATCATCCCTGCCCTAATCCTGACTCTGCTGAGTGAACCTGGAGCAGCTCTGCTCCAGGCTTTCTGACATTCATTTGCCCCCTTCTCCTCCTCTTAAAAGCTTATCCACACTAACCCTAAGGACCCAGTGCAAACATCTAGTGATGGCTGCTCCAGACAAACTCCTCGCAATAGCCTGTCCCCGGCTCCTGATCGTTCCGTCCCACTCACAGCTGTGGATGTCAGTGTAGGTCCCCGAGTTTTTCTTTTTGCCTCAAAGCTCGCTGAGGGTAGGAACTTGACACACTTTAGGCATTTGGGTATTATACCGAATTTAATATGAAGGTTGGAATCTTAAAATGCAATCCAAATTTATTCAATAAAAATGCCAGTCTAAGACGTTTTTTGTTAACGTGGAAATACAGTTAGAGAATGCTTTGGATTACAGGGATGAGGATCAAAGGGCACTCTTTTGGCCAAGAGTTCTGAGTCTTAGAGATCCAAATAAATTGTAGACTTTTTATTTCCTGAATTGATTGGAACCATAACACTGGGTTTGTTGCTGTAATAGAAAACTTTCTGGTACTTTTAGTCTGGTGCAAATGCTGTTGCCTCTTTACGTAAGTGTTAGGATGCTCTTGTCTCAAATTAAAGGGTGTAGGCCTTTTGCTGCCATCTGGAAGCCTGATTCAGGAGAAGACTTCCATGTTGATCAGGGAAGCTGCACAAGCCTGAGACTCAGCTGGAGGCCTCCCAGCAGGATAAGGCATGTGTGGATCACCAGAGGACACATGTCCACTTGGAATCAAGACCTGGTGGCCCCGGGTTGAGAACAGAAAGCACACAGGACCCAAAATACTAGCTGCATTTTGCAAATATGTAAGAGTTTCTCGATGAGAATCTTGACAGCAGATGTCCTGGCAGCTGGCCCCTGCACCAGGTTCAGCCCTTGGGATGCTCTTCAAGCTGTGTACACCCGCAGTCTGGTGACTCCTCTGTGCTTGATTGCCCCTTGCTCCCTCTGCACTAGGGACCGAGCTTGGGGTCCTTAGATCATGGGTCAGTCAATTGCTTACCCTGAGCCCAGGGAGGGAGAGACTCTTAAAGTTTACCTTCTCTTGTTGATCTTTGACTTTTGGAGCAATCAGAGGTCTGAAACCTGCCTGTGTAGGACCTATGAAAATCTTTAAAAAGGAGATGTCCAGACTCTTCCCCAGATGAAATGCCAGGAATTTTTTGCTGACCATGTGTCTTAGTCTGTGCTTCATGCTATAACAAAAATACCACAGACTAAATGGCTTATAAATAACAGACAAAGACCAGGAGCTAGCAAAAGACCTTCAGGGCCCAGGCAGCTCCTGCTAGTTTTTGTGCATAGAGGGTCCCTCTTATAAGAGCACTAATCCCAGTACTAAGGGTTCTCATGGCCTCACCATCTGCCAAAGGTTCTGCCCCTGAAGACCATCACCCTGGGGGCCAGGATCAGCATACAGGTTGTGGCAGGGGCACAACTTGCTCATAGTTCATAGCAGGTTCTTGCTCTTTTCTCCTCTCAACTTTCTCCTTCTGGAAACTTGTGACGGCAGAACGGATGCCGTCACAACCCACTGCTAGGTTCCTGTTGAATCCTGCTTGCCCTAGTCCTAGCAGCCCAGGCAGCCCTGGCAACTGCGTCACAGTATGCCCTAGCTGGCAAGCAGAGACCCCAAAGGGGGCTGGTGAACAGAATTCTCCAGGGCATCACTACAGGTACCCCCACACACACACCAAATAGGGCAGAGGTCAGTCTCAAACCAAGTCAGGCAGCCAGCATACTAGTGCGATTCAGCCCTGAGAAAGTAAGACCCTCATATGACAGGGACTAATGGCCTGTGGTGAGTCCCCTGGGAAGAGCCACTATACTGGGATGAACCCCCTTCACAGCACTTCACAGGGCTGCCACCCTGTTGGCTTTGATGAGCTTGACCTCTAGCAAAGTCCCAGAAGGCTGCTCACGTAGGAGCGCAAGGGGGTGAAACTGATCATTAAACTTTGCCCCATTCCTGCCCAGTTCATCTTGCATAATGACAATGTCTGCACATGGAGTGGTGTCCCATGTCCTGTTTCTGGGCTGGCCACACTCAGAGTGACAGGCTTCATTTCTCAAGCCCTCTTTTGATAAGCATAAACGACCTCCAGCTCCTCCTTGCCTTTTCTAAGAAGCATCTCTTCTCCCCAGGAGTGGGGACAGGGCCCAGATAGGGCAAACGGTCCAGCAGAGGGCATCCTAGCCAGCACCAGGAACCTTCAGGAGCTGGAGGACCCCAGGCCCATTTGCCTTTCTTCCACAGAATGCTCCTCCTCTTCTGGGTCTCAGGGGACACCCTTCCCATTGACATCTGCCCTGATCAGGTCAAGTCATCTGCTCTTCCCTGGAGGGCTGCTTCTTTCTTCTGAACTGACTGCTGACACAGGCAGTCAGAGAATGTGGACTGAAAATGTAGTCAAATACAGATTCCTGGATTTGTCAGGTTTGGGAGCGAGCCCTCAAAAGCTACATTTTAGAAACATAAAACTTTACATCTCTGTATTTTTTAAATGGATATGTGCCATGCCACTTAGTAGGGAGGCAGGGTCTTTACTTTGTAAACATTCTCATCCTGTGTAAGAGGAGAGTGAGGAGATATTGTGAGTGCCCTGCCTGCCCTGGAGTTGGGGTGCTGTGTACAGTATAAGGAAGGAAAGAGTCGTGCATCGCCCCTTTTGCTCTTGCTGTTTTGCTTCTGCCTGCTTGAAGTGTTGCCCCTGTGCCATGCCACCCTGCCTTGGAGCCAGCTGATTATAGTCTGAAACCTCCACAAACTGTGAGCTAAAGAAACTTTTCCTTCCTTCATTTTGAGTGTGGGATATTTTGTCCCAGCAATGAGAGACAAGTAACCAAGACATGGTCATATTAATTACCTATTGCTACACTAACACTTTACTTACAGAAATTATCTCAAAACTCAGTGGCTTAAAATTCCAAGGTTTGGGTTTTCGTTTTCCTTCTCCTCATGGATCAGTTGGTGGACCCCCACCCCGCTGCCCCTGATTTCTACAGGCTCAGAGTTCCAGCTTTCCAGGACCAGGACTGGGCTCAAGGCTTCTGGTCAAGTGTAAGTCTGTTCTGGGACAGATTGAAGGGGGACAGTGGCTTCCTAGAGAACAAGTGTTTTGTGGCTATTACAGTGGCATCCACACCTGGCCAAGCCCCTTCAAACTCTTTCTAGATGGCTAGCTGCATCGCATCAGCTAACGTACCGTGAGTCAGACAGTCTGGCGGCCAGGGCACATTTGTCGGCTGCCAAGTATCCCTGTCCTTCGTACAGGCCTTGAAAAGTCACAGCAAGGGAAGTGAAGGGTCAAGACGGAGTCTTCTCAGTCCATCATCCACAGTGGTGAGGGGGGAAGGCTCTGGTGCCGGAAAGACTTTGGTTTCCATCTCTGCCTATGTGACTTTAGGGCGATCATCAAACTAAAAGGTGTAAATCCTAGCAAAACATCGCATAATCCATTTCAATGTTTGGTTTAGAAGAGACCAACAGTCGTAAGTCAAATATTGACTGCTGAATTCATTAATTAGATTTCAGAACTGTTTGCAGCAAAGTGGCCCTTCAGTTTGCCTGTGAAACACACATTTCTCCCATTAGAGAATCAAGTCATGTCCCCTCACATGCCTCGCGTGCCCTTGTTGAGGTGCCATTCATACCTCCCTTTATGTTCATTCACATTTGGGGTTTAAAGAGATTCACTTTATCTCTCAGGTTTTTTATGTTCTTCAAAGAAAAAATACAGTTAACTGGTATAACTCCTTAAAAGATTTAAACTTGGAAAAGTATAACTCAAAATAAATTAGTGGAATTTTCCAAAATTTTATTTATCCCAATATTATTTTTGAAATTTTTATTTAACTAGAAAACATCAATGCAGATAGAAATGTTTTTCACTGAACATCATCAAGGATCTTGATAATAATTACTGCATGAGATTCAGCCTGAGAATTTTTCATGTTGAAAATTTTTGACAATACCAAGTATTTCAGAATTTTGTTTCTCAGAAACTATTTTTTCCTCCCTGAATTTAGAGAATCTTACTTTTGTAGGGAAAAATTCACAAATTCCAAACTGTTGCTTACCATCAAAATATTTTCAAAAAAGACAGCTCTTCTGGTGCTGACACCATGGCCCAGTCTGAGAAGCATTTACATAGATAGATTTTAGGCTGAATCTATCCACGGAACACAAGCATTCACACAGACATCTTAAATTGCCTGGGTGGTCACCTCGGACAGGAGAATTTATTTCTCACAATTCTGGAGTTTGGAAGTCCAAGATCAAGTTGTCGGTGGGGCTGCTATTCCCTGAGGCTTCTGCCCTTGGCTTGAAGATGGTCACCTTCTGGTTGTGTCCCCACAGCCTCTGTTCTGAGCATACACATTCCCATCTCTGTGTCCTGACCTCCTTTACTCAGAAGAACACCAGTCATGATAGATTGAGGCTTACCCTAAAAGTTCATTTAATGACCTGGGGCTTTTTTTTGTTTTGTTTTGGGTTTTTTGGAGGTTTTTTTGGTGGGGGGGTTTGATACAGGGGTCTCACCATGTAGCCCAAGTTGGCCTCAAACTTGCAGTAATCCTCCTGCCTCAGCCTCCCAAGTGCTAGGATTAATGATCCACATCTGGCCTCAGTGACCTCTTTAAAGACCCTATCTTCAAATACAGTCAGTTTCAAATACTAGAGGCTAGAGGTTTAGCATATCACTTTTGGGGAAACATGGTACAGATTATAAAAATAGACAAAATGACTTTTAAAATTATCAAAGCATTGTTGAGATATAATTTTCTGATTTAACTGATCCAGCTTAATGACTTTTTGAAATATTCTTCTAGTTGTGTTACCATCACTAAAGTCCATTTAAAAGCATTTTTATTATCCTGAAAACACACACACACACCTTGTAACTGTTTCTTTCCCAATCTCTTCCCTCTATCCTGGCCCCAGGATCCACTTACCTACTTTCTCTATAGATTTACTTATTATGGACGTTTTATTTAAATGGAATCATATAATATGTGGTCATTTATAGCTGACTTTCTTCACTTAGTATGTTTATGCAATTCCTAGTGTAGTATGTATTGTACTTACTTTTCTATTGCTGAGTAATATTCTATTATATCAGCATACAATATTTTATTTATCCATTCATCAGTTGATGGACATTTGTTTCCACCTTTTGACTGTTGTGAATAATGTTGTTATGAGCATTCATGTGTGTGACACAATCAGAAAGAGATATTCCATCTTCATCAATTAGGAAACTTAATATTCTTTAAAATATCGTTTCTCTCCAAGTAGACCTATATGCATGGCAGATTCCTAGCAGAAGTGGGGAAATTGGCAAGATTCTTGAATTTATAAAAAAAATGCAAAGCACTTAGAATAGCAAACCAGTGTGAAGGATAACAAAGTCGGAGGACTCTTACTACCAGACTTAAAGATTTGCTGTGAAACTCTGTGACAGAGTGCTATGGGGACAGGGACAAACACAGAGACTTGCAACAGGACAGAAACTGCAGAAATAGACTGGCACATAGTCATTTTATTTGCAGCAAAAAAAAAAAAACACCCCGACAATCCAATAAGGAAAAGGCTGAGCTTTTCGTCTATGGAGTCAAATCATTTGCATAGCTATGTGAAAAAATAATGAACCCGCGTGCTTACCTTCCAGCACATACGAAAGTCAACCCCAGGGTGGGTAGAATTCCTAAGTGTGAAAAGTAAAACAGTAAAGCAAACATAGCACATCTTCATGATTTAGGAGTAGGCAGAGATGTCTTCTGTACAACTATAAAGGTAAAATAATAAATAATAACATGGGCTTTTAAAAAAATTATAGAAGTAAAACCTAAAAAATAGGTCCTTTAAAAATAAGAATACATACTCATCAAAAGCATCATTAACACATAATAGGCAAGGCACTGACTTGGAGAAGATTATTTGTAATCCATGTCTTACATAGACCATATTAAAAACTACAAATCTGTAAGACACAGACTAAAAATGGGAAAGCCTTCAGAAGTCCATGATAGGGGCTGGGGATACAGCTCAGTGGCACAGCGTTTGCCTGGCAAGCGCACGGTTCTGAGTTCCATCCCGGTATTCCCTCCACGCCCAAAGAAGCCCATGATAAAAGAGGATATCTTGATGGCCTCCCGCATAGCAAAAGATGCTCAGCTCCGCTGTTCCTGCAGGTAATGCAAGTTAAAGTCGCGGTGAAGCAACACTGAATGACTAGGAGCAAAGTTATGACAATCCCAGTGTCGGGCACAGGTAAGGAGCAGTCAAAATGCCCATCACTTCTAGTAGGAATATTTATTCCACCACTTTGGAAAACTGGCAGAAGGTTAAGCATATACTTATCACTCTATGCTTCAGCAATTCTACTCTTAGGTATTCATCCAAAATAAAATAGTACATACACCTACAAAAGGATATTGATAGCAACATTATTCACAATAGCCCTGTTATGGGTTAAAAACTGGTGGTCAACTTAACGCCAGCTGTATTACATCAGCATGGCGCTGGGCGTAGATGTTCCACCTGAGGAAAGTTGCCAGCATAAATAAAGACGTGGAGAAGGAGAAGCTACGTGTTAGTCCATTGAGGTGGTAATGTGTTGAGGCATTGTGGGTTCTCCTGCGAGTCGCTATTTGAGCATTGGTTCTCCTGGAGGAGCTCTGGTCCTCACATCGAGCATCGCTTCCTGGCTCCAGAGAGGAAGATGTGTGCTGCTTGGTCTCCAGGATGCACTCGTCACGCTGGCTTCCTGGCATGTACTCGACTGTGCTTGTTGTCAGAGGAGCTCAGGGCCTCCATGTCGCTGAGGATGGCTGTGGTGCTTTTCAGGACAGCCCTGGTCTTTGTTGTGTGACTCCACCGTAAAACCCTCAACGTACCAGCACAGCTCCTTCACCCCACTGGCTTCTGGCTTCCACTGCTGACCTTTGGGCCTTCCCGGCATGGATCTGTAAAAGAGACTGGTGTGAGTCCTTCTTGTGGGCTCTAGACCTCCAGTTGGACTCGTGGGAGGCATTGTAGTGAGCGCTGGATCTTCATCTGGACTCATGTGGGACATTGCTGTGGGATTTGGGCCCTTAGCTAAATATTCTATGTCTTTAGTGTTGTGGATAGATTTCCTGCATTTTCTTGTGTTAACTCTGGGTGACCATCATAAAAACATTATAAACTCCATGTCCTGATTCTAATTGTTCTCTTCACAAACCCTGACTACAACAAGCCCCAAACTGGAAACAATCCAAACGTTCATTGACAAAAGAATGGATCAGTGAATTGCAGATAAAGTCACACAAATACCACACAGCAACGAAAAGAACAAATTATTGATGCATGTCATAGTATGGCTAAAAATCCCAAAATTATACTGTTGAGTAACTGTTATGTTGGGGTTTGGGGTTAGTGACTTTGGGAGAGAAGCACAGGGGAATCTTCAGGAGTGAATGAAATGTCCTAAATCCTGATCAGGTCGGTGGTTACAGAGGTCTCTGTCAGTAAAAGCCAGCTATACCTGTAGGACAGCTGCACATGACTGCAACGTAAGCTATTCCTCAACAAAAAGCAAAATAATTGAGAAAGGGTACGCCAAGAAAATGTAAATGTAAGTCTACTCCTTCCTTGGGGGGCACTGGAGGTGGAATGCTTAACTCCTCTTTTCCCAGATGCAAAATGGGTATAAAAGGAGCAACTCTCTTATCAGAAGGTAACTCTGAGTCAGTTCACTAAGTATGGAGCATGTGGAATTACCCAACACTATGAACTAATAAATGCTAATGCTGGCCTTAGTAATGTAGACAAGGTTAACTGTAAGTCCTCACTCAGCCGCAGTGGACACCCATGAAGCTCTACATAAATGGAAGCCGGGAAGACTGAGTATTGTCCACATGCCTCCAATGAAGCTGGGGTGAAAAGCCAGGTTCCTTGACTTACCACCCAGATTTCTTTCTTCTACCACCCCATGCTGCCCGAGGAAAGCTGAAGCATTGGGGAATGTATCCATTCTGAATTTATTTTCATGAGTTTGATGTTCTGTGTCTGCCAATAAATCTCTGTCCTCAGGAATTTATAAGACAGCCTCACACAAGGGGGAGGAGAGGGGCTTTCATTTGCTTCCCATCCATCTTCCCCTTTAGATGCTGAGAGTACAAGGAATGAGTTACCCTCTACGTGCCTTGTTCTGCCAGGCATGGTGCTGCACACCTATAATCCCAGCTCTCAGGAGGCTGAGGCAGGAGGATCACTGTGAGTCTGAGGCCCATTTGGACTACATAGTGAGTTCAAGGCCAGCCTGAACTACATAGTGACACCCTGTCTCAAAAACAAAGATAAAAACAAAATAAATAAACAATTAAATGCCTAATTTTGTTCTAAACTTACACATATGAAGGCCAGGATCCCCATTTCATGATGGAGAGAACTGGACAAGAAGGAGGGTCATATTCTAGTAAGGGGGGGAAAACCAAGAACCCAAATGCAGCTGCTCTGCACCACAATCCACAGTCCTAATCCCCATGCAGTGCTCTCCTCTTGGGATTGGTTTCATAGAAGTCCCTGGCCATCATTAATCAGTCCGAGACCACTTTTGCTTCCTCTGTCCCCACCTCTCCCTCCTTGGGATTGAAGGAACCAACACATCTTAACCTTCCAGGTCTTCTCTGCACATGACTTTCTTTGTGGCCCTATCAGCTGCCTCTGTGACCTAGCTTACCCGAGGACCCTGGCCTGGCCATGTCACCTTCTTCTCGAGATGACAGTCCTTCCCTCCTCCCTCCAGCCCCGCAACCTTGCCTTCATGTGGTGAGTACCGTGCTATAGCACCCTACAAGGCCTCACAGGTGGCACAGGCGAGCTGGGGCTTGGGGCTTACATATGTGAGAAGCCTGCACTCATGTAGACCCCATAGTTTATGAATGTCAGCCTACACAACCCCACTGAAGCAAGCTGCATAAAATAAAACGTGTATGCAGCACCCATCTGAGGGAGAGGGAGCTGGTATCACTTTCAGTACTAAAGGCCCCTGGAAAGGTTAGATTTGATGAGTGTTACAGTTTGTGTCTAGACTTCCCCCCAAAACCTCATGCAGTCATGGCGGGGGTGGTGACTGAGTCTAGCGTTCGTGATTGGTTCACTGTCTAGAACTGGGATTGGCAGTGTGAGTGCTGCACCCGCCCAGGGGTGGGGAGCCAGCATACAATACAAGAGAGAAAAGAAGGCGTGCTTTCCCCTTCTGCCATTTTCATTCTTGTCACTTGCAGCAGCCACTTTAAGTGTTGCCCCGGTGCCATGCAACCCTGCCTTACAGCCAGCTAATTATGGACTAAAACCTCCACAAACTGTAAGCTAAATAAGCCTTCCTTCCTTCATTTTAGGCATCAAGTATTTTGACTCAACAAGGAGAGAAAAGTAACCAAGACAGTGAGTTCTTTTGGAGAGTCTTTGTCTCAAAGTGGAATTCTAACATGTAACTATGTAGCTATGTGTTAGAAGACAGGAGAATACAATACTCTCTTCTTCATCTGTCTTCTCATGGTCATCGTTGTCATCATCATCGTTGTCCTTCTGTTCCTCCTCCTCTTCTTCCTTCTCCTCTCCTCCTCTTTCTTATCCCCAGGAATGCACCATGACCTCCAGAAGGGCGTCTGTTTGGGGTCAGAGGCAATGGCCCAAGAGAATGAAAAGCAGTTCTGACCTCGGATTCTGCCCTGACTCTCTGCATTCACTCGTTTTGTGCTCTGCTGGACATCTGAGGCCTGCTCTGATGTCCTTTGCAGCCTGACGAAGGTGCTAAAAGGGCAGGGATATTAAACACACCCGCCTCGCTGCCTGTCATCACAGGAAATCGTTCTTACCAGACCCAGATTTATGTCCATTCTCCATAAACTTTATATCATGCTGTTAAAAGTGATTTATTCATGAGGTGTTAGCTCACAGGATGCAGACCTTTGGGACAGTCACACTGTCCCTGCTGTTGTCACATAAAGAACTCTTTGAGAGCCAGAGTACTTCTCCAGAGGGCCGGCATCTCAGAGGCCTGGGAGATAGGCTCTCCAAGCACAGATGTGAGGGTCAGCATGAAAACCTGACACCCCCCCAACTCAAAAGGCTGCACAGGTGGGCCAAGCTAGGATTTACAGATGGGAAACCCTGTGCAATGCCCTTCTTTTTCATCTGTGCACACCACAAGAGCCCATACATCACACGTGTTGGGAAGTTGGTCTGAAAGAGGAAAGTGTGTGTGTCTCTGTGTGTATTCATACAGGTACTAAATACATATTTAAACCAGGTGTGGTGGCACATGCCTGTAATCCCAGCACTCTAGAGGCTGAGGCAGGAGGATCACTGCAAGTTCAAGGCCAGCCTGGGATACATAGTAAACTCAAGTCCAACCTGAACTACACAGTGAGACCTTGTCTCAAAAAATGAAGATTGAGTATCAATATACATATCTAAATAAGGAAATAATGCATTTTTCTAAGTATTTGTAGAAGGCAACCACGCCTACTTCAGCCACGTCTGTCTATCATGTGGTCAGCAGCGCCCAATAGGAATAATGAGAAGAGTTGAACCCAAATGCTGGGAACCTTCCAGTGGGCACATGTTGTGGGCCGGGAATGGTCTCCCAGATATAGGGAGGCCGAACCTTGAGGGGAGGGGGAAGCAGCCCTTCTTTTGTGGATTCTCTTGTGCACCCCTGTGTCAAGCCTATGTCACCAATGACAACCTCCTGGAGGGTGACAAACAGGAGCCCACCTTGAAGCTCATCTTCACGAAGTCTCAGACTAAGAGAGAAACCTGGTCACTCTGCCCTGCGAACCTCCACACTGCGCTATGGGAAATCATTCTGGAACTCAGACATCCCACACGTAGGAGAAAAGGAACCCAAGAGAATAAATGAGCGAGCTCCACCATTTTGACAGGCTTACACAAAGGAATGATAGCGAGTATTTCTCTGCTGTTTGAATTTAGGTTTGAAACCAGTCGGCCTAGTTAACATGAGCTTTAGTAAGAAAAAAATCCCGGAGGTCTCAGAGGCTTCCTACACTGAGTCATGTCCAGTGTGAGCTGAGCAGCTCTACTGAGTGTCTCGCCTCTGAGCTGACTCAGGCTCTTTCCAACTCACGCATGACACCATTATCCTTGTTTTCTAAGGGGACATTTCAGGGGCCACGACTAGAAATGACTTGTTACCACTACATACATTCCACTGCCAACTTGTTGATTGTTTCACAGAGAGCCCAGGAGTCCAAGGAATATTATACCCTCGTGTGCTTGAAAGCAGAAGTGACATTTATGGGAATCTGCTCAGTCCCAGACACACGTAGGAATGGAAGTGACCTAAACTGAGAGTTCAAGGCCTGTCCTGCCTTGAAGCCACATTTAATAATCCCATTCATATGTTCCCGACACCTCCCTAGTGTGATATATGGAGTACTAGAAAGCATCCCTGTTGCAAAATACCCCCTCTAACCTGCCTCGTCTGGAAATCCAGCATTATCATTGAGTTCAACATAGTCCCAATCTTTTGTCTTTAAAATAGGTTCCAATTACCATTGCCTCTCCATTCCACATCCATCCTTCATTGCACACTTTTCAGAAACAGATTTGTGCCTTCGTAGTATTTTTCCTCTGCAGCTGGCATAGCATTACTCTTGTCAGTAACAGGGACTGGTGTCCCCACTTCAGGAAGAGGGGGTCGGGTCCTGGTTTGCTTACGCTTGTTGGAAGATACCTCAGCATATCCAGCGTCTCGAGCAGGTGTTCTTCAGCGTGTGGCCTCCACACCAAGGGGTGCTCAGCAGCGCCCAGGGCATGGTGGCTTCCCTGGCTGCCCTTCCACCTCGGGTGGGCTTAGAGATCCTGTGCTGAGCTGTCTCTGCAGTCTGACAGACCACAGAGCAGATTCCCGGCAGGCTCATCAGGGCAGCATCGAGTGCCACAGGGGTCCCCTCAAGCAAGGTGTGCATGGTGGGGCCCTCCTTGGGCACCTAACTCAGTTCTGAGGATAGTGGTTGCTCTCTATATCCGCCTTTCCTATATTCTTTAAATTCTCTTTGTTTCTTACAAACCAGCTCTTCGTCACTTTAATTCCCTGTTACGGTGAATAATTCTTTATAGTACACTTTCCCTGTTCAAATTACAGTGTGGTTTATCTCTCTTGATTGGACCCAGACTGAGGTAGGTTGGAAATGACCCTGAGGGTAGAATTCACAGTGAGTCAATGACACTGTAATATGAAAGTTTGTTTTGTTTTTTCTGGGACTTAAGGGCGCAGTAGTTGTGCCTTGAGGCTGATCCAGTGGGTTTGTAAGAAGAAAGATCCAACAAGGGAGGATGAAAACCTCCTAATAACAAACATTGCCTAGTTCACAATTTTGCCACAGTCCAACCATGGCTTTTTAGTGTTATTCTTTATTTCAGTGCAAACTGTCTTTGATTGTCCAAGGTCAGCCTAACAGCACCAGAAATAGAATTAAAACACTCATTTTTCTGGTGAAGTGACAAATATTGTCCTTTGATAAGCTCAGTACATTCCTCCCTTTGTTGTTTCATTTCTTAATCACACTTAATAAAGTGTGTTGCCATAATAAAGCCATAATAAAGCATGAAGAGGCCAGCTGCAGACATCTTTTTCCATTGAACAGAGCTGGGCCCCTCCCAGTGCACATTTGTTCCTGCAAACGGAGTTATCGCCTGCAGGCTACAAGAAAAACGGGAATGCAACATGAGATCCACAAGCAAAGGGCTCCTGCAGGAGGGGCTGGGGTCGCCTTCCTCAAGGGGTTGCCGAGACTATGCTGGCGGCCCCCTCTGTAAGAGGAGGACACGCGACTTTTTTGTTTTGTTTCATCGACAGAGTCTTCCTGTGTTGCCCAGGTTGGCCTCAAACTCCTGGGCTCAAGAGTTCTTCTGTATCAGCCTCTGAAATAGCTGGGGCTGCAGGTGGACCCCACACCACCATGCCTGGTCAGTACATGGGGACCCCGTTAAAAGCTGGGGGAGAAGCAAGGCTAAGTTCCCGTCTTTTTTTAAAAAAATCTTTTAATCAGAGTAGTAGATCTCCATGATTTAAAAGCAAATGGCACAGGAAAACTTAATTAGCAAATTAGCTGTCCTCTTTTACCTTTCTTCTCCCAATTCTCTTTGTGTTGTGGAGTTGGAGCTTTTTATTTTAACACCTTCTGTATCAGTTGAATGGTTCTGTGGGAGGTAGTGCTCTACTGTTTTGAAAAATAAGCTCTCTTCTCAACATTGATTCATTTTTTAAAGATAAGCATGTAAGAAAGAGTTCTGTATTCTGAAATTATCCAATTTACTAAGTAAATGGTATACTTGTACCATTTAAACCTCTAATGGAAACATACCTTCCTCATCTAGTCCTCTTGACCTTCTGGATTTTTCTCTGTCCTCCTGGCCACCTGGGGCCAGAGCCCAGCCTTCTTGTCCCATCCATCAAGTTGCTTTGGACAAATACGACTTGAACTTCTACTCTTACTTAAAAATTTCAGTAGAGGTCAACCATTATAATAAGCAGGCTCTAATATTATTAACAAAACAAAAATAGCAGTATTGTGGGTAGCACAGATGGTTGCAGTCCCTAAGTGCTATGTCCTACCGCGGGAGACACTATGGCAAAGCAGTGGAGACCCGGAGCTGAAGCGTGGGCGGGTCACAGTGTGTCCTGCCCCCTCAGGAAGGGGCCGCCCGTCTTGCTACTGCTGAGGCTTTCTGCTGCAGACCCCACCTCTGCCTTTCTGACAGAAAAATGCAGTCCTGGGTAGTACACACACGAGAGAAATCAGGCTAAAGTGATCTTTATCCAACCGACGCCCAGTTGAACCATCTATACTTCACTATATACTTCATCCCAGTTCTCATTTTTCCCTAACTGCTGTGATAACACCCAAGGTCCCTCAAAGTCCCAAGCGCACTAGAGCTGCATTTTGGTTAGTCAACAGCACTGCACCGAAGCCCCTTGGCGCTCACAACCATTAGTCTGTCGCCTTTGTTATTAAGAATTGTTTGAAAGACAACTAAGGAGAAAAAAAAAAACACAGAATCCACCTTTATCTGGACTGGTATCAGTCACAGGAAAAGAGCTGGGACATCCACTTTTCAGGGAAAAATGCCATCACATCTCCAGAGCACAAAATGCATTTTAGCAATCAGAGCCAGGATCCAAGAGCATAATAAAGGCAAATGAAAATGCTTATAATTGTTCATATTTTAAATGCCTTATTTCCTGCCAATCTTATATCCGTTCCCAGAGAAGCAAAATCTGCCCACTCTGCCAGCGCCTTTGTCAGCTGCCAGCTGTTCCTTCCCTGGAAAAAGGGTCAGAAGGCTGCGGGTAGCTAATAGCCAGCCAGAAGCTGCGAGTAAGAACCGTCCCTTGTGGGTTTGAACTGCTGGCTGATTGTCAGCAGAGAACTACAAGTTCTGGTTTGCTAAAAGCCAGTTATAAATTTCAAGCTTGCTTTCTTTTTTTCCCCCACTTGTTCTCTAAAATTGTCATGCTGTCCAAATGGAACCGTGCAGGCACTCAGGCCTTTGTTCTGCCTTGTTAGGCACCAGCAGCCAGAGTCCCCTCCAGAGAGTCACCGCGGAGGGGGGCGTGAGGCGGAGAGGTCAGGGGAGAGGGCATGGGGGCTCGGTGGGGCTGCACAGTGCACCGGGACACCCACGCAGCCCTGTGCAAGGTGGATGCCGCAGGCATTCTCACTCTGAGAGACAGCCCCAGACTCTGCTGGTGTCCCTGACAGCCAGAAGTGGGGGTGGGCTGTGCTTGTAAGTTAGAGTCACGTCTGAAGCCCCCTGAAATGAAATGAATCACCGGCTCCGTGCACCAGGCATAAAACTCAAATCTTACCCTGGCTCAAGGCTCGCAGCTGCTTCCACAGGCAAGGTAATCAAGATTATCTTCCAAAGTCCACCCGATGTGGTAGCACATGCCTATAATCCCAGCACTTGGGAGGCTGAGTCAGGATCACTGTGAGTTCAAGGCCAGCTTGGGCTACATAGTGAGTGAGTTTAGGACCAGCCTAAACTACATAATGGAAACGTGTCTCAAAGAAGAAAAGGGAAGAAGAGAAAAGAAAAAAAAATTATCTTCTTGAGACACAGAGACACATGGAGCCCAGAATCCCCTAGATTTCAGGGTGTCACACAAGAGGAGTAGGAGGCAACAGGGACTCTGCACCATGGTGTGTGCCTTTCACGTTCTGATGCTGGGGGCTGTAACGGCAATGCATCAATACTGAAAAATAAACACCCAGCAGAAGCTGGCTTTGAGTTAAAATAAGTGCACAATAAATTTCAACTGCTTAAATTAATTGCTTACTGCTTATTATGCATAATAATCTCAAAGAGAGAGTTAGTTTCCACTCCATCAAAAAACAGGTGAAAACTGAAAACCATTTGGGATCCGCAGAGGGGGGCTGCCTGCGAGCCAAGCACTGACGCTGAGTCCCAAGGAGGAGCAGAAGCTGAAAAGCAGCCGCGCCTGACCAGCCTGCCCCTGCACACCTGCCCCGGCCCTCGCCTGTCCTCTAGGGCTCGCCAGGGACAATAGGGGCAGGGCCTGGCCTGATGGGGTGCGATTGAATTTGTTTTATAAAATTTGTGATAAACTACATGTAACATAAAATCTACCATTTTAAACATTTCCAAGTGAACCATCTGGAGATGGGACCACTCTATGTAACCTGTGGAACTGAAATCATACAGCATTTGTCCTTTTGCATCTGGCTCATTTGACCTAATGTATGTTTCCAAGGCTTGTTCACATCATAGCATGTGGGAGAATCCGATTCCCTCTTCAGGTTGAACAGTTACTGTGTTAAATGGCTGCGCCACCCTTGGTCTAGCCATACCACTGCTACTGGACACTGGGTTGTTTGGCCTTTTGGCTCCTGTGAATAACGCTGCTGTGAACACAGGTATACAAACACTTGTTCAGATCCTTGCTTTCCATGCATTTGAGATTATATCCAGAAGTAGAATTGCTGGATCATAAGGAATTTTATGTGTAATGCTTCTAGAAACCACAAACCATTTCCTAATGTTTCACTATTCCTAAAATTTCTGAAGGACAAGAAAAAAAAGACAAGATGATCTGGGCATGGTGGCACGTACTTGTAATCCCAGCACTCTGGGAGTCCAAGACAGAAAGATCAGAAGTTTGAGTTACATCTAGATAACATAGTAAGAGCCTATTTCAAGGTAACATTTTTTATTGTAGCTTTAAAATTTGTATTAGTTCATGTTTGCAGTACATACATGGTTTCATTCATTATGGGGAGTTGGTACATGGACATAACACATCTTAATTCTTATTTCCTTGTACTCTCCCCTCCTGGCCCCGGCCTCTCTTCATCGTTGGTCTCCTTCTCAAAGTATGATAGGGGAGGAATCAAACTCAGGGCCTTGTGCCTGCCAGGCAGGCTCTGTGCCACTGAGCTGTATATCTCTGGCTTCCCAAAGTATAAATAATTTAAAGATCAAAATAAAGATAGATAATTGGAAACAGAAAGACAGATCTTTTCAAAATAAAAAGATTCAGAGACATAGCTCAGTATAAAGCTTCCCACACACATACCCTCCAAACAAAGGGAGGGAGGGGGAGGGAGAGGAATAATAGCATCTTGGGGCATTTGCAGAGCGGTACTAACCTCACTGGCGGGTGCTGGAATCACTGTGTCCTGATGAAACATGGCTGGCTGTGAAAGACGACATGGCCAGCAATGGGCAGGAAGCAGAACACTGCCACCAAAAAGAGGGGATAGCACTATCTGATACAGTAGAAAAAATCCTGTCTTCCCTGGGTGGTGCTGGGCCAAGTCTAGGGCCCTGAAAGGACAGAGAGAAAAGAAGCCTCTGGAAAGAAGGGTCACCACTCACAGGTGGAGAAGGATCAGTGAGATATTCAACAAAGCAAAGATGGCCAGTGAGGCTCGCAGTGTCCACTGTATACTATTTCCTTGAACTGCCAAGGGGTGCGATCCCTTCTGTTGCCCTTTTACCTTCAGCTCAAGTGTTCTTTCTGCAACAAAATTGTGAACACAGCTCTGGACAAATGGAGCATGGGACGGACAGAGAGGTGACGGAGTTTCTCTAAATGTCAGGGGAAATGGGCTGTACCCCTGTTTAGTGGAGGCAGGAATTCAGAGTGTGAGATAGCTGTGAGGTGCTTCAAAAATCCTGCAGGAATTGAGACACAGTGGGGACTGCAGCCATTTGTAGTGGATATCAATGCACAAGGTGTTTCCAGAGACAAAAGGAGGACTGGGGGCTTTCCAGGTAGCCTGGGAATACCAGGTCTCTGCACAATAGTACGAGAGCCCTCAGCTGCAACATCTGAGCCCAGGTGAGGCCACAGGATCATAAACTGGAAATCCCTGTGAATATTCATGCTAGCCCCTGACCAAGATTCACTCATACTGGGTCAAGTTGTGGCAAAGCATACAACCTGTACAACAGAACTCTGGAGTTCAGAGCTGTTGTAATTAGGGTTTACAAGGCAATAGATTTAATACAGGACACATAATTTATAGGATTATTTTATAACATTCACCCAAAGAGTCAAATGCCAAGGAGTGCCAGAGATCTTCCACACACTAGGGACCCAAAGAATCCAACCGAGGGCTTGGATCCCACAATAATGTCCCGCACAAGTCCAGCTGAAGACCTAGAGTCTACAACAATGTCTCATGCAAGTCTGTATCAAGGAGCTGCTCTGGGAAGGCCCAAAGCTCAGAGGTGGAAGCTAGAAAGTCTGCACCTGTGCCAAGAGAGCTCTATGCCAGCCAAATGAGGGCTCTGCCCTGGAGCCGGGAAGTAACGCTCAAGCTAAAGGCTGAAGATCCCCTGAAAAGAACGGCAGCCTTCCTCAGCATCAGCAAAGCCTGGAGCTCCTCAGGTGACAACAGTCATGTTCATATCGGGAAAGCCAGCGTGATAAGTTTCTCCAGGGGGACCAATAGCACAGCATCGTCCCTCTAGTTCTCCTTTTACGCTGCTGGCAACAGTGGTCAGGTGGGCCTTCCACACTAGAACCATGCTGACGCAGTTCGGCTGGGTGTTCCACTCAGCCGTGAGGTAATCTGCCACCAGAGCCCTGGAAAACACCCAGACAGCTCAGATTAGATCTGACTTCTCATCACTGAGCACTGTCTCCAAACAAGTCGCTCCTGGAGTGGGGTGTCCTTAAACAAGGCAGAGCAAGGACTGGCCCTAAATGTGAACTTACTAAGACAGGGCACCCCTCACTGTGGCAGAACCATAAGAAGTGTTGTCTGCCTCAGGAACATTTTGGGTATGGAAACCCTGATTCTGAGAGCCCAAAAACACAGGCTGTAAAAACAGAGGAGAGGTTTCTTTCATCTCTCAAAACACAGGAGAGGTTTCTTTAATCCAAGCCTTCAGCCAACAAGAGACTCAAGCCTACAGTCTGCAGGAGGAACCAGGTGCACTTTCATTAGTTTCTAGCTCTGCTTTTACATGATAAACAATGAAAGATTCACTGTCATGTTCATTCTAAGGTGTTGCTTTTTGCTAAGGGACTGGTAATTATTCTCAGCCTGTGTGACAGAAGGATTAGGTACTGGCTCCTGGGATCAGGTGCTTTCATACATCCTGTCTTGTTCTCATACACGTGGCACTGAGACAGGTCCTTGGGCACCCACCAGGCCCTTCTCACCAAGCCTCAGCCTTTGCCAATGCAAATGGAAAAGAAAATCAGTCCCAGCATCAGTTGCTGAAGTTCCGTCTCTGAGCTTTGGAGGTACCAGGTGGGAGGGCGGTGGGAAGCAAAGGGAAAATGGTTTCTTGTTTAGGAAGATAGCCGCTTGGTTGTGAGAGTAAGACTTCTTCCTCCCCATCCTCAGCCCAGCAGAGTTCAGGAGGAGACAAGGTGGAGTCTGTGGGATGGGATGGCAGTAACCGGGATACTTTTACCAGTTTTCAAGGGGTCTGTTGCCCCTTACCCACAATAGAATAGTAGGGTCAGAGCACACTGGCAAAAAACAGTGGCTGAGACCAGGTCTTAGGCTTGGTGGTAACAAAGGATCATCATCCTCAACAGGACTGAGGAAAGAGCTGAAAGCTCAGTGGGGCATCACTATTCTGCAGGCCTCCTACCTTCGCAGATATGGGGCTCCATCCCTTACCTTCTCCCTCTTTCTTAACATCCCACAGGTGAGGGACTGCATTCATGGACACCCTAGCCCATGTTAGAATTCCGTGCTGCCTGCTTTCGGCAGAACATTCGCCCAGTATATGTGAGGCCCAGCCTGGGTTAAAAACCCACCAGTGGGAAAAAGTAGTACACATAAAAACAGCTTAGGATCTTTTAAATGATACATTCTGGTTCAGCAGGTTAAGAGTGGTGCTGGGACTCTGAATTTCTAACTGATTCTCAGGTTGCTGGTCTGTGGGAGGAGTAAAGAGGGAAAGCACAGGGCCCAAGAAGGTACTGCTTCCCCAAGGAGCCTTTGTGCTGCCAGTCGTGAAGCATTCCTCACAGGGCTATACACACATGCCTGGGCCTAGGGTGCTTAGGGAAATGAAGGAGGAGAGATGGGGCTTTCTATTGGGGAAGGGGTTCGAGGATATAGCTCAGTGGCACAGTGCCTGCCTGGCAAGTGCGAGGTCCTGAGTTTGATTTTGGTACCAAAACACACAAAAGAAAACAAATCATTTGGGAAAGAGAGAAGAAAGGGCAGCAGAGACTCAATCTCAGTAGGAAGATTAAAACAAGATAATGAAATCTGAGTCAAGTGAGAGTTTTATACAATAGTACTCATATAAATTTAGGTCCTGGTGTTTTCAGAGACCCAGACTCCTTCCATCTTGTTGCTCTATCATCCTGGTGTTTTTAGAGACCCTCACTCCTTCCATCTTGTTGCTCTATCATTCTGGTGTTTTTAGAGACCCAGACTCCTTCCATCTTGTTGCTCTATCATCCCTGGGGTGTTGCTGCCAATACATGGACCCAAATAGCTCACTGCCATTACTACATCCACATTCTAACCAGTGGAAAAGAAGAAGAGGAAGATATGGCTTAAGGTTCTCATATCCCATTGATCGGACCTTAGCCCCATGGCCATGTCTACCCACAGGGAAGGCTGATAAAGCAGCTGTCCTTCTGGGGAGTCATTTGCCCAAGAGCAGGTTCTATTTCCATGGCAGAAGGCATAGATATTGGGGCTCACCTCTCGGTTTCTGCTGTAGCTACAACTACCCAAACTGTATTCAAAGGCACCAGTCTGGTTCCCTAACAGTGTCCTGGGGGAAGTGAAGAACAAGTCACCTTGCTCTCCAGATGGACTCAAGTGAGCATTTAGAAGAAGAAACACTTGTTGTGCACTGGGACATCTTCAAAAGCAGGGGCCCACCGAGGACAGAAAAGCCCAACAGGGACAAGAGGCCCTGGATCACTAACGGGAAGACACAAAAGTGACCTCAACACCTAGACCCTCTCTGGAGGAAGAGGGAAAATGCCTGAAGACTGAGTGATTACCAGTGGGAACTAAGCTGCAGGAGGCAGAGTTAACTCTGCCCCATGAGTGGAAGGCCTCGGCCCTCTATGCTGTGGGATGTGAGTGCCTGGGGGGAGGTAAAATATTGTGGGGTGTGTGTGTGTGTGTGTGTGTGAGATGAGGTTTTGTTTTTGTTTTTTGGCATAATCCAAAAATGAAGTCTCTGTGTCTCACAATACAGAGAGATGAGAGACAGACGGAGGCTGGGAGAAAGAGAAGGTGCCAGCCCTGACTTTATAAACTGCAATTCTGAGCACATCTTTCTTACATAGCCTGGCTACACCTGTTACTTTTATATGCATTCTAGTGTATTTTGCCAGCAAGGCAAAGCTGCAAAGGGAAAATCTTTTACATTAATAGAATGTATAAGTGTTTTTTAGCTTAGTTTAGTTTAGTTTTTTTTGCTCCTGAGAGGAAGGTATCAGTATCCAGGCAGCAAATTTAGAGTGAGAACAATTCTGCTGATACTTGGGCTTTAGCACGATATGTTCAGTCTGTCCCCAGAGCTAAGGGCAGAGAAGAGCAGGGTGGCCCAGGGCAGCACAGTGTAGGCAAAAAGTCCCAATCATCTCCTGCTTCCAATGTCATTCTTGACTCCTTGCTTAGATCCCAGAGACAGAGAGTTCCAGCTGCCACGCACAGCTGCTTGGAATTTTACAGTGTAACAAGTAGAGAAGAGGCATTGAGAAGTGTCCGGAAATTATATTTAGAAAAGTCTACTCTCCCCATTTTCTTTTCCAGGATGTGCGTATTTCTGATGATAAACAAATGTGAGGAGTGTGGAAATTGGGCAGCCAAGCTTGCTCAAGGAGGAGGGTTTGGCATAAACCATCCACCCTCTGAGCTCACTTAACCCACACTTCACATCTTCATGGCACCTGGATGATCCCCGTCCACTATACAGCTCCTAACACTGCGCCTAAAGCTTCCACCCCTCAGTGCATTTCCTGGGCTCTGCTCGCCTAATCTGCTATCACCACTCTCCAACTCCTCCCTACTGGCTCTCTGATGCTTAAAAGCCCTTACGGTGCAAACACCCCTCAAAGAGGTGGAGCTGCTTTAAATTCATACCCTGTAACTTAGGTAAAAATTAATGATTGGTTTTTTTGTGTTTTTTTTATCCTTTCCCTGGGACCACGTTTCAGTGAGGGAAAGTCAGAGGAGAGAGTGTGAATGCTAAAAAAGGCAGTGTTGGAGGAAGGGAAGTCTTAAAAAAGGAAAGGCCAGGGCTGGGGATTTAACTCAATGGCATAAGCACCTGCCTTATAAGCATACGGTCGTGAGTTCAATCCGGTACTGGTAAAAAAAAGAAAGAAAGAAAAAAAAAAGAAAGAAAGAAAGGAGAAAGAAAGAGGCCAGTACCACCCGAGAACAATCTCTGCCCTACCGCTACCTCGCCTGCACCTTTTCTCTGGGCTCTATGCCACCTTTCATTATTCTTTTCTGTTTTCTGATGCTTGTTTCTGGTCTGACCAATCCTGCTGAGTTCACTGCCCGAAGGAAGCAGAATTTGGTCTGTATTTGCTTTTTCCTTTTGGAGACCAGCTATCTGGAATATATTTCTCTACTTCATTATACAGATTGTGAAGATTAGCTGGTATATAATAGATGCTGTATTAGTCAGCTTTTTTATTTTTAATTGCTGGGACAAAATAACTGACCCTCACAACTTAAAGAAGCAGAGGTCTATTTTGCAGTTCATGGATAGCTCACTCAAGGCGGAAACGTCACAGCACAAAGCCTACTGGTAGAGGAGATTTGCTGAACTCATGGTATCCAGAAAGTGGAAAGGAAGGACCAGGGATATAAGACCACATGTTCCACCCAGACACACCCCAAACTTCGCTTTACTAATCTCCTAGGCATCTCTAAAGCCAATCAGCTGACAACCAAAATTAACCATCATAGGTATCTGACATATGGTAATTATTTGTGTAGAAACTGCGAACCTGTCTCATAGAGGTACTGTGAACATTATTAAATGAGCAGTCTCATCACTAGTATTGGGATAGTAACTGGGCTCTCAGTGTGTAGAACTTGCTCACTGTTTAGCAAGACAAGCTACCGGTGACTTTAGGTCCATATGCCCACAGATAATCTCCCTGGAGTGGATGATCCTTGACTTTACCCAGAACTTCAGAGCACGGCCCTTTAAGCACACAGGTGTAAGGTGAACAGTTATCCATTGCCGTGGGATAATGGTTTAGCAGGAAGCGTTGTATCTCAAAACACCTGCTGTTCCCAGTATCTCCTTATTAGAGGAAGGAACCTTGTCTTTAGCTGGTCCTACTTCTGTAATGAGATGCAATAGAGGATTCACTTACTTACAGTTTCAGTTATCTGTAGTCAGTAGTGCTCTGAAAATATTCCTTGGAAAATTGCATAAATAAACAATTTTTTTTGGTGCCCAGTATTGAATTCATAACCTTGTGCTTGCCAGGCAGGCGCTTATGCTACTAAGCTAAATCCCCAGCCCATAAATAAACAATTCTTAAGTTTTAAATCGTGTATCATTTTGAGTAGAGTGACAAGATCTTGCACTACTACTGTGAATCGCCCCTTGTCCTGCAATCCCTCTGTATATCCTGTAGGCCACTCAGTGGCTGTCTCAGCCATCAGGTTGAGCCTTGTGGTTGGTGTGCTCAGGTGACCCTTATGTTACTCAACGGCCCCAAAACACAACAGTAGTGATGCTGGTGATTTCATGATAATTAGTTTTATAATTGTTCTATTTTGCTGGTAGCATTTGATATTACTCTCTTATGCCTAATTATAAATTAAATGTAATCATGTTTAATTATAAAGTAATTAAAAACATAGTATATAGAGTTTGGGACTGTCTAAAAAACCATTCTAGGGTATAGACTATCTAGGATTTGTACTATTTGTGGTTCCAGGCATTTACTGGGTGGTTTAGGAACATATCCCCTGTGAATAAGAGGGGAGTGTTCTGCCTTAGATTTGGTAGGGTTTTTGTTGTTGTTGTTGTTACCAAGAATCATAGTAACCACATTGCGCTTGCCAAGCAGGCACTTGTGCAGCTGAGCTAAGTTCCCAGCCCTAGACTTGGTAGTTTATAAACAACTGAAATTTGTTTCTTACAATTCTGAAAGCTGAGTAGACCAAGATCAAGGAGTCAGCAGACTGTATCAACCAAATACAGATTTATTCATTTCTTTTCCTAGTTTTTTCCTTTTTTTTTTTTTTTTGGACGGGATGTTCTTATGCAGTTCAGCCTGGCTAGACTTAGTATGTAGCCCAGGCTTGCCTTCAACTCCCAGCAATCCTCCTGCCTCAGCCTCCCAAGTGCTGGGATTATAGACAAGTGCTATCACATTCGGCTCCTATTCTTTCTTTTTTCCCTTAGATTAATTTGGTAGAATGGAGAATTTCTGAATGTTAGGTACCATGGTTTAGTTTAATGTACAGGAGTAAAGGAAGCTGATGTTTATCTAATTTGTGTTTGGCCAAAAAGCTGTTATGGACTGAATGTATGTCCTCACGCTGCCCTTGTTTGTTGAAATCCTAACCCCGATATGATGGCATTTGGAGGTAGCGCCTTTGACAGGAGATTACACTGTTACAGTAGAGCCCTCCTGAGGGGGATTAGCACCCCTATAAAAAGGACAACAGAGCAACCTGGCCCTCCTTCTGTCATACAAGGACAGAGTAAGAAGTCCTGCCCTGATCTTGGACTTCCCACCTACTAAACTATGAGATAGAGATATTTAACTTTTGAACATCCAGTCTATGGCATTCTGTTACAGCAGCCCAAACTGAGGACAGTTCAGCAAATCTAGAACTGGGCAAACATAAATCCTCCCCTCTTGGATATTTAGCAGGTCAGTGGAAGTTGGCCAGGGTGATGGCACAGACACAGATTTACCCTTTTATTGCCTATGCTCTTGAGTGTTGACAAAAATTGTGCAAAGAAAGCAAATTAGCCGTGCTCCACCCAAGCATGTAGAAAACAGAGACCACAACTGGGTGAGTGAGGTAGCTCTGGGTTGAACTCTGCATCGTGCAGTGGCTATGTGCCCTTGGTGATGTCGCTCCCGGGCTCTGAGCCTTGAGTTCTGTGACAGTGAAGTGGGAATGACAGTGAATGCATCTCCCGGGACTGTCGAGAGGAATCCTCAGCCAGAAGTTGCTCCCCTGCGATGGCAACTCACACATGTTAGCTGCAAGCCAGAGAAAGGCTTCTGGGGCGCTGGAGATGTCTATCTCCCAGAACCACCCTCTGCGCTCCTCTGTAACTGCCTCGGTGCCAGCAGGTGGAAGTTTCTCAGGTCCAGGACACTCTGTCTAAACATTTTGCATCCTCAGGCTGCTTTTCAGGAGTGGCCCCAGCAGAGACCCCAGAAGGTGCCATCACCTCATTCCCCCGGGATTTAGGGAGGAGGAGGAAGGTCTAGCTAACAGCCATGAAAAGCAGCACTGTGGTGTTTGATCGTCTCCTTACAAGGACCTTAGGCCTCAAGCCCCAGGGACTGTTGTAGAGAAAAGGAAGAAAACTTGCCCCTGATCTTCTCCCTGGTGGACAGAGTTCTACAGGTTGTTTTGACCCAGCACCATCAAGGCTTTCTCAGTCCATTGACGGACATCTAAGAGGAATGAAAAATATTTCCACCCCCCCTTTCCTCCCTGTACCATCCTCCTTTCCGTCTCTGTTCTCATCCCCTAATGCTTTTTCAGATTATCCAGGTACTAACTATCCCTCAAAGAATGCTGTTTTTCCCCTTCCCTTAAAACATTGTTCTCATAACAATTTTGAAGCAGAAAGTCCAAGGCCAAGGTAATAAATATTCTTTAAATTAAAAACAAACTTTATTCTTTTGAATGAAAGATTATTCATGCTTGCGGAAAAAAAGCAATCAAATGTCCCATATGTGTATATAGCATAAATCCTTCTACTGTATTTTCCTCAAACCCATTTCCTGAGAGTGACCATCACTAAACGGTCTGATACACATCCTTCCAGATGTGTCTGAATGGAACACTGAGAGGTATGTAGTAATTGCCTACAATGTTCTGGGCGGTGTGCTGTGTGTTGGGTACTAGTATACACTTTATGTGCAAATTTTTCTGTATGCATCATATACACTGGCAAAAATAACATTTACTAAATACCTCAAAGCCACTTTTCCAAGGCAGTATGTAGAGATATTAAGCATATGTATTATGATTTTTCCCAGCTACATAGCTTTCTATTGTAAAGATATGCTGCAATATTTATTACTTGCCTTATGCTATTTTAAAAATCATCCACATTTCCTTTGCTTATAGGATGTTGAACAACTAGCTTTAGGTATTGTGCTCAAGCAGCAACTGGCACAGTTAGGACAGAGGTGCTCTAGGGTGTCCCCTGTGAGGGTGGAGGGACTGCCAGCTGCCCATCACACCTCTTCAACAGGCAGACAACTGCAGCAGCAGGATTCTGCTGTACAGGAACCCAGCCAGCTAGTGATATGGCTGAGTGCACACCCCGGATCTCTATCTTCAAAGCTGCTGCCACCAGACTCCCATAACCCTCTGCGGCCCTCAAAGCGGCTATGTTTACATATGCACATAGTGCCATGGTATAATCCTGCCTCCACCCCTGCTTTGTGCAGTAAATTGTGTAGGCTATCAATTAAACAATGGGAAAGGGATGGGGGGAAATAAACTTTAGGTCATGAAATGGGAAGCTAGGAACAACTCTGTGTGTGTGTGTGTGTGTGTGTGTGTGTGTGTGTGTGTGCGCACAAGGGTACGGGCAGTAAGTCCCCCTTCTGTTCTTAAGGCAGCAAATGCTGAAGTTTTAAACAGCTGCAGGAGATAGTAAGAAGCTCTTGCTCCTTGTTCCTCCCTATTATCTGCCCGGTCTGCTGTTTGAAGCTACTCATGAGTAAGCAGCTTTCACAAGCAACTTCAGTCTCTTTCCCCGCAGCGTGGGCACAGCAGTTACTGGGGGTCTGGGGCATTCCTCAGCAGTTTCCTAGCCTGGTGGTGAAAACAAAAATGTAGCCTAATTGGTCCCTCGCTCTTTCTAGTGAATGAAGGAGGTTTCTGTTTTAAGAAATGAAGTGACTTAGCTGTTGATTCACTGCCCACAGGGAGATTTCTGAGCACAGGCTTCCTGGCCTCCGAAGAGATTTGCATACGACTTCCACTTCCTGCTTCAGAGCCTGTTCTACAACTTACCTGGCCCTGGACAGGGCGAAGGAGGTCCAGAGCCATCCGACCTGGTGAGGTGGTAATAGGAGAAGCAGAAAGCGTGACCACCCCCAGCCCATCTGTCTGTCTGTCCCTGGTGGGTCTAAGGTGAGTGATCCCGCCTTGTCTGATTTCTTAACCACTGACCCACTTTCCAACACACTGTTTTCTCTTTGCTGAAATAGGTTTCCTTAGCCTTTCCGTCTCTTTCCACATTTAACTTGTTTTTATGGGAGCCAACGTGAGCTGAGAAAATGATAGTAAGTTTCTGTAGCCAGAGTGTGCTGCTGGATTAGTGTTTCAGACCACAGTGCTGAGCTTTAACTCTTTGAAGAGAGGAGGCCCACATGCCGATGTGATTTCAGGCTGCTTGGGAACTGTTCATTTGGGCTGGGTTCCCTTCAAGTTTTGATCAAGAATTGAAGTTCTCCTTCTCCAAGGAGGGACCCACCACGGCAAAGTCTTAAGGACCTGGCTTACAGCTCCACGACATGTCATGGGAACAACAGCTCCCAAACTTTTTCTATCCTGGTTTCAGGCAGAAGGGAAAAAGTTCCAGGACAACCAGCTGAGCTCCGGGCTGGGTGTGAGCCTTCCCTGGCTCCCTCTAGCTCTGCCCTCTTCAGACCTTTGCTGGCCCTTGACAGAGCTTTGAAGGGACAAAAGTGGAGATGTGCCTGACTCAGTCTTACAAGCTCATCTTGTGACATCCAGGTTCAAGTTGGTCTTTCCAATAGGTAGTTTATTGTTTTTTAAGTAAGAGTAAATAGGCCAAATAATTTTAAAAGACAGGAAACTTGGATCCAAGTTTTCGTTCTACTTTGTGTGGTTTCATCTCTTACACAATTCTCTTTGGCTCCCCTGGGCCTGAATTTCTTCATCAGTAAAGAGAGAGAGAGAGAGAAGAGAGAGTTAGCATGATTATGTCTAAATTCCTTTCTAACCAAACGAAGTTGGGCAGAGCCTTCATGGGTGGTCTTAAAAGACTTGTTTTGCTTCCTATTTATTACCTATATAAATTTTACCTTCTGCTTCTGGTTGGTAAGCTTCTAGAGGAAAAGGACTTTGTTTCTTCATACTTTTCTAGGTGCCAGAATTTCCCCTACTAGCAAAACGCATACTGCAAGGCACATGCTGGATGCCTCATAGATGCCCCAGCCTCTTCCCACATGAGCGTCTTTGATTTGTGTTTCACTCATCTGCTCTCTAGGTCAAAGGTAAAGCAGCAGCCAGACTAAGCTGTCGGAAGAAGCTGCTTCTGTGGAAGGCTGCCTAGAACCAAGATGTCATTATTGGTTCTAGCCAGAGGAAACGGGGCCTTTTTTAATTAATTCTTGTCCCGTTTGGGTTCCCCAGGAAGCATCAACCACCCTATGCATTTGCTCACAGAGTCAAAGGACTCTGGAGAACTGGCAGCTCAGAGTGCCAGAGATCAGAGACTGACTGAGCTGGAGCAGGAAATGTCTGTCTCCCAAGGGGAGCAGTCAGTGTGTGGGGCCTTTAATGGGAGGGGAAGGAAGACAGCAAAACACAACCTCGCACTGTAAGCTCAGTCTCATTTTTAGACAGTAGATTCATGAAATCTTTAACCTTTTCTAAACCTCTGCTTTTTAAAAATGTGTGATTGTTTCTTTGGGGCAGTTTCTCACTGTCAGGGGATGGGCCAATTCAGGGATTTTGGGATTGCTGGATTTTTGTGGACCAGCAAGGCCCTAGTATAGTCTTTGTCATGTTTTCTGATGTTTCTGTCTAGTCCTCTGGGATAAGAGGACAGGCATCTCATCGTGTTTCACCTGTGGCAAGTTCCTGATTTTATTTTCAAATACAATACATCATTATCTGAGATCAGGCAGCCTAGAGTCCACCTCTCAAGGCCTTGCTGCTGGCATTCTCAGTTGCGCTGCCACCCTCAGTCCTTCCATGCAAGTGTCAGGAGGAAAATGCCACCCACCATTTTGCTCTCTTCATTGCCACGGTGGGCTAATGAGGAGCGGGATCTGGTCATGTGTCACAGTGTTGGAGGGAAGCTTCCTGAGTGTGCAAACAGAAAATGTTACAGCCCGCTTCTCCCAGGGCTCAGGAGTTAATGTCTTTCAAATGTTCTGAAAATTAAAAGAAGAGAATCATCTTCGCAGGCATTCTTTAACATGCACTCAGAAAGATAGATGGTGGTGGGGTAGTTTGTCTAAATTAGATCGATGTTTTACACATCACAGAATGGAAATCTCAGATATATCCTGAATTCAAATCATTTTTCTGCTGCAGGCAATTTTAGATTAGTCTTTAAAAACGTACATATATCAATTGCAGGCAACTGCTACAGAAAAAAAAGGGCATAGATGAGGCACATTAAACTTCAAATTCCTTTCAGATCCAACTAAATGACCCTTAATGTTTGATCACATTTTCTTATCAAAACAATCCAGCAGGCCTTCTGTGAGAAAGCTTCTATGTGAGAGATGGAACCAAGACACTGTCTCCAGGCCTCTCCCGTTTCTTCCCGGTGCATTGTCACCAGGCTATTTTTAGTTCATGAAGCCCAGGCTGTGCTCCTCCCTGCGACGTCCGTCTCACACCAGCCAGCCTCCCACAGCATTCGTGTACCCAGTGGCTGCTCAGCTCTCTGCTTGTGGGCACACTACGTACACTCAGGCGTGCATGCAGGCCTTCCTGGAGATCAGGAGCTGTGCACCTATAATTAAGGGTGGCCTTGCACACGCGCAGTAACCTTTGGAGCTATGTCAATTTGGCTTGGTTCCCTGGAGAGGCAGCTGGAACCAAGCACATGGGCAGGGGAGGGACTGGCTGGAGGCCCTGCCTGTGTGTCTACCTCCGCACCCCAAGAATGTGGGCTACTTGGAATCTTAGCAAGTCCCTCAGGGAAGAGGGAAACTCAACTGTCTTCTGCCATCTTCTTGTTCTGTGCCCAGGGTTCTGGTTTTCCTTTTTTTTCCTCTCAGGGTTAATAGGTCTCATTCATGTCCCTGCACTTCCTTCCTACTCTGAACTGTCTGCCCACACTCTTCCTGGCCACTGGCTTACTCCGCCACACTCTGGCCTTTTGCCCAGATTCAAGCTTTCCCATCCTTTCAATTGATGCTTCTTATACCCATAACATATACAAACTACAAGTCAAGCCAGTCTCCTACACCAGCAAAGGGCAAACAAACGATTTCCCTCAGGCTTTCCCCTCTTCCCTTACTACTTTGCTCCTTCACGCCCGTCTCTGCTTTTCCATCCCGTCCTCTCCTTCAGTCTTTGTGGAGGACTGAATTAGGGATCACAAATGTGCTCACGCAAGCATCTTATCTGAAAGAAAAAAACAAAACAAACAAGCAAAAACAAGTAACAACAGAAGAACACAGGCCGGTTTGCAGTTCTGTGTTTTTCACCAGCTTCCAAAGTGGCAGGCAGTCTGTTCCCACTCATCCGTCTCCTCCCAAAACAGCTCGCAAGAGTCCAAGGGTACGTTTCCTCCGGATGGGTCAGTCCCGCCACGCTGTGTTCAGCCTCACATGGGACTTCGTGTTCAGGGTTATGTCCAGGGATGGGACAATTTCCCCTTGTCCCACTACTTCAAATCCTCACACAGCCTAGTGGAAGAGTCCCTGGACAGGAACATTCTGCTAGTAAACTTAGACGCATTTGTTCACTGAAGTTTGAATCTGAGTCAAGTAGTTCACTCCAAAGCAACCTTGGAGTGGGGGGGGTACGTGCCTGTCATTCCCAGCCACTCAGGAAGCTGAGGCATCAAAAATTTCCCCTAAGCGTCTGGTTTTTTTTCTTTTTTTTTTAATTGGTACCAGAGATCAAACTCACGACTGCGTGCTTACAAGGCAGGCACTTATGCCACTGAGCTAAATCCCCAGCCCCAAATTTCCACTAATCAAACCTACATTATAGACAGTTTGCATGCATTTGGGCTGTGAGCAAAGAACATTAACAAGTGTACAGATCTTAGCTCTTACATTCATGTCTTAAAACACATTAAAAGAAATGAATCCCAGGGGATTAAATAAGACCTTGGAATCTATAATTGAAAATATCAATCCAAATTGGATCTGAGGAGGCTCCCAACTGTAAATTTATATATTTATGTGTTTTATTTACCTGAAATAGTCATGTTGTGAATTTATAGGACCCTTCAGCCCTATTATTAATTCCTCCCAAAATGCTAAAAACCAAAACAAAACAAAAAAGCAGTTGGTGAACACCAGCCTTGATTAGCTAATGTGGTTTATTAATTACTCAGGCTGCTCCCTCCTATCCTTCCCCTGTCCCTTGCACTGCTATTTGTCTTCTTGCAGGGACAGAACACCTTCATTAAGTCCCAGCCGCCCTTGCCTTAGAGGTGTCCCTGGAAGCTATCCCCTCTTGAGATGCATCACCATTTATCATCACCCTTTGTTTGTGCTCTGTCAACAAGTTTTCAATTTATTTTGAATTCAGTTTATGATTAAAATTTAATGAGATTCAATCAACTGGCTTTTCTCGAATCAAGATGCCTCTGCAGTGTCATCCGTATCTTCTGTTGTAGTAGCATGAAGGAAGCTTTCTAGCCTGGCGATGCTTTATAGGACAAAGGTGACATGTGCCCACGCCCCTCAGTGTCAAGGTGAATTGTTCTGAAACATGCTTATTCCAGAAGGTTCTAGGGGTTCTGCACTCCCCCATCCTGCTTCTCTCTCCAAAACAGCTGTACTTGTCTGTGTTCCCAGCTTAGGCTCTAGGATTTCTTGGATTTCTTGGATTTGAATCCCTGCTCTGCTACCTAATGACTTTGTGTCCTTGAGAAAGCTACTTAACCTCCCTGTCTCAATTTCCCCATCTATAAAATAAGGCCAACAGTAGTACCTATCAGTGGGTTACTGTGAGGATTAGTTCATTTATTGTGTGCACAACACCTGGAATGATATTTCACACATAGAAATCATTCAACAAATATTAACAAATGATTGATAATAAGGACAAAGTTTAAGTAGATTCATTTCATTAGGTGTGCATTTTGATATATCAGCATAATTTATTTTAATGCTTGATAAACTATAACTATAGAGTCAAAGGTAGTCTGTGATCCATGATCTTTTTATACACTGGTCTATTGCTAAGAATCATTTCAATATTTCATTTATTATCTTACTTATTTTGTCATACTAGAGCTGAAACCCAGGGATTTCAGCATACTAGACAAATACTATATAGTGAAGCTATATCCCAGCCTTCATTTTTACATTTAAAACATGAAGAATAAGAAGAATGGGGAGAGAGGAGGAGAAGGAAAAGGAGGAGGAGAAGAAAGAAAAATGACAACAATAACCACAAAGCAGAATATGACATAGAGACAGGATATGGCCCATAAAGCATAAACTATTTACTGTGTGGCTTTTTGTAGAAAAAGTTTGCCAACCCCCAATCTGTATGGTTTAGTTGAGAGCTAGATCTATCTTTTCAATCACTTGTTGTGTTACTTTGGAAAAGCTAACGCATCTAAGCCTTTGTGAAATAGGAATAGCAAAATGTTGTCTTACTTTGTCTGTAGCCAGTCTTGTTTTAAGAACCAAATAAGATGATGTGAATCAAATGTGCTGGAAGTAACTGCCATATCAACTTTTTGGTTAAAAAGATATGGTCTTCACATGTTCATTTCCTTTGAGAGGGTTAACAGCTGGGAATTAGACTAGAGTTCCAAAGCCAAACTACTCTCTGCAGTAAACAATAAAATAGCCCTTGGTTTTAAAGAGCATGATATGGGCAAAGCTCTTCAGCTTGTTTAAACTTGTTTTATCCTCGTATCCCTAGGGGGCAAATACTGCTATGTCCCCCATTTTTCAGATTAGAAAAATGAGGCCCAGAGAAGTTAAGTAATTTTATCATACCTTTATCAATGTAGATGGTGAGGAAAGAATTTAACCCTAAGGAATCTGAATTCAGAGCCAATGTATTTAAGAGCTGGGTATGTGTTTTCTCACATTGAAAAAATAGGTATTGATTCAAAGTAAGGTTGTCTGGGAAGCAGAAGCCATAGCTAACTGTGAACATGAACATTAGAGCTGTAAACATGTGTTCCGAGAGGCTAACCACCAAGGCCAGGTGAGCATCAGTGAGCCTACAGAAAGGGAGACAGGCCTCACAGGAGGGAGAGAAGCTTTCTGATGACCATGAGAACCACAAGGTAGTATTGGGAGGAATGTAAGGGTCTGTTTCGAGACACTAATAATAGAAAGCAGAATGTGCTAGAGGAGGTAAAGGATGATGGGAAAAGACAAGAGCAGAGTTGGAGGCAGGTCACAGAAGCTGACTAAGTTCTGTACAGAAAAAATGGGGTGGAGGTGTGGGAAATACTGTGAATGGGACACCATTATCACATAGGATGTTAAGGCTGCTGACACTGGATAATAAGATCTGATCTGCAGAATCAGGCTCCTGGGGGTGGGGGAGGGTAGAGGAACTGATGGAAGGTCTCAAGCTTGAGGAGGTAAAAAGGAAGCCAATGTCAGAGACTTGTGGAAAGACAGAGAAACAGAGAGATTTGAAGAGAGAACTTAAGATCAGAATGGTGTATGGCCCAGACTGCCTCAAGGACTTGGTGCTTGGCAGACATTTCATAAATATTTGTAGGAAGAAAGAGGAGAAAAGGTCATCCATGTGGCTTAACTTTAAGAACCTTGAGGACTTGGCCCAGCAGGTCTTCCCTGCTCTCCCCAACAGAGCCTGACATTCTGACTTTTGATGATCCTTCCTGCCACACAGATCTGTCTCTGCTCTGAAACAGGCATCAACTGTTCATTCATTCAACAAATCTTTTTTTTTTTTTTTTTTGAGGTACCGGGAATCGAACTCATAACCTTGCACTTGCCAGGCAGGCGTGTATGCCACTGAACTAAATCCCCAGCCCCACTCAACAAATCTTTATTGAGCACCCACTAGTGCCAGGTACCATTTATAGGTGCTAAGAGTATCACTGTCAGCAGAACAGTTAAATGCTTTGCTTTCCTAGCCAGGCATGGTTGTGCATACCTGCAATCCCAGCACTCAGGCGACTGAGACAGTATCAGCACGAGTTCAAGGCCAGTTTTGTCTACATAGTGAGCTCAAAGCTAGCCTGAACTACACAGTGAGACTCTGTCTTCAAAAAAATTATGCTTTCCTGAGATTTATGTTCTGGGAAGGAGGAAGGGAATAAGCAAACAAGGAATTAATTGGATTATTTGTGTTTATAATACACATTTGAGTGTATGTTATATGGCGATAATTGTTAGAGAGAAAAGTAAAGCAGGGAAGAGAGAACAGGGTATAAATGTTTTGGAGACGCTGCCGTGGAGACCTCCCAAGAAGCACAGCTGAAGAAAGACCTAAGGAGAAAGGAAAAGAGCTATGCAGACATGTTGGGGAAGAGTATTTTAAGAAATAGGAAGACCCTTAAACTGAAGCACAAGTAATCTGAAGGTAGGAATAAAGTTTTCTCTGCCTTTAGAAATATTTGTGATCAGCTTTTGCTGTACAGTCTTTTGTACTTCTTGAGTGCTGTAGACATAAAAAGTAAAGCAATTTTAATTGAGCTTATGCCTCAGAAGGAGGATGGGTAGCACACAAACACATAGTCAGCTCTGCCTATTTGCTGTTTTGACTATTTCATAGTGATATATTTGGAACAGCAGATCTTCTCTTTTGACTTTGTAGTGATTATTAATCCTATCATTTTACTAAGAGATTGTTCACGGGTGTGCCAGGAAGGGCCATCTGTTTCTTTTCAGGCCATTTTTAAGTAACCATAGGCTGGACCTCAGGCTCCAGTTACGTGAATTGCCTGATGTCACCTTTCGTGTTAGCTTCCTCCAAGCCCCCCAGAAGCCTCAGGTACAGAAGGCAAATTTGCGCTTGGGTTTTGAGCACGCTTCTCAAGTATTTACATCTGAAAACCCAGGGAGACTGTAACCAGCTCTACCTGAAGTGTGAGCAGTGGAAATGAACCGCAGGCCAGGAAAGAGCTGAATTTGGTCCTCATTAGTCGGCTCCCTTTCCACATCATTTTTGGCCTCTGCTCAGCTGCAGGCTCCCAGATGCAGGCAGGAGATTATACAGCACGCTTGGCCAGCCCTGGAGAAAATGTTTTTTTTCCTGACCAGCTGAAGAGCATGTCGTAAGGCATATCCAATTTCACAGCTGTAGACAAATTGCAAGGAAGAAAGGAAAACAATAGTGGGCATTTTTAAGTAGTAAAAGATCAGAGTATCTATGGTTGGTAGGTTCTTAGTCCTTTTTACAAAGCCTACTCAACTGAGGTGCTGAGGTCTGCTTTCTGCAGAGCCACCAAGAGGGCAAGAGACTGACAGCATCTGGAAAACAGAGGGTGAAGGAACAGACATGGGAAAACAGAGGCCGACCAGGAGTTGAGAGCTGGCATTTCATGTGGTGCTTGAGGACAAGACGGCAGGTATTAGGCTTGATACCAAGCAGGATGGTAGAAGCGTTAAAGGGTGTTCAATTCATCGGGAGGGGCAAATTTATCTTTATAGCGGCAGTTAATTTTTTTTTTTTTGAGATAGGGTTTCACTGTGCTGCCCAGCCAGCCACTCACCTGCCTCACCCTCCTGTGTAGCTGGAACTCAGGTGTGTGCCACCAGGCCTGGCTTCTTATTGGTAGCTAGGGTACCTCATTAGGGCCTGGGAGTGTAGCTCAGTGGTAGAGCTCCTGCCTCTCATGCACAAGGCTCTGAACTGGATCCCTAGCAGTGCAAAAAGAAGGAAAAAAGAACCAGCAGCCAACTCTGGCCTACCTCTGCAAAAGGGGAAGCATTTGAAAATGCATTCTGTCTTGTTCTTGTTAGATTGGGTACAGGGCGCAAGAGAAAGTAGATTCATGTTCAAAAGCTGTCTTAGAACAATAATTTATGTACTTTGTGACTCCAGGCACAGTAAGCCTTCAGTAAACGTTTGTGGTTGAAATGCTGTGTGGATCCAAAGTAGGAATTTAAAAATCCACACACAATCCCTTTTCTCTTTCTAGTATTTGAAGTAGCTATGTACAAAGGCTTTGCATAGAATAAACCTCAGGCTTTTTTTTTTCTTTTCTTTTTTACACTCTTGCTCTTTTACTACACTTGCTTTGCAGACTTCTGCAGGTCTTAAAGGCCCGCACCTCATACCCCAGCAGCCTTCTCTCTGCCCTACCCTCTGTTTCTCTTTTTTAATGCTAATTAGCTTGATTTACTCCTCAGGCAGTGCATGCATATATCAGAACATCATTTTGTACCCCACAAACATATACAATTCTAATAGTTCATTTGCAATAAATATCTTGATGATCTTGTAAATTTAATTTAAATTTTATTTATCTGTAATATGGTACATATTACTGGAGTACAGCATAACACTTCAACACAGGCATACAGAATTTACTGGTCAAATGAGGGCAGTAAGCACTTCCCTCTCCTTGTCATTTCTGTTTGGATTCTTTGTCTCTTCCACTTACTCCTATGCTGTGCCACAGGTCACTAGTAACCAGACTCTTCCAAGTATTAGAGAACTTGAGCACTTATTCCTCCCCTGTAACCACATTCCAGTATGTGTTATCCAACATTTTCTATCCTACTTCCCACTATTCTTCTCATTCCCAGCAAAAACAGTTTATCGGCTGCATTTTATTTCCATGAGGATTCTAGAGACTCAGGAGCTCAGGCTGTCCCACCTGCTCGGCTGGGGAGCCCCAGATGGAGATGCAAAGCCTGGGGGTGGACTGAGCAGTGTTCATTGGGAAAAGAGGAAAGAAGATCTAAGAGTTACAATAGATATCGTAAAGGGAAAAGAAACTGCTCAAAGGGAAGTTATATTGTTTGATCAATCTTGCATGCCTGTATCTGCATGCCTGTAACCAGAGCAACTATTCTGAAGATAACAATATGAAATATAATGACCATTGTTAAATTACTATCATCTTGTTTTGAAACCCTTTATCGCTATTGTCTGTTGTTGTCATTTTGCTTTTGTTGTTGTTGTTTAATGGTTTGTTTGCTTCTTGATTTTTCTATTTTTTTCTTTTTAAAATAAAAAAAAGGAGACCTGTGTCTTCCCCCCCCCCATGTTTCTCTTTTTCATTTAACATGAAAGAAGTTTTCTTTCTCATTCTTTTAGGTTCATTAAAAGTTCTATTATATAGATAAGAACAACCTTGCTTGGGCTGTGGGCTGGCTAGTGGCTAGTGGCTAGTGGCTAGCTGCATGAGTCTTGCTAGTGCAACTATATCACAAACTAGATGGCCAAGGCTACCTTCACTTCAGGCATAATGCCCAGAGGAAAGTAAGTTCTCCAAATAACCTTAAAGTTGTTTAGTGGAAAATGTCACTATAACCTTTTTGCAATGTGTTTTAAACTTGTGTTTTGTTTTTGTATTAAAAAATTTGTATTTGCTTTTTAAATTAAACAATGTCAGATGAAGCAAAATTTTTAAAGTTCAAAGGATAAAACTCTCCCTCCCGCCCTCCTCCTTAATCCATCTGCAGAGACATCCAGTGTACCAGTACCCTTGTACGATTCACATGTGTTAGGTATATAGAAACAGATAAGCCCACAAAAATGCACACATTCCCTTCTCCTTACTTTTGTTATACAAAATAGCAGCAAAGTGTACACACGGTTCTGCACCCAGATTTTTTAGTTTTTGACATCTAATAACATATCTTATTCGTTTTGCTTTATTCATTTTGCATTCCAGAAACACACCCAGCAGCCTATAGTGTGATAATTTATCTTTCCTCTATACTCAACAGTTGATTTTCATCCATGTTTGCCCCTTGCTGGTCAATAATTCTGTCACAGGATGACTTCTAGTCATCTTTCTTTGACTGCCTTCCAGATAAAATGTTTTAGTAACCATTAGTGTCTTTACATAAAGGATGAACAAACAACTTTATGTGATTGGACTCTGCAAGCACAGTGGTGCACTACTAATAATTTAAACCACACCCTGAAAAGGTCCCTTCAGGTCATAAAGTGAGACTCTAAAGACTGATCTGTCTTCTGAGGCTATGACATGTTTTCTCTTCTTCCAGAAACTAGAATGATCCGAAGCATTCCTGTGGAGGTTGATGAATCAGAACCATACCCAAGCCAATTGCTGAAGCCAATCCCAGAATATTCTCTGGAAGAGGAATCAGAACCACCTGCTCCAAATATAAGAAACATGGCACCCAATAGCTTGTCTGAATCTGACCCCCCTCACTGTGCCTCAGGAAACTTTTCTAAGGCTCACCCTCTCCTGAAACTTGCAAATCACCAGTGGCCTGTGTCCCCGCAAGTGACCTGCCTACGAACTAAAGTCCTAGAGGAGAGTGAAGACAGTTTCTTCAGAAGGCACCAAGATCCTGGCAAAGATTTTGCCTTGGGCTCCTCTACCACCAGCCAGCCTGCGTCTGAGTCTGTGGTTTCAACCCTCCCCCCAGAGCATCAGTTTTCATTTATGGAAAAACATAATCCATGGCCGGGATCTCAGCTTTCAGCAGCTTCTCCTGATACTGGCCATGACTCAGAAAAATCAGACCAAAGTTTACCTAATGCCTCAGCAGACTCCTCAGGCAGTGGCCAAGAGACAGTGCCACAGCCACAGCTCCACAGGAACCGAGCAGCCCCAGATCTGCCAACCATAGATACAGGATATGATTCCCAGCCCCAGGATGTCCTGGGCATCAGGCAGCTGGAAAGGCCCCTGCCCCTCACCTCTGTGTGCTATCCTCAGGACCTCCCTGGCCCACTCAGGTCCAGAGAGTTCCTGCAATTTGAGCCTCAGAGGTATCCAGCATATATACAGATGCTACCTCCCCATCCTTCCCCACATGCTCCGTGGAACCATCACTACCATTGTCCTGGAAGGCCCAATCACCAGGTACCATGTAAGTGATCATTTTTGCCTCTGGACATTCTGGGCTGGGTGTTCGAGGAAATAAGACCTCACATCAGTGCCCCGTGTCATGAGACCAGCACAGTTAGGGCATAGGGCAAGGAGGCACTCTGCTTCTTACAGAGATTTGCCATGGGATTAAGTTTGGAAGGGGTCTTAAAGGAATGCTTTTCCTTAGCCCAAAGCCTGTCCCACTTGGAACCTCCTTCTTTAGGAAAGGTTAAGGATGAAATAGATTCTTTTGTAAAGGTTAGTGGAACTGAAACCTGCTTAGAAGCAGGAAGATGACCCAAATGATTTCTAGAAAACTCCTCATTCTAATTCTTGGGCTTCTGGATTCTTCCTTCTCTTCATGCTTCTTCCCTACTTTACACTTGCCAGGGAAAGAGGTGGGGCATGGGTACACTGCCTCACTGAGTGCCCCGTCAGGGAATGGGTGTGGTGGTAGACTCCCTTAGTATGAGTCACTGAGAGCTGAATGGTGGCAAGGCCAGGGCTGTGTTTATTTCTAAGTGATTTCTAGATTAAAAGGGAGTAATTTGTGAGCATAATGCTAGAAAGTACTCTTTAATATATTTATTAGCTCTATGTAAAAATATTTTTTCTGATTATAGTAGTAATATGACATTACTTCCCCCCATTGAAATATGCCCAAAATTTAAAGAAAAAAAGGATTCATATTTGTATCACCTAAATATAAGCTCTTAATATTTTAACATATTTACTTCTAACAGTTTTTCTCTTTATATATAGTTAATATAAAATTAAAACAATTTCCAATGACATTGAGTGTACTTTATCAGCATCATTCCAAAATGCTGCACTGTATTTCATCAGAGAGATGCACTAAATTGTTACTAACCTATTCTCTCTCTCTCTCTTTTTTTTTTATTATCGGTACCAGGGATTGAACTCACAACCACACGCTTGCAAGGCAGGCACTTATGCTGCTGAGCTAAATCCCCAGCCCCATACTAACCTATTTTCTATTGTTGGGCATTTCCAGTAGTCTCCAGTTTTCTGACCCAATAAGCAATGCTATGACAAACATCATGCACAATAAGTTTTTAAATCTACATTTCTGATAACTCCTTAGATGAATGTGCAGAAGTGTGAATAGTTACTCAAAGGCTTTGTGATGCTAGGTTCCAAGCAGTTGCCTTTAGCTACTAACAGGAGAAAGCCTGATTGTGGTAGACAAAGCAAGCACTGACTCAGTATAATAATGAGGGTCCCGGGAAGATCTTCACACTGGAAAGTATTTTTCCTGTTGAAGCCTGAAATGGTGCCATTAGCAATTCAGAGGTAAGCACTGCCCCCTTGGGCATCTCCTCTAACAGGCGAACATGCTCAGCTGGGAACATGTTTTGCCTGTAATATCTCAGGACCTGCTTTCTTTCATACGTTCATCTTCCCCTTGCTGTTTTATTTCCTTTTATTGAAAGGGATTGGAAAGGGAATGTTTGGGTTTCTAGGAGTGCAAAGAGGTGATGAAAGGCAGACAGAAGTTGGACAGAGGGTAGGAATAAGTCACAAAAGTTATACAAACAGATAATGTGCATATGAAATGAAGCTCAACACCACTAGATTTAAGAAATGAAAACATTTCATAGATAACTTTTCCTTGATTAGAGATGTAAAAATAAAAACTTCAGACAATACCTTGTATTAGTGGGGTTAGAAGAAAATTAATACTCTCATCTACTCTTGGTAGGAATATAAATTGATGCAACCTCTTGAAAGATAATTTCACTACATATCAAACTTTTAAAATTCCTCTTTCTTTAATCAACAGTCTCACATGTAGTATCTATCCATGTAGAAACAGTAAACAAGCATATAAAACTATGTGTACCAGAGAATTTATTAAAGCATCATTATAGCGAAGTGAAAATGAAAACAACTACACTACCTGTGGATAAAAGGGGTAAATAAATACAATGGGCCAGGGGTTTAGCTCAACAGCATAAATGCCTGCCTGGCAAGTGCAAGGTCGTGAGTTCAATCCCTGGTACCCCCCCCCAAAAAAAGTACAATGGTCTCTGACTTGAGATTTTTTGACTTTATAATGTGTGCAGTGAGTACTAGTTTAGTGGTTCAGAAATCAGAGTGAACTGAAACTCCCAGTCAGCCACAGGATCATGAGGGTAAATGACTATTCTACAATGCAATATGCTACTAGGCTATAATGTTTTGGAAGTTTGGAAGTTAGGGCCATTAAATGCATTTTTGACTTGTACAATGGGTTTATTGGAACATAGCCCCATCATAAATCAAAGAGCACCTGTAATGTCTGACATTTATACAGTGATCTACTTGGGTGCTGTTGCAAAGCATAAAATACATTCTGACATAAAAAAGGTAAAGAAAAGATACATGTGTGATTTCATGTATATATATATATATATATATATATATATATATATATATATATATTTAATGTCCAGGATTGTGCTGGTAATAGCAATAGAGGTGGAGGAGAGCAAGGATTTAAAAGGACAAGGATATTTTCCTTTTAACTTTACATACCTTTGTTTAAATTTTTATAGCAATCATTATTTTCATTTAAAAAATCAGGAAATGTTGGAAATACAAAAAAGAAAAGTAAGGGGAATTAAAACCACACAGAAGGTGAGCTTGCCCTAGTTGACTCTGCATGTACCTTGGTCCTGGCTCCCAAGAGCATCTAACCACAGTGAAGAGATCAAGTTGCACAGTGCTTATGGCTTGTTGTAGGGCTTTGTAATCCCAGAATATTAGTAAAGACCCAGGAACAATGACTCCTGGGAAGGTTGTTAAGAGGATTAAATAAGATAATATATATATTAAAAGCTGCAAAAGTGGCTGGCTGCTCGTAAGCCCTCAATCCTAGCAGCTCTTTTTTTCTATTATTTTTAAATGGACCCTCAGGCTCAGCCCTGCAGAGCACACTACTACTTCCAGATTCTTCTTGCTGGCACAGATTTTAAGCATTCAGAGCAGGTGTGCAAATGCTTAGTTTCATGTCAGAGTTATAACTGCACTTAATTGCCAACAAAACCACTTCAAAAGAGCTGTTCACCTGAGGGATGCTTGTGCAGTTGGAAACCATGGCTACAAGGTTCTGCAGCTTTAGAACAGCATTACTTCCTTGCCTGTTAATGAATATATAAATAAATAATGATCACCATGCAAATAGCGTAGCTTAGCTTTTTGCAAGTTAAAGTGAAAATGGTTACTGGCCACCCCTTTTGTGTTTCAAAAAAAGTTTTCAAAGAAGATGAAAATGAGAAATGGAATATCTTGTTTTGTTCTCATCCCACGCCCAGAAGAGTCAGCCTCTGCTGTCTCAAAATCCTTCTACCAAAGGTCACCAAAGTAGAGTTCATGGCCATGCAATCAAATAAAACTCACAATGCAAATATATTGGGGAAAAAAGAAGGAATTAACAAGCCTTTATTTTATTAGAGAAGTCTTGCTTTCTCTACCAGGGAAAATAAAATAAAGCTGTGGGTATATACATGGGACTACAGTTCCCAAGGACCAAAAATGTGATTATCTGTATGCTAGAATGCATGCACAATTAAGAAAAGGAAAAAATAAACCAGAGAGAAGAAATAATAAAGAAAGGAGTTGCCTTGCAGGAGCCCCAGCTGCTTACAGCTGTGAGAACTCCTAGAATAGTTTATGTTGGCTATTTTGTTTCCTGGCTAACCTGATTGCATTTTATCTTGATGTCTTTTGACAACTTGAAAAATCAGATTTTATTTCCTCTCTCATAAACTCTTTTAATACTGTTCTTAATAAGGAAGAAAAATGTTTAATGCCTGCACTGATAAATGGAAAGCTTCATTTAGGATTTGGCTTACAAATTCCAAGTGACAAAAGCCTAGTAATATGAAGACCCTGTGTACTCAGGCCAACAGGGATCATAGGGCTGACAAATAATATACAGTCCTGGGTGCCCATGTAGGTCTGTGCAATATTTTCTTTTTTGTTGTGTGATTAACACTACCACAGAACTGAGGAGTCATCATGCTAACAAACCATCCTTCTGTAACATCACCCACTTTCCATCTCTTGCAGAGTAAACTCTCTTATGGAATTTTAGTCACTGTGGACTAGTCTGTGGGAAGCTATTTCTGAGCAGTGATTCTCAAGTAGGTGGCTGCCGACTTATCTCCCTAACCCTTCTCACATGCTAACTAATGTGGATCTGTGTTAAAAAACAGACACCCACACACTCACAGATTTCTCTCATTTCCCATTTATTTTGAGCTATTCAAAACTGTATTCTATTTATCTTTGTTCATGAAGTGCCTAACCATAGAGATTCTATAAATATCTGTTGAATGAATAAAAAGAAATCTGTTCTCTACTTCCTGAGGAAAGGAGTGACCTGTAGTCATGAATAAAGTCTGTGAATGAAACTTTGGAACACTCACCTTTAATTATCTGATAAGGAAGAAAGAATGGAGGAAAGTAGCATCAGGAAGCAGAACCTGTCCTTTCACTTAAGAATTTATTCAATAAATATTTGCCAGGTCACTTCTAGCCACAATACACACAGTGGTAAATACAACAGCATGGACTTTGTCTTTGTGGAGTTCACAGTCTACTGAGGAAACAGAAAAGTAGAAATTAACAATGAAATGGCAATAATATATGCTATAAAGAAAATAACCAGGTGTTGGAACAGACATTAATAGACAGGCTAGCCAGGTGTGGTGTCATGTGCCTGTAGTCTCAGCACTCAGTAGGCTGAGGCAGGAGGATCACTGTGAGTTGGAGCCAACCTGGGTCACTTAGCGAGTTCAAGGCCAGCCTGAACTACAAAGAAAGACCCTGTCTCGAAAAACAAAGACCAAAACAAAAACAAAACAAAACAAAACAAAAACCTAACCTAAACTAAAACTAGACTGGATAGAGAATGACTCTCTGGAGAGAAACTGAGTTGAACCTAAAGGACAAGAGGTCAAAGGAGCCAGGAGCTCGATGATATTAAGGTACCGAGAGTAAGGCAGCAAGGCTGGAGGATGGGAAGCAGCAAGAGAATGCTGCGCTGGAGGACAAAGGGTGCAAGGGCCACGCCGAGCAATCTGGGTTCTATTCTGAGTTCAGCTGCTTTTCTAGAAAAACAGAAAGGGATTCGGAATGCTGAATAAGGAACCGAGAGCAGTATTTGTCATATACCAAGCCATCCATTTAAATGTTAATCATTACTCTGTATAGGACCCAACTAAATCAGCAGGCCTTGGTCATGATCATGAAACAGAATGATTAAGGAGATAGTGACTTTGCCTCACAAGGACACTTTTTATGTGGTGACTTTTGCACACAACCAGCCAAATTTCCAGACCAAACCGGTCAAGTTCCACTGACAAAAGGGAGAGCTTGCTCCTGTCGTGGCACATGTCTGTAATCCCAGCTTGTCAATAGTTAGGAGGCCTAGGCAGGATGATCCCAAGTTCGAGACTAGCCTGGAAACATACTGAGATCTTGTCTCCAGACAAAATAAAAAGGGACTGGGGAGTAGTTTGTCATACAGTCATACACGTGCTGAGTTGTATGAGTCCCTGGGTTCTACCACCTGTACAGCAAAATAACGAAGAGTCTGATTTTGGTTGAACTTCTGATATTTAATATTTCTTTGTTTTAAACAATGAAAGGACAGCATAGATTATACTGTGAGTACCCCAATTTTAAAAAATCAATCAGGTGCATTATTTTCATCTACTCACGTAGACTGGTAAAACTTTTTTTTTACCACAGGTGGCCATTTCAGAAATGAAATTTCAGCTAATCAAACACTTAGTCCACATGCCTTAGTGATTTTGATGATATGATTTGTTGCTATGAGACAAAAACATGCTTGCGGGAAATAATCTGCTAGAAATCATATGACCTTGATTCAAAGGCTTTTGATTAACAGCACTAACATCCGCTTTCTGGAAAAGAAACAAACCCTATGATTATTTCTTGGTAGTCCTTTTAAGCAAATAAAACATTATTAGCCCCTCATTAATGGATATGGGAAGGAAAAATGGCTCAAAACACTAAAAACTTCACTTGAGTTACTTTTAGTTTCTCCCTTGGAAAAGCTTTCAAGGCGACCGGCAATTTCTCCTCTCGGACTTTGTCTTTCTCCTTACTTCAGGAGAGAGATATTGATTTAAAAAAAAAAATGGTACAGCAGACAAGAAGTAGACAATCTAGGAGACCCAAGACCTAGTAAGCAGGCTGTGCAGGCCGAAATGGTTTCCCTTCCTCATATATATCGGCTTTGTAACTACACAGCCAGGTTTCACTCATTTACTGAGCTTTGTCTATGTGGTGTGCTATGCTCAGAGATACAGCAAGTCCTGTTTACCTAAACCCCTGATAAGAAAGAAGAGGAAAAAAAGCCACATGGTGGCACATGCCCGTGACCCCAGCACTTAGGAGGCTGAGGCAGGAGAATTATTGTGAGTTCCAGGCCAGCCTTGTCTACATAGTAAGTTCAAGGCCAGCCTGAACTACATAGCAAGACCTGTCTCGGAAAGAAAAAAAAAAAGAGTGATGAGGGAAATAAAATAGGAGATGGAAGAAGGCAACTGGATGAAAGGGTGGGCATCTTTGAACACCTGTAGCTAAGCTGAATCATAAATAACTAGAAGTTGGTCTATGGAAATCTAGCCAAAGCTTTGTGCATAGAGAAGGTGGTGAATCTAGTGGTTGGAGCCAGATCAGGTGTTCAAGATGAAAGTGGGAGTTAGTGAGCCAGTGACAGCGAGGAGGAGAAGAAATGAAGGAAGGCAGAGAATCTGGTCAAGCAGGTGGATCTCAAGTGCAGCAGTTCTCTGCGGGTTGGATCTCCAGCTGGGTTTCTTAAGGCCCTGCTCATGTAAGACTAATATAAAAACAGGGCTAGCCCCTCTCAGGTGACCTGATGGCAATGTCATTTTTTCTTTGTCCTAGCTGAGGCAGCGGCTGTGATCTACTCTGTGCTCTGAACTCTAACAGGCAATCTAGAAGGTTGAAAAACAAAGCCTGTGTGATGTGTCTTGACCAAGACCATTGGGTTCTCTGTGGTCCTGTCTCCCCATTCTTGGGGCTCCCAAGTCCCAGTCTCCATCAGCAGTCAGCCACTGGGGCTAGGCCTGGACACATTCCTTTCCCCTCCTCCCCTTCTTTTAACCTCTGCTACTTGTTATGAGCAGGGCAATAGCACGGTGAGGGTCATGGGTCAGAGTCAGGAGACAACCTGGGTTCCAGGGGCACATTCATTTTTGCCAGAGGAAGTATGATGGGAAGGACCCAGCTGATGTCGGGGACAAAGTGGACGTTTACTGCAGAGGATGAGAGACTGACTTGGGCATATTGCCGGGGTTGACTACCCAAGTTTCCTTGGGTCCAGACAATGGGAAGCTGAAACCTCATACACAGATAGCTCCTGGCTGCTTACCAAACTAAGAATAAAATTCTTAGTTACATTTGTGCCCTCTCTTTTCTAGTTCCAACCTACCTTCTTGTTTATTTGCAAGATTTTGGGGGGGGGGTTGTTTGTTTGTGTGGATTTATTTTTATTTTTGGAGACAAGGTCTCATTGTGTAGTTAAGGCTGGCCTTAAACTCACTTTGTACCCCCGGCTGGCCTCAAACTCACAGTGATCTTCCTGCCTCAGCCTCCTAAGTGTTGGGATTATAAGTATATGCTACCATATCTGGATTTTGCCAGTTTTATTTCACTGTGCTTCCCCACACTTTGGGAAAAGAAAGGCAAAAATAGCAATTCCATATCTAGCATAAGGAAATTTCTCCTAGCTTTGGTTCTAGAGGCTTGGGAACTTATAGTAAGAATGGCCATGTGAGAGAAGCTCTTCATGCTTGGCTTATCCTGAGTTTCTTATTAAAATAGGAGTCTATGTAGAGTTTTTTTCAAAGTTCTTTGAGCTGTCTAGTTAGAATACCAAAATCATGACTTCCTAGTTGTTTTAATTTAGAAAAAAAGTGAATCAATTTCATGAAAACTATCAAGGAAGTAGTAATAAAGAAATATGGCAACTATCACGGAGTTGATAACTGATATCTGGACCTTTCCCCTAGTATCAGACAAAAATTTTCACTGAAGTTTACTTCTCTTTTCACACAAAGGAGCTTTTCAATCTTCCCTGTTCTTCTTGTCTTCACCTACAGATAACCATGATTACCCTGGAGCTGCCTACCAGCAAGTGATTCGGCCAGCTATGCCTGGGCAGCCCTTCCCTGGAACAGCTGGGAGAGGTCTGTACCCAGTGCAGAAGGTCATACCAAATTATCCCAGCCCCCAAAACCAAGAGGAGAGGCCTACAGGGAGAGACCATTCCTTCCCAGGGCTTCCACGGTACCAGTAAGTACGGCAGGGCCAACCTGCACAGGTTTCTAACTTGAGGAAGAATTGTGCCAAGGAAACCAAGATGTATAAAAATTCTCTGAAGGCTTACTACCCCGGTTAGGGACAGTCACACAGGAGAACACTCGCTATAAACTTTTCAGGTCAGGAGGAAACGGAAGCTGGTTGACAAGCATCTCTACCAGTATGTAAAGCCACTAGTGACTAGTTAAAATTTTCTTCAAGGAAAAGCTCTGAAGATGTTCTGTGAGTTACATCTCCTTTTAATTTCAGATCATCTACATGTTTAGCCCACCAAATTGATTTTTATTTTTATTATGACTAACTCCTGCTTTTAGAAAATTCTTTATATATTTAGTTCCTTCCCAGTTAAAACTATTTTTTACTTGAAATTTTAAAATTTAACTACTTACCAATAGGAATTTAAAATAACCTGTTATTTTATCTTCTAATAACAACATTCACACCTGTTGAATATCATTATTGGATCTCACCTATGCTTCTTCCAGAATAACAATCCTGACTTTTCCTGACTTCAGTTGTCTTAACCCTTTATATTAGTGTCTTCCATTACTACAATAAAATATCTGAAGATAGGTACTTTGTAAAGGAAAGATATTTACAGTTTTGGAGGTTAAAAGTTCAAGCTCCACAGCTTCCTATTTCAGGTTAATGGCATTATGGTAAGGGTATGAGCAAGAGGAAGAGACGAAGAGCCAGTCAGACAGCCAGAAAGGGACCAAGAAGGCACTAGGTTTGTTCTTTTTTATTGTAAAATAGGGTCTCGCTAAATTGCCCAGGCTAGCCTTAAACTCACAATCCTTCCATCTCAGGCTCCTGAGTAGCTGAGATTACAGGGCTTGCATGCAACTTTTTCAGCTTACATTTTTATATAACTCTCTTTGTGAGAGTTATCCGGAAGAACTACACCAATTCCTTCCAAAGGCAGAACCGTCATGACCTCATTTCCCCTCAGAGGCTCCACAGGACCTCCTGACACTGCTACACTGAGGACCAGGCTCTCAACACATAAACAGACCACACCCAACCACAGCATCCTCTCCTCCTTCTTGCTCTTTTGACTCTTCTTCAAGTTTTTTTCTCTTAATTTATGGATCCAAAATGTAAGGATTCATGTAAATGGAGCTCCCTAATTTATGACACAATTAGAAAGAAAGTAAGTGAAACATTTGTTCTTGCTCAAGTACAACTTTCTCATGTCACTCAAAGTCAAACTACTCTGTTTTCATAGGACAGAATCAGATGTGAAGATACTATTAAAGCAGACTTTTTAGAAATATAGAAATTAATAATAAAGCTTTTATAAAAGCCCATTTTAACAGTGGTAAATAAGCTATAAGACTGTTTTTCCTTTTACTGAAAAGTCCATAAGCCCTCATACTTTCTGTCCAGACATCCCTTGTTTTTCTAAAACAAAAATACATAAATTCTCAATAATAGAATTAAGGAAAATGTGATTTTACAACTGGATAATCACTTTTATAGAGGAAATATCTCAAGTTCCAAGAAAACAAAGGAACAAAATTTAAGCATCCTTATGAATCGTGAATGAATTTGTTGCTGTATGGGGGAAGTGTAATTTTAAAAATACGTTTATTTTGAAATAATTTTAGATTTACAAGACAGTTGCAAAGATAGGGCAGAGAAATTGGTTTTGTAGCATCAATTTAAACCTGTTGTGATCTCCTTGATTTATTTTATCATTTTAAGATAATGAAAAATGAGTTCAGGTAAAGAAGTTAATTCTCCTCTTACTGATAATTTGAAAGAGAACTTTAATACAGAAAGTTTACTCTATCATTAACCTCTGCAATATAGTTCTTACATGGAAGGTTTTGAATATTATCAGCCTTCATATTTCTTTAACAAGTGAGCCATCATCTTTTGTAACAACTAAACAACTTTGAATAAAAAAGCATTTAATGCAAAAAAATTATTTATATTAACAAAAATTGTAAAAGGAAATAACCTCCATAAACATTCATACTTTAGAAATATAGTATAATTGAGATATAATTTTAATCCTGTTACATAGGACCTTAAGAGTTTCTTATTATTCTTGAGTAAAAACATGAAAGCATAAATGATAATCTACAAAAATTGGGTATGGGTATATACATAAATCTGTAATCAAAGCACTTAAAAGTTTTTCTGTATGACAGAGTTTCAAACATACAACAAATAATAAGCATCAGTTCATATTCCCACTACCCAGATTTTTTAAATGTTAACATATGGCCACATTTGCTGCAGAATTGCTTTTGATGAAATTAAACATTGCAGTTACAGTTTTAGTCTCCGTACCACTTAGGATTCGGTTACAGAAAACAGAAACAATTCTAGCTGTTTTAGGCAGAATGGGGTGCTTAGAGAATTACTGGAGGTTGAAGGGGCAGGCTTTAGGGACTGAACAAACCCACAGAATAAGATCAGCAGAGGCTGCCTCTTCTGATCCCCCACTCAGGAAGGTGGGGAATTGCAGAGCCGATGCCACTGCAGCTGTGGCTCCATTCTGTGTCTGCTAGACCCTCAGTGTTAAAAGATGGGTGCCCATGCCTTGCCCTTGGCATTTGGGAATCTGTTCATGGGATATGGGGATATTTCTGAGGGAAACTCAGCACCCTGTGACTGCATGCCATGTAAGAAGTGTCACAAGTATGATTGCCACTTCCTTCTTCATTCCAAACCTCACACAACAGCATCTTCTTATTCACCCTCACAGAATGCTCAAGGGAATACTGACAAACTACTAACAAAGATACCATGTTTTGTGGTGTGACGGAAACTCCTTTTAAGGCTTCTAAATCAGATCTTCCTTCATATATTAACAACAGAAATACTTTTAAACCTACATGGCCTTTTTTACATTTTGACGCATGATTAAATGTTACTCATCATGAGCTAAAAGTCCCATCTTTTTAATCTGAATGCCTACAGCATCAATCTGTGTCACTCGTCATTCTGCTTTGCTAGCTGATGACCTTGCTTGCCCTGTGCGTAGGACTTATTTTTCCAATTAGACAGTTCTTGAATCCAGAAATCAAATCCTGCTTCCTGCTCTGACCTCTAGCACAAATCCTTACATATGGCAGCCAGCTGAATTGCTTGCTGCCAGAAACTCCATGCAGCATCCCTCTTTCTTTTATGGGAAATGGAGGCAGAGGAGAGAGATCATTGACTGGTATCTTCCCATGATTTTAAAAGATGTTCTGTCTCCAAGGTATGTGTTTGTAGAAAAACAAAAATTTACTATGAATGTTTTCCTTTCTAGGGACCAGCTGCATCATCAGCCACCTAACGGGACTGGAGCTCCTGAGGAGGCCTCAGAACTTCCTGCAGAGCTGGGAGCACAGGCTCCTCAGGCTCCATCCCCAGCTGCTGTGCCTAGACCCCCTAGTAATGCTCTAGCCCGAGGAACTCTAAAAACAAGCAATTTGCCAGAAGAACTGCGTAAGTCTGCAGTGCAGTTTTCTCCTTTTTTTCAGGTTTTGTACTTTGAGAACACTTCTTGATCATTCATCTGTGTCTTCACATATTTCTCACATACACAGTGAAGGAAGATTTACTTTTTTGCTTTTGCTTGAAACATAACTAGCATTTTGTATGACTGTTTTTAGCAATTCCAACACCACAAGTAATGCTCACAAACTGCTTACCATTAGATTTTCTTCAGCCCATACTCCTACAATGAATAACGCCAATGTCTTTTTTTTCCTTCTAAATGATGCTCCTGAGTGGACATGTCCCTGGGTAAATTGGATGTCCACGTGGCACTGGACAGAAATCTAGTGCCTTACCATATATTAGCAGCAGCTATCAAGAACAAGGTCATTTCCTGTAGGAATGAGCAATCTTGTTTGAAAAAAAAAACAGTTTCACATTCTCCATACTGCTTCACAACCAAATGTAAACTAAGCCTTTTATTTAAAGAAATATTCAACTAAGTGTCAGGTGATGATTCTTTTTCCATATTTTGCTGCCAGAAACAGCAATGTTGAAATATCACCAAAATGTTCTCAGAATAAGGTCAGTCAGAATAGTTAGTTCCAGAAATCTTAAGAAAACAGCCACCATTTGTAAATTTATTATCCATTCTGCTTCTTAGAGAAGCTCAGGTAATTCTAATAATAATCTCTTGCCAAATATGGGAAACTCTGTGCCAAACTTGACATGAAGCCCTTTGACTCTGCTAATTCCTTAGAGTGATCTATACTCTTTCATCATTTACAATTCTGAAAGATTTTTATGACAATGATCCATTGTTTTCATTTGAGTTTTTATTTCTGAGCATTTTAATATGCAGTTTATTTTGAGCTTTTTTGTCATGCATGGAAAAATCCCAATGTCAGTCCACAGGGCATATCTATATTATCATAATCTATAAAGGAAATGTAAACTTATTTTTGTAAGAACTGGGTGAATAATAGGTATTGAGAAGAAAATAAATTGTATACCATCAATAGATCTGGCTGCTTAAATGCATTAATATGGCCATTATATACTCTTCTGTTTGGGAGAAATGTTTTATTTTATTTATTTATTTATTTATTTATTTATTTATTTATTTGGGACCAGTTTTTTAAAACATTTCTCCCGCCTGGGATTTAGCTCAGTGGCATAAGTGCCTGCCTGGCAAGCGCGAGGCTGTGAATTCGATCCCCAAAACCAGAAAAACAAAAAACAAAAACAAAACAGGAATCTAAGCATAGATGAGTACATTTAAACTCATATTTTCTCTTCGGCCCTCTTCCTTCTCTACCCTGTGCCCTGGGGAGGTCCTTGAGATTTACCTGGTCCATTCCACACTAAAAGCCAACATACAGAGATCCTTCATGTCTCATGTTAAAATACTAGCCAGATAATTTCCCCAAAGGCTTTAGCCTGCAAAAACATTCTTGTCCTGGTTTGGGCAAGCTTGTCTCCACAGTACTGTTTTGGGGCTCTAAGCTACCCTAGAGAGGTGCCTGTGATGTTGGACTGCCCTGAGGCAGTATCTCTCCTTGAAGTTCCCCTCTCTCTGAAGCTACTGAAATTTTACCAATATTTCTGAGCTGTTTGTTACTCTACTCCAACTTCCTGACCTTTCTCCAAAAGTGAGTAGTTGGGGAGAAGAAACTGCTTTCTCAGTATCTCCCCACTTGTCAAGCAAGCATTCAGGGCAGCAGAGAGCATCATGAGAATCAAAAGAGGACAACGCTGGGTGGCCCCTTACCAAGCCTTAGCTTCCTGGCCTGCTGGGAGAGTATTTGCCTTGGGCACCTCACCAGATGTCTTTAAGAAACCAATCTGTGGCTTGAGCTTAAGGACCATGAGTTCTAGGCAGTGAGTTTTTAGTGGTTGCTGTTAATACTTCATGGGTTCTTCAGGCCCCTGAGGCTTGTTTCCTGTCATTGCTTCCCTCTGTCCCTCTAATTTTCTTTGACCCCGAGAAGTCTGTGCTCCCTGTGGAGCTCCTTGGCCTGAAGACAGCAGTCCCCCCACCCCTCTCCCCAACAACAAACATCTGCTCTTGTGCCACCTCACCCCAAGGTTTCCCTTACAACCCCAGATTGGTAAGAGACATTGCATACAATTTACGAGTATTGTGTAGAATAGAATAATTCAATGAATTTCTAATAAATGTGAATTTTTTCTCTTAGGCAAAGTCTTTATCACTTATTCTATGGACACAGCTATGGAGGTGGTGAAATTCGTGAACTTTTTGTTGGTAAATGGCTTCCAAACAGCAGTAAGTATTTTGTCCAAAGATAAAACTGAAAAGTTGAAGTTCAGTGACATCTGACAAAGGATAAATAGTTGATGTTTTACGGCTTTATGTAATTCTGAACTAAATGTTTATGGAGTTAGGTAATTGTTTTCTAGATTTTAACTATCCAAAGTCTCCAGCATTTCTCCACCATGTGCTTTTTTTATGATCCTGAGTACCTCCAGACAGCAAGAATGGTGCTAATGCTGCCCATAAAGACAGCTGGCCCCTGGCCTGAAGGAAAAGCCTCTCTCACTGTACTTTGTACCTTTGTCCCTTCTCACCAGTTGTGCTCCCTGTGATGCAGGAAGCTGCAGACCTCCCCACAGTCACCTGCTTATTTAACAAAGTCCTTTTGTTCTGCACTGGATTTGAGGTTTGAAGTAGAACCCTGGCAACCTGGGTCCCCCACTGTACAAAACTGCCCTTCCACACCTTGATCTAGGGGAAGCAGAACTAATCCAGCCCTGCAGGTCCACTGTGATCTTGGCCCAAGCAATTTCAAGCACATACTCATCCTGTCCCTTGAAAATGCACAGCTTGAAGCCATGTAAGTTTTTCTTTAGGATAAATAAAATGTCACAGGACACTACTCAGAGGGCTGGCTTTCTCAAGCACTGAGATCACTTCTTTTCCCTCTCAGAGGCCTCTTTTAGGTATTTACTCAGAGTGAATTCTATTGAGTTGTGAAAAAAAAAATCATGGTGGATGAATAAAAATGTTGAGGAATAAAGAGGAGGAAAAATAGAGTAAAAAGAGGTTACTTAACACTGTTTAACAATTTGAAGTTTTCTTTATTCTGTAATAGTTTTCTTTTTTTAAATGAGAACATGAAAACATTTTAAAATATGCCTATAATTTATACAATCTAACTTCACGACTACATGGAGTCTAATGTTTTACTTTCTCATTTCTAGAGTAAGAAATTACAATGGTAATAGTGACACAAAATCAATGCATAAGACACAAGGTCCACATTTCCACGGAGATCTTACCTTTCATCTTTTTCAGATATACTGATTGCCACTGGAGAAGAGCCCAGCCTTTTTGACTTAATAATCAGGGGCTATTTAGGCAGAATTTAAATCTGTTCTTGATCCTTATCCTATGAAGCCTTAGGTGGAATCGCAGAGTCCTGTTTCGGACAGCTAAGTTAGTACTGATATATCAGGATTCTCTGTCCCCTATGGATACATCAAGTTGGATGGAATACTTCATGGGGAGTGTGAGGAGAGTTTAATAAAGGGACAATTACAAAATGCAAGACATTTAGTAAAATGAAAGGATGTTATAATCATGTGTTAATTGTATAGTACACTAGTGGTCATAGTGAGGGAGAGTTTAGTGAAGTAAAGAAGTGGAGGTTAATGTATGGGAGGGATTCACAGGGCAGGGGGTTTATGTGCTTTTAGCATGCAGGGGACACCAATAAGGGGAGCAAAGTAGACAGATCACATGGGATTAAGAAGTAGGAAGTTTGATGATGCCTGGAACTTGTCCTGTTTAATCTTAAATGGCAAAGTGACATTCAGGACACTTAATCTGGGAGGAGTATGGCTGAACCAAATAATCCTGTCTCTGAGCCACCCAGTATATAATCTCTCTTCCAGTCAGGAGTACCTTGTGCACGCATGCATACACACACACACACACACACACACACTCCTCACTATTAAGTCTGGCTTTCCTATTTGGTCTTCTGTAAAATAGAAAATAACTAGAGTTTTTTTTCCTCTGAATACCCTTTCAAAGACTTGAAGACTGATACTAAATACAAGTCCTAAGAGTTGTTCTTGACTTCCATTGCAAACCTTTCACCACTGTTTCAGTGACTGTTTTGGCTACTATTCCTTGCCTTGGCTCCAAGTTTCATACACTGCTTTTGAAATGTATAGATTGAAACTGGACATAATAATGATCTGAATACTGCAAGTATAACACACAGTTGTGTCACACAAACATCACACATACAGAAATGCATAATTGTGCTTGCTTTTCCAACTTTCAAACTTCAAATATCTATAAATATAATACACCTGGCTTATATCCGATTTAGTAGTATACTGTGCCCCTTGGACCTTTAAAAACATTTTTATATAGCCACAGATCCATTCAGTATGAACCACTATATTCTAATTATAGATACTAAATACTTAAATGCCTACTAAAGTTGAAATAGACAATATTTTATGAAAATTCTGTTTTGCTTTTTGGATTTATGTGCTCTTCTTTGCAAAAAGCACTAGTAACTTTTTGAGTTATAAATGTATATTGTCTCTTGTGTTTTTTCTGCCTCTGCATCTAGAGAGTGTCTAATTAAGAGCCAATTCCCACATCTTTTTCTTGTAGATTGACATATTTGAGGATAGAATCCGAGGCATTGATATCATTAAGTGGATGGAGCGCTACCTTCGGGATGTAAGTATATTCTGAGAATATTTTCTGGCAAGAAAGACAATTAGCTTCTGAAGTTATTTTATGGAAGAAGCCCTGGCATATTCACCCGAGTCTGAAGCTGAGAAAATCTGAACAAAGCCTGCCTTGTTCGAAGCCGTGCAGAGACTTGGAAAGGAAGGATGAGGTCGCCCTCCTGGACATGCCCAGGCGGGAAATAACGGTCAAACCAGACACAGGTGGTTGATAACAATCAGAGCAAACAATTTCTAGACCAGAATAGGAAAGGAGGAAATGAAGGCGGGGAGTGGAGAGGGAGCAGCAGAATTCAATTGACTCTGAGGCCACCCCAAGTGTTTTGTAGGACCGGGCTGAAGAGGTTTCCCAGGCAGCCTTACAGGCTGCACAGCATGCCACCCCCGAGGCGCCACTCGCAGCTCCGTGATTTGTTTTCCACTGACAGAATCTATACCAGCCACTGAGACACTTTGTGCCTTAACAAGATAGAAATTGATTGCTGCCAGTGTGTCTGTCCGCAGCAGCTTCTTTGGGCGGCAGTGGGGCGGGGCGGGAGTCTCAGCAGGCTGGGGTTCGCAGCTTTCCCTTTTGTCTGCAGCCTGATGTTTGCTTTGTGCGCAAGGGTCTCCTCCTACTGACTGCGCTAATGCAGACGCAGAAAGCAGGGCAGTGGAGAGTGCAGTAACTGACAGCTTAGATCCAGCTGCAGGGAGGGCGGGGAATCTTTTCATCCTTGAGCCTGCAGTGCCTTTCCCTCAGAATGCAGACTAGTTAGTGATTCAGGCTGTCATTAGACATTGTTAGACACGGCTGTGGAAAACGGTGGGCAAAAGTCTGTCTGCTCAGGAGAGCTGTTCAAGGAGCCGTTTGCTCAGCGTGCTTGAAAGGAGCTGGGCAGGGAGGCAGTGAAGAGGAGTGAAGACCGGACTGGGCCTGAGTGGAGCCAATGCCTTCCGCTTTCCACAGAGGGGGAGCCTGGCTCCCATCCTCCAGCAGGTCAGGGCAGGCTCATTGTCCTGCTGGCCAGTTTCCAGCCAGCCGTCACCAAATGGGCCACACTTCCCACTTCCGTAAACGTGCTTTTCTCTCTCTCATTAACAGAAAACAGTAATGATAATCGTAGCAATCAGCCCCAAATACAAACAGGATGTGGAAGGCGCTGCGTCGCAGCTGGATGAGGATGAGCACGGCTTACACACTAAATACATTCATCGAATGGTGAGTGATGAGGGGACACAGGGCCTCCCTGCCCTTGAAGGATGGACACTGGCTCCAGAGAAGGCCAGTTCTTCACTGGAGGCCAACTGAAGTCTCATGGTGCTGGGTGAAGAATCCCAGGCAGGGCCTCCAGTGTCAGGACAGGAGGTGTCTGTTGTGCTCTGTTTACCTTGGAGATCTTTGGTCAGTCAGCCCACCTTTGAAAGGACACAGAATTCCCATCAGTAAAAAGGGAGAACACTATCTGGCCTTTGGGAGCAGTGATTCTGAAAGCAGGGGTCTCCTGGCCTGGCTGTTTGCTAAGAAATGTGACATCCTAGGAGGGTGGCAGTCAGGGCTGTGAGGAGATTGAGCTCCTGCACCGGAGTCACATTCTGTGCCCTGCCTTTTGTGTGTGTAAGTGCGTGTGCACAGTGCTGGGGATTGAACCCAGGACCTTTGCAGTAGGCTATATTCCCAGCTGCTCACCCTGCCTTTTTTTCCTCTTTGAGACAAGGCCTTTCCAAGGTGCCCAGGCTGGGTTGAACTTGTAAGCCCCCATCCTCAGCCTTCTACAGTGTTGGAATCAGAGGTGTGTGCTGCCAAGCCCCGCTGTCCCCTGCCTTTTCAGAAAGGCAGGATGACAGGGTGGAAGGAATGCATGCTGTTGCATCAGATAGGCTTGGTTCAAATTTGGCTTCCTAATGTGTGACTGTGGCCCAACTACTTGTATCTTTCTGTGTCTCTGTCTCCTTGTTCATAAAATGGCCATGAATACAGTATTGCGAAGAGGAAGTGTGTTTGTGAAGTATCTAACATCTCTCAGGTGCTTATCAAGGGGACTGTTCTTAGCTCATGAGAGGTGGGGAATATCCCATTACCACATCCTGCACTAGGAGGTCTAGTCAAATTGAAACCAGTAAGACAACTTTAGAAGAAACTGGACTTGCTCAATGTCCAAGAACATTCTGAGTGAACATATCACCCAACTTTGGAACTGGCTGTTTATGGCAAAGAAATCTTTCTCCACTCCATGGTTGTAGAGATGCTGTGGAGACCGTTTCCGCTTACCAGGAAGCCAGGCTAGACTTCTGACTTTTGAGCTGCCCTGGTGCCCAAGTGCCCTGGAGGTGGAGCTGGCTCAAGCTTGTTTACCAAGGACTCTGAGATTTTAAAAGGCTTGTAAACCCACGGGACTAAAAGTTATAAGCTCCATTTCAGCTGTGACCCCACACCAAGGGGGAGATACCTAGGGTGAACATAAAGGATCACTGATGAAGATGGGTACATGGGGGAGAAAGCAGAGAGCAGCACAATCAGGAAGCAGGCAGTCTCAGGACAGGCAACTTTACTTCAGAGGAAGTGAAGACAAATTCCAGGTCTGCCCTGTGGTTCAGGAGCACAGAAAAAGGGTAGGTGGGTAAGCAATTGGGTGCCCCTATTTGGATCTTCAGGATCTCTGTATCTTTATTCACCAAGTGTGGACCACTCATTTGAGCTCTCAACCAACTCAAAACAAAAGCCAAGGGAAGGTGGTGAGGTTAAAAGTAAGGCCAGGAGTCAAGAAGGAAGTCTCTTTCCTATTCCAGCATTCCCTGGTCTGATCCCTATGGGAAGGGATCAGAAAAGGTATCATTTCTAGAAATAAATGACCTAAAAGATAATGGCTGGCTCTGTGTGCTGCAGTCCCTTGACTATGTCACATCTACATGTCTCAAGAACACCTGATGAACATCCTATCTCCATTCCAAAGAAACTGCCAATCCTAGCAGCCCACAGCTGGTGTGTAGGAAGGGTTCCAGGTCCTGCCAGTTCCTGAGGAAACCTGTCTAGCCCTGCTGATGCATGGCAAAGCCAGACAGCAATACCAGCTCGTCCTCAGAGCTTATCTGACCGTGCCAGCTGTAAACACATTGTCTCCAGACTTGGTTTCTTGGGCACCAATGCCTTGGATGGAAAGATTTGAACTGGCCAGATAACTGTCTTGCCCACCTGGCTGACTTGCTGGTCCCTTCCAGGTAACAGAAAAACTGGTATGGTAAGAACTTGACCATGACAGAAGGAATGTAGAGCCACTCATGAGTAACTGTATCATAGAGCAAACACTGCACAAAATGCCAATATATGGAAGTGTAAGAAACAGTGAAAATGAGCTGTCACTGGCTAGTCCTTGGGTAGCCTAGTGGACAAGCCAGGCTTCACATTACAGAGTCCTGGCTTTCCGAAAGGAAACCAGTCTTTCACTTGTAACTTGCAGACCCCTGCCCTTCCTTTCTCGCATTTGCTCTGTGTTTGCATGGTCCGGACTGTTAGTTGTGCAGTACTTGTGGCATTTTAAAGTATATTTTTGGTGTTGTCTTCTGATTTTTGAAGAGAGGTGATCCTGAGGAAACACCTGGTGGCAGATTTGTGTTGTTTGATTGTGTGTTAGTACATGCGACTGGGTGATTGTGAGGGCTTTCTTTGGTTATTTCAGTAAAAGGTCATCACCATTGTCACTTTCTTTACTTTTGTTTTTGTGACTATGTGCTGTGATGAAGACTTCTCAGTTATAAAAATCAATAAGTTCATCTCATTGTTATCAGATGACTGAAAGCTCTGTGCTGGTCTCGGGATTTGGAAGACTCAAATTCCCCTGCTATTGAAAATTCTGATTTTGATAGAATTCTTGGCAGCTAAATCTTCTTGGGCCACCACAGCGTGAGAACGAATTAAACTGGTGTAGGAACCTGAGGTGTGGCTGACTGGGCTCTAGGAAACTGTCTTGCCTGCCTGTCTCCCCGCAGTCTCCAAGCCCACCCTTTTTCCAGCTGCGGTGGATTGCTAGCTGTCTCAACAACACACACACACTTCCACACTTCTAGACTTGCTTTCCCTCTGTCGTCTGCTGATACTGGCCTTCCCCCTCCCATCCTCCCTGCCTAACCAAAACCTTCCCATACCAAAATGACCCCATCTTTGTACCTGTTCTTCAGAACCCTGGATGCAGAATAGACAGCCTCCAGTGTTGCTACTTTTCACACTGCTTTCTGGTTGGTAATGTTCTTTTCTGTCTGCTTGCTAGACTACTGGCTTTGAGAGAATAGGGATAGTATTAGTGCTGTTTTGCTAGATTAGCTCTCAAAAAAAAAAAAAAAAACCATGAATTTGTAGCACTTACCCATTTCCATGGGAAATTTCCAGCTACTAACATAACATGAAGTTACTGAACACAAAATGGGGTAGATGTGCACACAGCTGGCTCCTGTGAGCCGTTGGATGCCAGCACCAGCACACTCTGGAGCATGCTCTAGTCCTGCAAACCCAAAGTCTAGTGCAGAATGTGACTTTTGAGACATGATTGATAAATGAGTGTAAGACACAGTGTATAACGAGAAGGGCTTGAAATTCCAAGTATGTGGGCTATCCAGTCAGGTAATCGGAATACTATGCGGGCCTGCATTATTGTGAGTACAACTAACTTCTCATTCCTGAAATTAAACCTTCATATTTGTTTGTTTCAGATGCAGATTGAGTACATAAAACAAGGAAGCATGAATTTCAGATTTATCCCTGTGCTCTTCCCAAATGCCAAGAAGGTAAACAACCAGCCAAACAAAAAACCTTAAAATTCAGTCTTTGGTTTGTTTGCCATTGAGGTTTTAAGAAGAAATCCTTGTCAACTCTGTCAATCTTTAGAGATACCAGTATTACCAGAATGACCAACAAGTTTCATCACTCAGTTCAGCAGCATGAATCAGAAAGGTCTGAAAATAGGATCCTGGCTCTAATTGTTCAAACAGTGACAATGTAAAGAGTAGTTTGTGTTTTAACTCATGAGAGAAGAGATCATTTATTGATACTCCTTATTGCTTGCACATAAGAGTCAAGATGTGAACATTACTGCTGCTTGTTCTCCATAACTATTTTGTTGTACCTAGTTCAGTTCTCAAAGCTGTAGACAACAGGAATTAAATTTGCATGGTCACTTATGTGAGCTCTGCTATGGTCCGTACAAGGGTCTGAAGACAGGCTGCCTAACTGGGGGACATTGGAGGGTTTGCTCTAGATCTGGCAAAGGGAAGGCATCGGGGAGATAAACGCACTGACAATCAGACACAGCACTCCGAACTCAGGCCCCAAGCTTTACCTTGGAGAATCCTCAGATGCCCGGGATACACAGAACCTCTGCCCTGGGTGAGGGAGGGTCCAGCTTATATGAAGAGGTCACATAAGGCTGTATGACAATACACCTTCCCCCCACCCCCTAACCCAGGGACTCATTGATCTCATTTACAATGAATTACCTTACTGGTCTCCACTTTGATGTATAGGAGACGTTCTCTGCTCTGTCAGCCACGTGGAACATCTGATCTGCTTTTGCCCAGTTTAAAAATTTAGTGGTACTTTCCCATTCTCTACGAAATCATATCTACCTTTCCTAGTATGGCATTAGGCCCCTCGGAAGGAAACTGGACACTCCTCAGTCTTCTTTCTTGTCACTCTGTGCCCTGTGCTTTAGTCATACTGGACCATTTCAGCACACCTTCAAACGTGCCATGTCTTCTTCTCATGATCCCATGCTGTGTCTTCCGGTGCTGTCTGCCTAGTGAACTCCTGCTTATCCCTACACTATCCAGTGACTCTAACCTCCCTGGAGAACTCCCTTCCCCACACTGGTATATTTACTATCCCTCTCCTGAACTCTTAATTATAGTATCTTCTGTCAGTGGGATGGAGGTGGGGTGGGAGTGCTGGGAACAATTATTTGAGATTAATTCAGCATGGTGATATAAAAAAACAGTCCAACTTCTAGTTAGTTTTGTTACTGTTTTTAAATCCTTTTCAGGCAATTACCTTCTTGCCTGAGTGGAGGACAGACTGCTCTAGAAAAGAGTTTATGTACATGTTGCAACCATGTAAGATTATAAATTTCTTACGACAGTTACTGTGTCTTTTTCAGTGGGTATCCTCCATACTCAGCATGATGCCTGACCTATACCAGGGGCTGCTTCTAAACTCCTACACTCCCCAAAAGAATGTGTCCTGGAATAAAATCTTACAAGGGCCTATATAGATTACAGAGCCCTCTACTTCCAGCCTCAGCTGCTCACTCTCACTCCCTCTGCTCTAGCCACACTGGCCTTGTTACTTTTGAACAGGCCTGGAACACTTTAACCACAGGGGCCTTTGCACTGGGTAGGTATCTGGCTGAACAGGGGCAAACACAAAGCTATCTCCCTTTGCCCCTTTAGCTCTGTGCTGATTTTTTCAGTGGACCTTTCCTAAATACTTCTTTTAAAACTGCAAACCTTTCACTCTTGCCCTAGTGCTGCCTTCCCCTTTTCTGGTTTATTTCACCCCATGGCACATAGTACTGTTGAACATACTACCCACTTTAGTTATCTGTCTGGCCCAAGCAGAACATCAACTACAGAAAAGCAATCAAAAACTGAGTCCCCAGGATGATAGGCTTTCAGTTCCTGCCCTTACCTGGTAAGAGAGTTCTGGTAGGTTCCTTCTAATGCAGGCCACAGTGAAAGCATTATGAAGTCGATTAAGTCCATAGGCTTGGCATCCATCTCCCAAAGTCACAGGGAAACTCACATCCCTCTGGGTGACCTCTGTCCTACCTCTTTTATGTGAGGGTGGTGAACAGCACACTGGAATGCAAAGGGCAGGTAGCCTGGGAGACTGACAGCGAATGCTATGCACGTGTAGCTTCCATAATGAGATCTACAGCCTGCACCCGAAGCCAAGAGTATTTCACATGCTAACCCTTCCAAAAGCAAAACAACATAACTCCCAGGGTAATTTGGTAGGAAACACCCAAGAAGGGAAAGCCAAGGATGTTTGGGAACCAAGCCTGGGATCTGGGATCCAGGTTTTTCCTTTAGTGACCTTTTCCCCTATCATTCTCTCTCCTGCAGGAACATGTGCCTACCTGGCTTCAGAACACTCATGTTTACAGCTGGCCCAGGAATAAAAAAAATATCCTGCTGCGGCTGCTGAGAGAGGAAGAATACGTGGCTCCTCCCCGGGGGCCTCTGCCCACCCTTCAGGTGGTGCCCTTGTGACACCGGCTTGGGACCCTGTTCTACAGCATTCTACAGGTTGAAGCTGGTTGATGACACATGCAGCTGCTTCTCCGCGTATCTCCTTGAGGCACACTTGCCCCCCAGACAGGCTGCTGTGCATTCCTTGCTTTGCAAAAATCTTCTGCTGAAGGTGCCCATGTCTGTTCCGTTCCGCTGTACAGTCTGATGTGTTCATTCTGGGCCTCTCGATGCTTAGTGAGTAGATAGTGTAAGTCGGGGATACAGCGACAAATGTTAAATGAGCACAAACACTCCTGTTGCTACAGGGTACTTTTATGAGTTAGCCAGATGTGTGCATGTCCTCAGACCAAACTGCTCCATGTACAAATAATAAAATGTTCACTCTTTCCTAAGAGTGTGTTTCATTTATCTCAAAGGAGATGAGCATATATTAATTTATAATGATGTGGGTAGCCACTTCCCAGGATATTAACAAAACTGCTTAGATATAATATTAGATAACAACAGACTTCTGTGTATTAAAGGATCAAAGCCAGCTAAACACTCATTTTTAACAAAATTATGAAAACTTTATTCTTGCAGTAGAGAATTTTAACAAAATCACTCTGTACAGTACTTTGCCTACCATACACAAGACCCTGGGTTCAATCCCCAGCACCACGAAAATCAAAACAGTGTGAGTAAGCTCTTAGAGTCTGACTACCTACAAATATTTGAGAATGTGTATGAATTGACAGGAGCTGTGTAATGTAGGCTAGAGTTGTGGTTTAGGAGACCAGTGCTCTAATTTTGGTGCTTCTGCTAACCACCTGTGTGACCTTTGACAAGTCCTTTGTCTTTTCTGAGACAGAGGGGACTTGTCTACAAAATAACATGAATGAAATATCTCTAATGACCCTAAAAGGTCTTAAGTCTAGGTTCTAAATTCTAAATATTCTTTTGAGGAGTGACTGATTTTTTATTTTCATAATTCTTTTTTGGGGGGGATTAAATTTATTTTTAACTGATTGAAAAAAATAAAAATTATATATAGCGGGTACATTTCCTTAAAAGAAACTTTAAAAATAGCTTCAATACTTTCAGTTAGTAATTTTGGAAATACATACATGTACAAGTCACCTGATCTGCAAAACAAAAACACATAGCTATAAATATATACACACACAAAATCTAAATAAATGGTGGATCAAGGTAGGATGGCTTTCTAGCCCAAGATAACAGGTCAATCTGAAAACTTTTGGAGGGCTGAGAATTACTGTTTTCCTTGCTTGTCTACTTAATCTCTTTAAAAAAACTCAACTCTTAATCTTATCATGGCTAAAGAACAAATATTTGTCAGTTATCAATAAGAAAGGTTGCTAGTGAAATTGTAAAGAATATTAGTGTCGGCCCACTCAGGGTGTCCCAAGGGAGATTTTCGCAGGTGAGGTCCCAAGGTTAGAGGATACACGTGTGCATGACATCAGCAACAATCGCAGGCACATGGAGCAGAGCAGAGAGCCAGAGCCAGAGCTGCTGTGTCTTTGTTGTATAATTCTTACTCAGGTTGTCATCTCATATTTACACTCTTACACATGCCCTACCCAGTGTGTGTGTTTAGCTGTGCTAAGTACAGTTACCTAACTGTGTCCCACTGTGCACCTGTGCTAGACAAGTAGTGTCACATCCTCAGGTGTCCTTAGATGTCCCTGAGCTTTGAATCAGCCTAAATGGTTCCCCACACTAGTTTCATTTACTTTGTAACTTAAAGGTCTGCTAGGTAGAATGAATTGTGTATGTGTGTGTGTGTGTGTATGTGTGTGTGTTTTAAACAGGAACATAAAAGAAAAACTTGTATAGCTTAAGCACTCACTTGTCAGACTTTGTAACAAGAACTTTTAATTCTGTGGCATTTGAGACCTGGAAGAACTGATTTTCTGGGTTGGTCAACTCAAAATGGCTGGAAAACACCCCAAACACTAATTTCAAATCTCTTTTCTCTCTTTTATTTCTTTAGTTCAGGTAACACCATTATTAAGAATCCTACACACAGTAAATGACATTAACATTCTTACTCTGAATTGTTTGTAGTTGGTAGAGATTTAATAATGTGTTGTTCTCTTTTCTTCAGAGACCTGTTCTGAGCTCTCATTTACTAGTTTTTTCAACTCTTCCTACCCCAAGTGATTAAGAGAAAAGTCCCTGGTGTTCCACCAATAATTATTAAAGTGTTACAGCTGGTAGCATTGGTAGCAAAAAAACAAAACAAAAAGTACACACACACACACACACACGTGCGCGCGCACACACACACACACACACACACACGCGCGTGAGCATGCACCTGGCCAAGTGATGACAGATTAGTCCTAAAGTTTCTGTGAAATCTGATGACTACCAGCATCAAAGGAATTTTAACAACTATTTGAGAGCACAGACACTCAGATTAACACTTGGTTTATTTAGATGTCATTATGGTCCTCATGCATTCATCTGTAGATATTTGAGGGATGGTAGTGGGTAGGGTTGACTTAGTAAAAATAACCCCAAGGCTTTATCCAGACCTAAATTTATTTTGGAAGTACAGTGGTGTGGAATGTAACCTTAGAGTCTTATTTAATATTCAGTGGCTAATTTAGAATTTTAAATATAACTTTTAATTTTAGAGATTGAAACTACCTGCCTAGTTAAATTTAACTTCTATATTTTTCAAAGACATCTTGACACATGTCTATAATCAAGGTATTAGACTATTTCTCAGCTTAGTGCTCAGAAAAATTATTGCTGTTGATGCCCTTTTCTTTGTTTCATATTAAATAAATCACTTTCTTAATGACATGAGTTCTCAGTCATCTCAGCAAGGGATGCAAGTTCCCTGATTTGAACATTCCATCCTAGTTTTACGATGTTTTTGCCAAGAGCATTTTTGCTAACCCCAGCCACTTGTCAACCACCTCATCCACTTTGCCAAACATCCCATTGTCCCCACTACCTTTGCCAAATGGATTGCACAGTCTTATGATCATTGGGAAATAATCCAGAAAGAGTCTCAAAACACAAGATCTTTCTGTTTCTTCTTAGTGAACCAAGAAGAATCAGCAAGACCCATCTTCAAGTAGCAAATGAAAAGAAGGAAGGTTATACCGTGGGAAAATGCCATAATGAAGCAGTGCTTCTCATTCTGGAGAATTATGTACAAAATTGCAAGATAAGTAGCTTTATATGAGACCACTGACCAAATAAACAAACTACAAGGAAGAAAGAAGGCACCAAAATAACTAAATTTTCAGATTATTTATTCTGTCATGGAATTTTCAGTCTGGAAAAAACCTAAAAGTCACACACACTCTGCAACTTTATTTTATATGGGAGGGAAGCAAGATCAGAGGAACTGTGACTTGTTAAAGTCCATCCTAGGGCTAGGACCCAGGTGTTCTGGTTTCCAGACTGTAGATATTGATTGGTGAGCCTGAAAAGCTTTTCTACATTTTGATGGGAGATTTGCTTGACAAATGACCTAGTGTCTCTCTAAGGGATACAAAGCTTTATGAACATGGGAGGTCTGAGGGAAGATGTGCCTGCTACCTGTCCTCTGGTGGCTGGAAGATTAAATGATCCTGTTGCAACTTGCTCTGTGACAAATTCTTCAGGGATTAATTGCTATAATTATATGGAACATAGGGTTTTCTTGAAGTGGCTTGGCATATTTATTTTATACTGGTATTACGTGAAATTTAAAGGGTCTTGACACCTTCCTGGAGCTTAAAGACAAATCTGCTATTAGATCAATTTAGTTTCATCTGGCCAATTTCCAAAGCATCAATGATGAAAGGGAATTTTATTTTGCTTATTTTAATTTATTTAATTCACTTTGATACAGGTTCTTACCCTGTTGTCCTGGCTGGCCTCAAACTCCTGACCTCAAATGATCCTCCCACACAGTTGGGACTACAGGCAACAGCCACTGTGCGTATTAGGGTTTTAGTTTTAAATACTGTGATAATTCATCTTTCTCTCACACTTCAGACTCTACAAAGGTAGCAATTGTTGGAGTCATAGCTATGGGGATAAGAGAACATGGGGTCATGCTAACTCTCCTTTGGGTGTGCAGTGGCTTCAGAAAACAATTCTTTTCGCAGTGGAACATCAACAACCCAAAGCAGGCTAGCTGCTAAGGCAGCACAGCTGGTATTCTGGGAGACCTTGTACCCACCCAGGGTAGCATGCTCCTAACTTCATACTTCTGTTTGAAAATGCTTTCAGACACAGTCACAGGATATTTGGTGAAAGGTAGGTGGCTATCATTGACTCACCTACATATGTCTGCCATGTCTCCCACCCAGTGTTTGTCCTCTAGTTCTTTGCTTCAAGCCAAACAGGTGAGACCTACAAGAGGAATAGTTAGTGTGGTTGAGTTTTCTACTTAAACTTCTCAAGGAGCCTGTGCATAGGTCTCATTTATTTGGGTGATTAGGAAGTGCTACTTGAGCCTTTGCTATGAGTCTCAGGACAGAGTGTGTCTGGGCAAAGGTGACCATGCACTGGCCTTGTCTGTTCTTTTCTAGAAACTCACGGATGGAAGAAGGAATTGCAGCCCCCAGATCTCTCGGGACTTGTAAACTAAAACCATGAGAGCACATATTTCTTGCCCTCTGTGTGACCTCCCTTCGCGCCCTTCACCAGGAAAGCACCGACAGTCGAAGGCAGCTGGGGAGAGAAGATGGGGGCAGTAAGCAGGAGAGAACTGCCTGATGGATCCCATTAGGCTTAGTGTGCAAAGCAAGCTGAAATGAAGTAGCTGCCCTGGTATGTGTCCAAAACTGCTGTTCTATTTTTAGTCTCTCCTGTGTGTTTCTTAGTCCTTCATTGTTCCTTGTTTGCCTGGCACCTGGATTGGCAGCAAAACATGAAACTAAGCCATTCATTTGTAAAACTGGAAGGAAGAAGGCCATTGATGCAGGGCCTGTTTGTTGCTGAAAGGGAAGAGGGACCTGGAATGTTAATGAGGATGGCTCTCTGAAGCATGCCTTCATGGTTAGCAAGGAGTTCAAAGGAGAAGGCAGACTCGGTCCTGTGCTGAATAAATGTGAACTGTTGATAGAAGGAAGGAGAAATCAATTATGCTGTCGCTGGCTTCCATGTCACTGTGTTGGAGTTGTTAGAAAAGGTAGGACAAGGACCAGATCTCAAAAGGAAACAAAGCCACATGGCCTTCAAGTATAACGAGTTTGCCATGGCAACTGATGGAAATGAGCCTCCTCGGCACCAAGCAGGTGTGTTATCGTACAGAATAAACATACTTCCCTCACTCCCTGGCTTTTACAATAAAACGTGTGTTTGGATTACTTTCCCCTCCTCTTCGTTACCCAGAGAAGTTGGCTGTTGCTCAATCAGCCCCAGGCTCTGGTGAGGGAAATGCAATCAGTGTTATCAAAAGGCTGCTTTTGAAAAGGCTGGCGTTTGGCTTGGCTGCCTACCTCACTGCTGTGTGGCAGCTGAGCCACAAGTACCTGGCCTGGCCTTTGCCACCTTCCACAATGTGCTCCACAGAGAGCTGTTTGCTCCTGTGTTTGCTGGGGCACAATAGTGGGATCCAGTTTGCAAAAGGCTGTGGTCAAAATCTGCTGGTTCTGAGGAGAGGAGAAATGTATTTAGGGGAGGTTGGGGCCTGACCAACTTTCAACACCCCGTATTATCTAGGATCTGGGCCAAGGTTTCCTTGAGTTCAAGGATGTGATTCTGTCTTTTAATCTGTTGCTGTCTACAAAGTTCCATTACTCTGAAACTATAGTGTGCTGCTGTTTCCCTGAGTCTGAAATCTTCCTCAAATGGGTCATGTCTGCAATATACAGAGAATGTAGAGATTTTATAAGATCTCAAGCTACAAATGAAAATTGAAGATTTATTTTTTAATTGTTATAATGTCAAGTAATGATGAAATAGAATAGTCATATTTTTGTTGCTCTTATTTGTGACTAAAAAGAAACAGCCTCTCTAGCTTGCAATTGGTTTTCAAAACAAGATGCTCATTCTTGATGGGCTCCTAGAACACAGGTGGTTTCTAAACACGATTATAGAAAACAACTGACGTGAGGAGAACTTGTGCAGCCAGAGCCAGCCAACTTGATGCAAAACTGCCAAGTAGCAGGTTATAGTCAGCAGCACTAAGCCTCCTCCCTGCTTTTGCCAGGTCCCAATCTTCCTCCAACAAGAAGTCTAGCGCTCTCGCCTTGCCTTGATCATTCAGCCCTATCCTCTAGAGAATGCCCTGGCTACCCCTTCACATTCTACCTTACCTTGACCATAATAAGAAAACGATGGCTGCCTGAAGAACTGATCTGAGCTCTGGTGTCAGTTGGAAAGGATCACACATGCCAATCCTCTCAGCAGAATAGTATCACAGGATACTATAGTGTCTCTTTTTCTTCAAAGTAGTTGTTTGTTTCATTGTGCATTATATAATCAGTTCTCATAAACTGTTTAGAAGTTCTATGCATGCATGAGTCTCTACATGTATACCTATCCTTTCTGTATTAGAGGGAAAAACAAAATAAGACAAATTCCTAGAAAAACACGAACCAAAAAAGACATATAAAACCACAATACCAGGTGATCTACAATGGTTACTAAGATGTCACTTATTATTTTCAATAGAATTGTCTATATCATCAGGCATAGTATAATTGAACATAGCAGTACATTGGAGACACAGAATAGGTATCCTACTGAATCTTGTCATCTTCAGAGTATTTGCCTATACTCTCGGACTTGATACAATCAACCATAACAGATTTGAATAAAATCAGTCAAGAGTTTTTTTTGTTTTTTGTTTTTGAGATAGCATCACATTATGCAGTTCAGGCTGGACTTGAACTCACTTTGTAGCCCAGGCTGGCTTGAACCTGTGACAATCCTCCTGCCTCAGCTTCCTGAGTGCTGGGATGATAGGAGTGCACCACCATGCCTGGCCTGCTCTTATTCTTAACCTAACCATAAGAACTTCACTCAAATCATACTCACTCATATTTTATGCATGCATCTAACAAGCTCAGTTGCCTGTTTTCCTAAACTACATAGGTCAGAAATTGCAAATTTAAGATTACAAGGAAGAAGTACTTGAGATTTGCTTCCTGATGGAAAAGACACTGGACATTTTGATAAAGTAGTTTTGTCATGAAAATATTTTGAAGCCTGAAAAGCAAATAATTTTTTAAAAATTGCCAAGTAATATTTTTAAAAAGCAAATATACATCTAATTTTCACATAGATCAAGACAGCCATAGCTTCAGTGATTTAACTCATGCACTACAGCAATAAGCATCCCCTTGAAAGTGCTAGATAACATCATAGTTCTCACAAGTGACTTGTTTTTAAAATAAAGTCCTTAGTCATCTAGAAAAGGTTACATTAAGTTTTGTATGTTTTGTTTAAGAAAGCATGCATCTCATTGACTAGGTGTCTAGATGTCGCTCGACCCTACTGCCCCCAAAGGTTCTTGTGGGCATAAGTGAGGCTCTGCTGAGCTGGCTGAATGTAGGGTGTGTGATACTCAGATTAAAGGTGTGATACTGAGATCAAGGGTGTGTGATTACTAAATTAGTCCACTGATTGGTTTAGAATAGCTCCAGGTATGGATAATAGGAAGACTCACCCTGGGTATGGGTGGAACCACTGGAAAGGCAGGTAGTTTGGAAAGGAAAAAAAAGGGAGAGGCAAACTGCTGCTGCTGCTGCTGCTTTGCTGGCTTCTGCCTGCTTGCCATGGACTATTTCTCCTCTGTGATGTCCCTAACTTGGAGCCAGATGACTATGAACTGAAACTTCTACAAACTGTGAGCTAAACAGACCTTTCCTCCCTTAATTTGTGAGTTTTGAGTGTTTCGTCTCAGTAATGAGAAAAAGTAACTAAGATAGTTTCCCTAATGTGAGGCCAATTCACACATTCCTTCCAAGGACAACACTAGACATGCTCAGTCCTCCCACTCTCAACCAGGAATGGCTCAGCCTGTCCTACACAGCCTTATAAGGGCCTCAGTTCACAGGAGAAGCCCAAGATTTAGGTCCTCCAGGCACCAAGGCAGATTCAGACAAGGAGGTATTTAGGGTATTTCATTGTGTTCAATAGGCGGCTACCCAGTGCACTTCTGACTAGCACTGGCATTCCAAAGCAGGATAGGCCTTTTCACATTGGGTTTTTAAAATTTAAGCTTCTAAATCTGGGTTTTGGGTACCAGTACATCATTGTTCTTTGAAAAGACACATGACACAGGAAATCCCTGACATTTCAGTGTGAGCATGGGAGGTCTGGTTCCATCATGCAACCATTTCTAATTAAAAGGGAGTTCAGCAGCACACACAGCAACTAACAAATCAGCAACCAATCTTCAACTACCAATCAGATGCCTACTATGTGCAAGGAAATGCACTTGGTATAAGAGGAGTGCCACACATTCTTCTTGGTATGCAATTATTTAAAACCTAGGTAAGGAGATACAACACCTTCATTGGTGTTGTATTAACTACCCAAGACAGGGTACAGTAAAGCTGAAGAAGTGAGACAACTGGTCTCTTTGATTCTATGACCCAAAACTCAGCTCAGTTTCAAGGTCAGATTTTCAACAAAGCAGGTGGAGGAAAACAAAAAAAAAGCCTATGACTACAGATTTGTCCCTATAAACAGAAAGTCTGCTCACAAAATTTACTTTTAGATTATTATATTCAAAGTTCCTATAAATCACCATGTAAATAAGATAAGACATTAAGAGGTAGAATGTAAGAAATGAGAAAAGCATATAAAAGCACTGCAGAATGTACATAGTAAACCAATAAATGACAATGCACTCCCTAGGGCATTCATCACTCCTGTCTACGGAGAAGCCTAAATTCTCTGATCAAGAAGGGCTAAACCAGATGTGGTACGTGGCACACCTATAATCCCACAGCACTGGGCTTCACAAATGTAAGCCCAACCTTCAGGATTTAATGAAACTTTGTCTCAAAATTAAAAAGCGGAAAAAGAGAAAAGGTCTGGGTTCTATCCCCAGTTAAAAAAAAGAAGCCAGACAACACTCCAGCAGGTAGGAAAGTGAAGATGTGCTATTTACACTGCAGCCTTTGCATCTGAGAAGTCAGAAACCTGGCTGGCGCTAAAATCAACGGGGACACAGCAAGTAGATTTCTGCACTCTGCTCAGTAGGAGTATGGGAAATGTTTGAAGTTGAGCCTGTCAGCTAATATACAAATAACTGAAAAAGAAAGCAGAAAATGATAATTTGCAGGAATGGGCAAAGAAACTCTGAGAATGAACATTGGTGTTTCCCAGACAAAATTTTGGGCAGAAAACACTGTTCAAGCTGAGTCTGTGATCTGCTTTCACATGTTTCTCACTCAATATGCAGATTTTAATCAGTCATATAGGATTTGAATTTCAGCTTACTTACAAGTCATGTGTCCTTAAGTAAGTTATTTTGCCTTTCAGTGTCAGCCAGTGGAAACAGAACCACCTCCCAGGGAGGTTGTCAGAATAAAATAGGATGGAAAGAGTCTTAGAATTGTGCCTGGGATGTAATAACTAGTGAAAATTGTATCTTCTTTTCTTGCCTTTTCTATCTTACAGTTAAGAAATATTTGGTGGGGAGTGGGTGGAATATTCATAAACACTGAATATTTCTTTTTCCAAGAAAGTCAAACAGCAAAGTCCTACCCACCCCCCCCAATCTTTCATTTAAAAAATGAAGGCGGGATGGAGAGATTCAAGATGACCAATTGAGATGTAGCACAATAGAAAGCCTCTCTGAGAAAAACAACTCAAATGCTGGGATCTGACACCATGGAGAGGACTGGAGGAAAAGAAAGGAATTCTCATGATCCAGGAAGAAACTGAGGAAAAAGAAAAAACAAAAAAAAAAAAAGAAGTGTGGACGGAGGGCTGGAGCTGGGCATGCTCCAGTAGCTGTGCTGGGCATGTCTTGGAGTCTTGTGACTCACAGTCGAGCTGGGGTCTTGGCTCTGCTGAGAGTGGGGGTTGCTGAACTTGAGACCCTTGGCTGGAGGAGGTGCTGCAACAGGGAGTGGAGATGGTGAGTGGAGCTGTATGGACTTTAGTGAGTGCTGGCAACTGGATTCCCCAGAGCAAGATCACCAGCAGGACGACATACTGGATTTGGGCAAGTCAGGCTTGAATCAACAGCTGAGGCAGCTTCAGTCGGCAGTTCCTGGCCCAAAGTGGATTAGTGGGATCTGCTTGGGTTGGGCCATGCTCCTGATCGGGACCGACTAGCCAGGGACGAGGCTGTCCCCAGTCTAATGTGCTGAAATCACTCACTGGTTGAGTGGGGAGGGGCCGGCCCACATAGCCACCCCTGCGTGTACCTCACAGACCAACAGCAGACAGGGGAGGGCAGCACTGCCCTAGCCAGTAAGCTGCAGAGGGACTTAATGCAGTACGTAAAGGTCCGCACACCTCCACCGTTCACCTGTCTGAGGGAAACCAGAAGCATGACAAAACAGAGAAACAGCAAAAGGTCTTCAACCACCGACCCAGGGAAAATAAGCCCAGGAGGGGTGAATACAGAAGAGATTAAGGGCAGCTGACATGCAGTATCAGACATGGTCTCAATGGAAATAAATACTTCTGTGACCTCATCCATGAATTTAAATCTGAAATTCTAACTCAGGGGAAGGAAGATATAAGAAGATTAATAAAAGAAATGCTGGGTACTCCTCAAGAAGTCACTAATGGAAGCATGGAGGAACCCAGAGAAAGGAGAGAAGCCTTTGATGAAGAATATAAACAAAATCTAGAATACATGAAACAGATCTAAAGAGAATATCAGGAAATTAAAAACTCCATTGAAAGCTGGCAAAACTTCTTAAAAGAAACTAAAGACAGACTTTTAAGGCTTGAAGATGGGTTTGCAATGTATGATTGAGAAAGGAAGGAAGATGATAAGAGGATTTATAACTTAAGAATAAAAAATGTGAACAAAGAAGCAGGGACAAATACAAATGAAATAAAAAGGCTATTCACAGAAATAATTAAGGAAAAATTCCCAAGCATAGGAAGTGATGTTCAGATATATGAGGCATATAGAACTCCAGCCAGCTACAACCAAAACAGATCTACACCCAGACATATAATAGGATCCCAGAAATCCATCACAAGAACAGAATATTAAAAGCAGTCAGAGAAAAGAAATAGATTACCTATAAAGGAAAATTCATCAAAATCACAGCAGACTTCTCAATGCAAACTATCAAATCAAGAAGAGCTTGGAGTGAAATATTCTAAGCCCTGAAAGAAAATAACCTCCAACCCAGATTGATGTACCCTGCAAAACTGTCTCTCAACATTAATGGAGAGACAAGATATTTCCATGACAAAGAGGAACTGGGGCAGTTTGTGACCACCAATCCAACCCTGCATAGAATACTGAAGGACATTCTAGAGAGAGAGAAGAAAACCACCAGGATTCCAGGAACAATGGCAGAAAGGCCTTAATGAAAGAGACAGACAGTGGAATGGAGAAAAGTAAACAACAATGACAGAAAAATAGCATAACAGAGATGAGGCAGAAAAGATTGGCTATATCGCTGTTTTGTCTTTACTGATTTTATTCGAATCTGGTATGCTTGAGGGTGTCAAGTCTGAGAGTAGGGGCAACTAAGCTGGGGATGGCCGGATTCAATAGGATACCCATTCTGGTTTGATTATTAACTGCCTTTGAAGTCTTATAATGTCTCCAATGTTCAGTTTTTATTAATAGTGCTATGTACCACTAAGTTTAATTATACTATGCTTGACAATATAGACAATTTTATTGAAAATAACAGGAGACATCATGGTGACTACTGTAGATGACATAGTATTGTGGTTTTATATGTCCTTCTGATTTCATGTTTCTCTAGAAATTTGTATTGTTGACTTGTTTTGGTTTGTTTTTCCCTCTAATACGGAAAGGCTAAGTATGCATGTAGAGACTTGTACATGTGTAGCACTTCTAAACAGTTTACGAGAATTGATTATAGTGATTGTAAAAAAAAAAAAGAGAGAGGAAAGGAAAGGATATAACTGCATGTATGTTTGAGTGTGTAGGATTGATGACCATAATACTAAGTTTTTTGTTGGATAGATGAACAGAGCTGATTGCAGTCTCACTGTTTAAATGTCTACTTTGTATGCTTTACTTCTGTAACTTGAACAACTACTTCTAGGAGGAAAATATGTAATTGTCAACTAGTGATTTCTTACTGGTTTTCGTTTTTATTTTATTTTTTAAAAATTTGTATGATTTCTATCCTCTTTCTGTTTCATTTTTTTTCTCTAAATAAAAAAAATTTAAAAAATGAAGCCAGGCTGGAGATTTAGCTCAGCGGCATAAGCGCCTGCCTTGCAAGCACACGGTCATGAGTTTGATCCTCGGTACTGATTTAAAAAAAAAAAAAATGAAGCCTTCCAAGATTAATAATATAAAAATTTTCACCTAGTTTGTCTTCTTAGTAAAGTCTGAGAGAGTCCAGAGCATTGTCATAGCGCAATCCCTGCTCTGGTGACAGCCTTCTCCCAATTCAAATCCAGTTAAGGAGCAAGACTCTCAGCAGCACTGGCTAGAATGACTCATGGGATAACATATCAAAACTTGGCAATGATGCTTGACTTTTAAAAACAGTTACTTTAGAGAGTCACAATGGGGCCTTAAAAATGGAATAATGGATTTGAAAGTATTTTGAAAAGTAATTTGAAAGGCAAAATCTGAATTCAGACTTGGAACCCTAATATGCTCTTTATACCTATAATTAGGTATAAATGCTTTATGATTATAGCTCACTAAAAATCATAGGAACACAAAGAGGAAAAATTCTGGAGATGCTCTATGCAACAATGTGAATATACTTAACACTACTGAACTATATACTTAAAAAATGATTGAGAAGATATATTCTACATTTTTTACCATAATTTTAAAAACTAAAAGAACAAAAAATCAAAGCAGGGTGTGATGTACACATCTGTAATCTTAATACCCTGGGAGGCTGAGGTAGAGGGATTGCAAATTCAAGTCCAACCTTGGCAATTTACTGACAATCTTTTTTTTTTTTTTTTTTAAAGGCTAGGGATGTAGTTCAATACAAAAGCCTGGGGTTTACAAATTTACAGATTAAATAAAAACAAATCACCTGATAAACTGACATAAAAACATTGGGTCAAGGTGAAAGGAGTGGGGCTGGGGATATGGCTCAGCAGCATGGTGCCTATCTGGCAAGCACAAGGTCGAATTTGATCCCCAGTACCAAAAAAACAGAACACAAAGTGAAAAGGCAACATTTTACTGAAATGAAATGGTCAGTGTAGAGTTTAATTTATCCATGTAACTATAAAAGCATAATATGAAAAGCAGTGTATGATGCTTGATACTTGTATGCCTTTTATGATTCAATTGTTGGTTTACACATTTGAGTATGCTGACAGTCATTTGATTCATACGCATTATCATCACTAGTTTTTTCTCCCACAGGTTACTTAGTTGAAACCATCAGTTCATTATTTTGATCAGTACAATTGATTTAAAAAGTATGTTTTCCAGACTATAATGTTGATAATATTTCTTTTAAAAACCTTTTCAGTAAAGAGTTCTTTGTGGAGAATGTTTGCAAGCTGGTATGTCATGTAAATGCAGAATCAAACCAGTGTACCTGTTTGTCACCTGAGTAAATGAGCTGTTCCTGGCTTCTCTTGATTTCAGCCTCTGCTACCATAAGTCTAGTAGTGACTCAACAGCCTCACTATGTTTTTGTATTTGAACTCCTGTAAAATTTCATTTAACTTGGGCACCATGATTCATTTGGTCTTCATGTTACATGAATGCATCATTTACATATTAAATCGACCTTGTTCTATTCTCATAATTCTGTCACAATTAAAGTACCATGGTTGTTATCATGATGGAAAATCAAAATCAATTTGTTAAAAAAAATCAAGAGACTACACTCTATTTTACTGAAAAAGAGCAGTTTTAGCTTTAAAAGTAGTAAGGTAATTCAATATGATTTTTATCAAACAATACAAGAGAGTTTTTGTTATTTTGATGCCAGGACATGCCAAAAGAATGACTACTAACACATTAAAAGTTAAAGATTACTTATGTGATGGTTCATAGAGTGCCAACTCAGTTTTCACAAGGAGAACGGCACTGAAGTATGTGGCTGTATACTCAGGTGAGTCAGATAAGCATGTATTGTGTAAGTGTATTTTTTAGGTGATTATGGAAGTGAAAACACATCATTACTGATGGATATCAACAATATATTTACAGATTTCTCTTTTTGAGGGAAAACTGGCATTATGTTCATAGATAATACAACTCTTCAAAGAATTAGAATACCAAGAGTCCGACATGGCAGCACACACCTGTAGTCTCAGTTACTTGGGAGTCTGAGGCAGGAAGGTCACAAGTGTAAGGTCAGCCTGGGCAATTCAGCAAGAGTATCTTAAAATAAAAATAAAAAGGAATGGGTAGTGGTAGAGCATTTGCCTTGCACGTGTGGGGATCTGGGTTCAATGCTCAGTACCTAAAAAAAAGGGATTAGAATATCAGAAAAATGGGATAAGGAGGCATTCATATGGGGCAAAGCCTAGAGCAGGTTGTCAATCTAAAGCAGGACCAGAAGGGCATCCTTACAGAGAGGGTATCCCTGGTTCGGGGTGTCAGAACCAAGGAGGACTGAGAGAATGGGGCAGCACAAGGTACTAGGTGTTTTCCCAGGTGTGCTGAGGACTAAGGTGTAGCCCAGGATGGGTTAGGGCCCACATGGGGTAAGGAGTGTTCTTTGAAAGTGATAGACTGGTGTGCAGTGTTGGATTCCAGGGAGGTGGAAGAGGGTCTCTACAGAGAGTTGTGCAATGTAGGACATTTGAGCCTGTGTGGACTAAGGGAAGTGTCTGGAAAATAGCCTACTGCACACGTTTCAGCCAAAGCAGAAGTGCCAGAGGAGGATACAAGAAGAAAAGATTGCCACTTCTCTGATATTTCCACCAGTGATGTACAAATTAATCACGAGAACATATCACACAAACACAAATTGATGGACATTCTATGAAAGAGATATTCTTGAAAAGTGGTTAGGATACAAAAGTCAAGGAAAGACTGAAGAACTATGCTAAAAGAGACTAAGGAGACATGGTCCATGTTTATAACGTGGTTCTGAACTGGAATCTTTTCTGTACTTTATAGTACATTATTGGGCAATGGAGAAATTTGACTGGGATCTGAGCATTAGACCAGAACATGTCAATGTTACTTTACCAATTCTAATGTTTATATTGGAGTTATGTAGGAGAATGTCATATTTAAAAAAAAAACCCACATGTACCAGATATTTAGGGGTGATGAGGAAATCAAACTGGCAATTTCTTTTCAAATGGTTCAGTAGGAGAAAAGATTTTTGTACTTTTCTTACAACTTTTTTGAGAAATTGAGATTGTCTCAAATGAAAAAAAGTCTGCCAGGCAAGGTGGCACATACCTGCAATCCCCACACTCCAGGAAACTGAAGTAGGAGGATCAGAAGTTCAGCCAGCGGGGTAATTTAGTGACTTAGGAATACTTTGTCTCAAAATTGTAAAAACTATAAAAGGGCTGAGGATATAGCTCAGTGCAAATACCCTGGGTTCATTCCCCAGTACTGTAAGAGAAAAATGAAAGAAAGAGAGATAAAGAGAAAGAGAAAAAGAAAGAGAAAGAAGAGAAAAAAGTTGTTAAGAGATCTGGAGAACATTCATATGAAGAAATGTTATGTAGCTATTAAAAATATCTTAGAAAAATATTAATAATCCACTGAAATTTTTAAAAAGGAGTATAAAAATCCAGGTATAAAGTATGGTAAACTATGTAGAAACATTATGAAAAATTATAAGAACTTCCACATAAAGTACTCATTATGTGCCAGAAACTAAGAAATTTGTGTATTTTATCTCATTTAAATTTTACACCAGCCCTTATCAAGTGTGTATTACTAGTTTCATTTTATTGATGAGACATTTAAAATACAGAGAGACTAAATAACTTCCTCAGGTTCTTAACTCATCTATGATACTGCTCAGAGAAAAGACTGAGGGAAAAGTGCCCAAAATGTTAATAGCTATACTCTCTGGGCAGTGGGCCCATGAATGACTTTCACATTCTCTTTCTGTAGCTTTCAGTATTTCTGAATTATTCACAATGGCATGTTACTTTTGTAATTAGAAGAAAGAGAAAGCTGTCACTTTAAAAGAAAATCACTATTGTAGAAAAATGTTGTAATATGCTGATTATTCAAAACCATATCTAACATTATCTCTTAGCAGTGACTGTAGTGGTGATTTTGATTTAAAACTTTATGATTCTCTATAATTTATTAAATTTCTTTAATTTTCAGTCAGTCAACAAATAATGCACATCTATGTTTATTTTTGTAATAAAACAACTTAGAGCAATATATAAGTCCAAAATTATAAAATTGTAATAAAAAAACAGGAAGGAAGAATATGCATGCTTAGGAAAAAATGTTTAGCAGTTGTGTGTCAGTAATGAGTTAGAAATCTTAACTTTTCTTTGTATTTTTCTGTTTTCCCAGACTTTCACATGTATTACTTATATATCCTATTCTTGGTTGTGTCTCCATGCCTCGAATAGTCCCTGGTACCTCATAGGAACCCAAGAATATTTGTTAATTGGCTGGATATAGAATCACATGCCTATAATCCCAATTACTTGAGAGGCTGAGGCAGCCAGATCATAAATTCAAAGTTAACCTGGGCAACTTGGTGAGGCTCAAAATGAAATTTTAAACAAAGTTCTTGGAATGTAGCTCAGCAGCAGAGTGCTTGTACAGTATACATGCACTGCAAATAAAAATATAGGTATAGATACAGATATAGTTAAGAAAATGAATGAATGCTGTTGAATACAAATACCCCCAAAATGTAATTTCAAAAAATAGCATTGATTATTTATTTATTTATGTATTTATTCCCTGGTGGTAACTGTCAACTTATATCCAACCTATGTTCTTTTGCGCTGAAGAAGATATAAGAGATATAAGAGAAAGCCAGTTAGGAAGGAGTTTTAGTTGTTGCTGAGTTTCAATGATGGGGAGAGCCGTGGTACAAGAAGATAAGCTGAGAAGAGACAGGAAACCTAGTCAGAGGACCACCACAGTGTCATTTTATAGTATTACTAAAATTTCCATCAATCTATTTCCAAGAGAACTGAAGTTGACACATCACCATACAATATACATCCACTAAAGATTGTCCTCATTTTGTAAGAGCTAAGTTTCTCCGTAGTTCTAATGGCTGATTGATTGTTTCACCTTGAGAAGTTTAGTTAAGAGAAGCTTAACTAAATCGGCTCAGCAATTCTACACCCTAGGATGTAGAGGACCCACCCTAGAGCACAATGTCACCTGGATGGTATAAAGGGAAATGAAAGAAGGACAGCTCTGCTTCTGCTCTGTGGAGGAACTCCAGGCCTTGCCTTCCCCTTGGATGTCAGCAGACTCTTCAGTTTCTGGTGCAGATCCTTTAGCCTTCCATCATGAACTCTTTAGCCTTCTGTCAGACTCGTGGGCCTCCTGATAGGGACTTGAACAACAGACTGCAGTGAGCTACAGACCTAGACTGGATCCTTCTGTTTCCAGTGTGTAGACACTCTGTATTCTTCCTCATCCAATGCGGTGGCTGACCATTGTATACTAATCTTGTAATTTCTTATACATTTATATATCTGTTGTTCTATCTGTTTCTTTAGTAAAACCCTGACTGACATAGTAGTGATATCTAAAGTTTACAAGAAATGGAAGAATGGGGTAAAGTTTGGGATGATCCAGTCATCCTATTTTCTTGGAATTATGAAACTAATTTTTTAGGTTTATAAATTTATTCAAACCATAAATTCTAAGAAAGAGGAAACACAAAGCTAATACGGAGAAAGAAGTCCATGAATTGAGCTGACTGTACCTGCATTTCCACTTTATGTTCAACTTCCTAAGTATTTACAGAAGAGGTTATGTGCTATGATGACTTTGCCAAACTTGAAGATTCTAAAAGCCTACAAAAGTAGCTCATATGTATATATAAGGATCATTAGATTATTAACAAATCTTTGAAGTAATCCGTAAATCCTTTCTCTGAAATGCTACTATTTAATACATTAACAAATTCTGTTTACCTACCTTCAAACTACAGAGTGTGGAGCCTGACCACAACTCCTTACCTTGTATGACTGAAAGAGCCTCTTCACTGCTCCCTGCTTCTACACTTGGTCCCCTTATATTTCCTACTCAGTAGGTACGACCAACTGTTAAAAACCCTAAAAAAATCATGTATTTACACAGAAGCTGCAACTCTTACGATAAAGCCATGCCTGGTATTCCCTGACTGTTATCCCTCTCACTTTATTTTCTACAGTCTTCTCCTTGCTTAGGTCATGCCAGCCACTCTAATCTCTTGCTTTTCTTCATTCATGCCAGGTATACTGTGGCTTTGCAGTCAATTTTGCAGGAAGTTGTCCGTAGCCCATTAAATGGCCCTCTCTCTCTGAGGATGTCTCCTCAAAAGTCACTCTCAGAGAGATATTTTCTGATCATCTATGTCTATCCAGACAATCTAACCTTTGCTTTGCCTTTTTCCTTCGATCAGCATCATCATTTGGGGCAGTTCTGTCCACCAACTGTGCCTGATTTTTTTTTTTTCTTTTTGAACACATGGCTTGATTGCATTTTCTCACTTTTTAAACTTGGGCATGGCCTTGTGATTCACTTTTGGTAGTGAAACGTGAGTAAAGGTGTCATGTGTCACATTCAGGCATAAGACTTAAGAGGCAGTGTGCAGTTCACCACTCTATCTTTTCCCCTCACAAAAGACAAGCCATGATCCAGATGGTAGTTCTCCAGGCAGCCTGGGTCCCAAACTGCAGGCACAATTAGCGCCCCCAGCTGACCTGAAGTGAACATGCAATGTAAGAAAGAAATTTTGTTATTTTAGGTCACAGAGATCTGGGATTGTTTATTGTCACACGACAACCTAGCATATTCTGGCCAACAGACTCTAAGACCTGCCACATATCTGTACCCTGTCTTCTCCTACTGACCTCTAAATTTTTATCTCTATAATGGTAGCAGTTTACTTACTGCTATGTTGCCAAGGCTCCTGACACATGGTAGGTATTCAATAATGTTTGTTGGCTGACTGAATGAATGATATAAATTGATAACAGCAACTGAAGTGGGAAGATTTAACAATGGTAGGTGACTCTAATTTTGGACTCATCTACAAAAACACTCCTGCTGGGGCTTGGGATTTGGCTCAGCGGCATAAGTGCCTGCATTGTAAGCACGCAGTTGTGAGTTCAATCCCTGGTACCGATTAAAAAAAAGAAAAAAAAAAAAAAACCACTCCTGCTTGACCTGAATATAAATACAATGGTTTCCTATTTAAGATTGCCTGACATAATTTGAAAGCATAATTGACTGTGGATGAAGGCACATAAAGTTGCCAAAGTTCTAACACAAATGGAGGTCTGGCATACTGCTGATGGGACTCTGACAATCACAAATAAAAAGCATTAGCAGTGTTTGTGTCAATGCTAAATGCTGATGTGGTTTCCTTTCCCAGTGTAGACATTAGCATTTGAAATGAACTGAGCTTCAGAGGCCTCTGATTTTATCTGCTGTTATCATAAATTGGTATGTGAGCCCCTCTAAGGACTTTTGCAATAGCTGTGTGTGCTTTTGTGAGCTGCTTTCTTTTCACATGCTTCCTCCTGGTATGCCTGCATTTGGATGGGGATAATGCATTTCCTGTATCATGTGGCACAGTACAAGGAAATCATTGTATCTCCACAGAGGAAGAGTACATCTGTAAGTAGTTTTTAAGAGTGTACTGAAGGATCTTGTTAGGGTGACTTATTCTCCTAGTTCCATTTGGTTGATGAAGTGGACCACGTGACAGATGCACATAATAAACTGCTTCAGTTGCTGCCAGTGGGAAGCACAATCTATAAAATGCAAAATCTCATGGAATCACTGAAGGCAGGATCACATAAAGAGAAAAGCTAGCCTCGTTTTGAGTTGTCATTTCTTACTGCCACAAACAATGCACCAGTGTTACTAGGTTTCTGCATTTACTTTTCCCTCAAAGAAACTGCTTTCCAGATTGTTCCTAATTGAAATTGGAAAGGCAGTTACTTCTACATACAATTCTCTAAAGGGCAAACATTATTAAGAAGTACAAGTAATCATCCATTAAATGCACTTGCAAGGAGATGCTAGGTTACAAGGAATCTATGTTTTCTCATGTAAAAAAGGAAACATATATTACATCAAAGAATAGGATTGTTAGGTTTTGCCTCTTCTTCATCTCTCTACCTCTTATTCCTCCTATATTTCTTTTCTTTCTCTGTTTCATAGTTTTCCTCTTTTTATTCTTGTTAGTAATTTCCTAATGGATGCAATCAGACGAGTATAATGTGTCTGTCATTTTCTGTGGGTGGTATAGAACACTGATGCTCAAGACAAAACACAAGTTGACAAACCTAGTCCAGGAGTGGTCCAAATTACAGCTCACTCTGGATGTTTTTGGATCACTAAGGAACATACAGTAGAGACACAGAAAGAAATCATGATAATTCAGTAGCACTTGATTCATAACACTCATTGGTATACAATACTGTTGTCTTTATAATCAACGTAAAGCTCACAGCTATGGTATTTCAGTACTTTATGTTGTGATTAACTACTAATTACTAACATTTTAAAAAAATGGTATTTCATTTTTTTTTATTTTAAAGGGGGTAAAATTAAACACAATAAAGCAGGACATAAGAAAGTAATGTAAGAGACATAAATTTCAAAGCTAGACAACCAGAGATCTTCACTATCTATCATATTGTCTCTTGTTTTCTCCCAAATAGTTGTCCATATCTTCACATACAGAGAATTCAAACAAAATAACATAGTATAAAACTGATCTGAACAGAATGAGGAAGGCGTTTTAGGTCTTCAAAGCCAGACAACAGGGAAGTCACTAATGGCTGTCGTAGTGTCTCTCGTTCTCTTCAAAATAGCTGCCCATACTTTGAAGTATGTTGAAATTAAACAAAACAGGGAGGGGAGTAGTTGTTTGTTTTCCCGGTGCCCCGGGCTCCAGCATGGCGTGGGTCTTAGGAGACACTGATGGCTCCCAGCATCTTGCAGGTCTTAGGAGATACCAGTGGCTCCTGCCCTGGGCCGCAGTGGCTGCAGCTGCTTACCAGAGAGGAGTCGATTTGTTTGTTTTTTTGAGACCTCACTATGTAGCCAGGCTGGCCTCAAACTCACAGTGATCCCCCTGCCTCAGCCTCCCAGTGCTAGGGCCACAAGCCTATGCCACCACACCTGGCTGAAAGTTAATTTTTTAGTAGTAGTAGTAGTAGTAGTAGTAAGCTGTTTCTTTCTAATGAATTGACCATTTCATTGCCCAAGTTTTGAAATGGCCAACAGACTATAGAAAGACACCTCTTTAGGCTCCTGCTTGAAACCAACAGCATCAGAAAGCTGCCAGACTTGATTCAGGGCCAGTAATTACTAACATTTTTAAAGGAATGTTTTAAAAATGTTCCTTAGATGACCTGTATCATCTACAGTCCTGTATCTGAGAATTGGGGTAATGATGAAAGAATCTAAATTGATTCCATTCCCTTCTACCATGAGGCTTCCATATGTGATCAGCACTATGCTAGGCACTGAAGGGATAACTGAAGAAGTAACATACGTGGCCCTTGACATGAAGTCAGTGATAACATAAGCATGCCATGTGATAACATAGCCAAATGTTAAAACAGCTGCAGGCATTCTCAAAGGGACGATCTCAGTGAGACCTTAAATTGTCAAGAAATGCTTTGAGTTAGGAGCCAGGAATTTAGTAGATCTGTAGGAACAGGTAGGTTTTAGATGCTATAAAGAGTAAAATATTTAGATGATGTAAAGAGTAAAATATTCTATTAAAAAGATTAAGAGTGTACAGCATCTTGATCAAATTCAGTTGTTTAGGGCAACTGACTTCAATGTTCTGGTTTTCCAACTAATGTCAATACACACATCATCTAAGGAACATTTTAAAAAATATTCCTTCAAAAATGTTAGTAATTGGCAATTAATCGTAACATAAAGTACCAAGACAACACAGGCATAAGCTTTAAATTGATTATGAAGACAGTAGTATTATCTTGAATAAGTGTCATGAATTAAGTGCTACTGAACTGAAGGAAAATAGAATCTGGAAAACGAGAGCTTAATCTTCTAATAGCAATGAAACATCCTCCTAATAGCAACTAAATACCTTCTGAGACTTTCTTCGGGCAATTTAAAATATGTCAATTTGGCACTGGTGAGCTTAGAGAATTTTCCTCTGTAGACAGAAAACTGGCACCAGGGCTCTAGAGAAAGCCCCCTGGCTCCTTGGCTACCTCCTTCTGGTTCTGGTCAGAGTCCCTGGTTCTTCTCTGCAGAGGACTGGCAAGGCCTGGCAACAACTGTTGAGTTCACACAGAGAGAGATGATTTGCTCTCAGGGTCAGCAGGGGTGGAGGTGAGAGGCAGCTCAAGGCCAAGTGTTTGATTCGCTGACCCTTCCAGGAAAGTGTAGCACTCTCTAATTTATTTCTAATTGAAATATTTTGCTGTGGTTTTCCTCTTTGGAACCATTTCCTCTCAAAAGGCCTTTATTATTTTGATGTATGTAGTTATTTCAATACTAAATAGCTACTACATATTATTTATTACCAAAGTCTCCTATCTTTACTTCACATACCTCAGTAACAAAGTTTCTAAGGTCTTGAACTTAGTCCTTTTGGTTGTGAGGAGTTGGAAGAAATAGCTGTCTACATAATTAAAGACAGACAAATCAACATGCTGTTAATATGCTAAATTGGGAGGTTTTTTTTAAAAACTGGAAGTCAAAGTAAAAGATTGGGAATTTTTATCAGTTTAAGTGAAGAAGTTCCATATTTAATAAAACAATTTTATTGTTAATGTACTTAACATTAACAATAAAAATGGAGAGAAAGAGAGAAAGGAGGAGGATAAGGAGAAGGAAGGATGGAAAGAAGGAAGGAAGGAAAAGAAAGAAAGAAAGAATGAACCCCAAGTACTTGGTCTCAATCTCTTTATCATCTGGGGAAGCAAGACAATGAGATGGTTAAGAATTTGCTTGAGTGTAAAGTTTAACTGTGTTTTTCCTATTTGAGTGACAAATTTATTCAACCTCTTTGAGCCCTCTGTTTCCTCAGCTGTAAAATGGGAAGGGAACAGCAGTTCCTATCTTAGAGGTTATTATGAAGACTACAAACAAAGCATTTAAAATACAACCTAACAGAATAAGTACTCGAAAAAAAAAAAAAAAAAAGGGTTGTATATCACTCATCTGCCCAAAACTCTCTGGTGGGTTTTGTTCTTGAACCTAAGGCCTTACCATGTTATATAAGGGCTTGTTTTGCCTTGACCTGATCTCCAGCCATTTCCCTTCTGTTCTCAGCTGTGAGACTCTGGCCTCCTTCCTGGCTGTTCCTTTGACATCCATCTTCTGGATCTGTGCAGTAAGGTCCACCTGGCTCCTCTTATACATCTCATGGCCTTCGCATCTTACTTCAGACACATCTTGTTAAGGAGACTTTCCTTGGATATTCTCTCTAATATGTAAATACAGTGATTCTTTGATTGTCAGACTCAATTCATTCTAAATTTGTGTTCAAACACCAGAAAGTTCAAGAACTAAACATTTTTCCCATAGGAAATAATGGAAATTCAAACAATTGGTTCTGAGGCCCCAAAATTACACTTATATTTAATTTTTTTAGGATTTTTAACAAATTTTGCAATGATTCCTTTAACTACCCCCATGGTTCTCATAGTTTTCCTTTTAGCTTTACTGCTGGTATCATTAACATTTGTTGGAGCCGTGGTTATGATATTTTAAGCAAATAAAGCACTAAAGAAACCACAGTGATGAATGTTTTAACACTAACACAAGCACTGTATGTTGTCTAGGTGAGTGGTACTTAGACTAAAGCATCACCCCTTTGTGTCTGCAGTGAGAAGGTTCATGACTCACTGTCAACTGAGGTTTCTCCAAGTTGGATTTTTGTTTAGGCTACAGAACAAAGTTATGAACATGGAGCAGATTTTTTTTTTTTAACTTTGTTGTTCAAGTAGTTGGAAAGTTTGAGCTTAGAGCTGTTTGACAACCAATGTTATCATTGTTTTTCATTCCCTCTGAAATGTTTTACTATTTCTTTGTGATAATTTTGACTGGCAGAAATACCCAGGAAATTTATAAGGTACACCGTTAGATGTGTCTGGGGGTGTTTCCAGAAACACTTAGCATATGAGACAGCAAACTTAGGGGGTAATCTTATGCCGAATGTGGGAAGCACCATCCATTAGGGTCAGGGCGCAGATGGAACAAAAACAGGACACAGGGAATCAATCAATCAATCAATCAATCAATCAATCAATCTCTCTCTGTCTCTCTGTTTCCTGGCTGTCCTGAGATGAGTAGCTTTTCTCTGCCACGTCCTTTTGCCATGATGTTTGTGCTTTACCACAGGTCTAAAAGCAATGGGTCCAGGTGACCGTAGACTGAAATATTAAACCATGAGCAGAAATGAACATTTCCTTCTTTAAGTTGTTTTCTCAAATACTTTACAAAAACAGTAGAAAGCTAACACTTAAGTCTTTAACTAAAACACCTTGGTTCCCTGCTCCCATATCTCCCACTAACATATAAACTTCAAGACAGGACATTTTGTTCTAGTCACTGCTGTCTCATCTTAGTCTACAATTGTCACTATAGAAATGGTTAACAAATATTTAATGGTTGAATGAATGGATGAAATTTCCTGTACTTCCAAAAAATAATTATACATGTAAATTTCCTAATTCCAAAGTTAACAAAGTATAATTTTTTGCCACAAAATTTTTCTGGGTTGGCATGATGATTGTCATAGGTATAATCTACCATTCCTTAAAGGCCTAATAATTACACACTCAAAGTGAAAGGACAAAGTTAGGCTATCTAGCTATAATGCAATTTCTCTTTTCCTTCCAAACCTTCTTCAGTTCACCTGGAGGAAAGCTAATAATGCCTTTTGGATTCTCTAGTTCCTCCACTGGCCACTAATAAATCAAGAACATCTTCTGATTTTCTCTATCTTATCTTTTTAATATTGTATTTGTCAGCTTTCCCACTGCTGGACACAATACTTAACAACTACAACTTAACCCTTTGGAAGTTACAGTTGATCTGAGAGATACAAACAAACTCTTCTTCCATATTGTTAAGGGGTAACACTTGACCTGCATCCTCTGAGGGGTTAAAGGAAGAGAGGATTAATTTGGTTCATGTTTTAAGTCCATGGTCAGCTGTGTCCAAGGCTAAAACATGGCAGAAGGACATGGTGAAGCAATCCTGCTTAGTTCATGGCAGACAGGAAGCAGGGCCGGGCAAGGGAAAAGCATCAGAGAGGGACTGGCACAGGACTAGACATAAACCCAAAGGCCACACCTAGAAGTGTGCTCCCCCAATCCCCTTGAGCAGATACCCCCGCAAAGCCAACAAACTTGATGCTCTTCACTAACTGCTACATTGCATCCCTTGTCAACTTCATATCCAAATATATTTCCTTAAACCATACTTAATCTTTAAATAAAGACAATAACAGATTCATAATGTTGCCTAAAACAATATAATCATCCTTCATAAAACTATAAACACAATTCTTTTCTCAAAGTCTCAAATTTTCATTTTTCAAAACAAGTTAGATGACCTCAAAGTACAATGGCATGAGGTAAATAGTCCTACTCTAAAAGAGAGTAATAGATCGAAAAAAAACTGAACCAAAGCTAGAGCAAAATCCAACAGTGCAAACATTAAGTCATATATATCTGGCATCTGAAGCACACAGTGGTAAAGTATAAGTTCCAAAGGTCTTGGCCAGCCCCACTCCTATGGGCTTGCCAGTGGCAGCCTACATGGCCTCTCTCTTGTGCTGGTGTTCTCACAACTGGCAGCATTCCTCAGCTGATTTTCCACGTTTTTAGCATCTCCAACATCCTGGAGTCTCTCCAGCACCTTTGACTCCATTCGTACAGCTTCATAAGGCTTCTTCCCTGGTCTCCCAGGTCTTTCTTTGAAATCTGAATAGAAGCGTCCTTGAGCTCACAACTCTTGCATTCTGTATGCTGGTAAAAACCAGCAGTACATTGCCTGGATGTATACCTGTAATCCCAGCCCTTGGGAGGTTGAGGCAGGAAGATTGTTGTGAGTTCGAGGCCAGTCTGGGCTACAAATTGAGTTCAGTGCCAGCCTAAATTGTAGAGTAAAAGCCTGTTTCAAAAAGATAAGCAGAAACAAAAATAAACAAATACAAACAAACAACAAAACAAAACAGCATTATGCAGACAATGGAAAGGTCTGCCATCAGCTGAGCAGTAGCCAATTCTCCTTGGACAGTATCAACAGCCCTTGACTATCTGAATGTCTGATCTCATTGAAATAAATTCTAGGGGACCAATTCCCTAAAAGGCTCTAGTCAAATAGAGATTCCAGGGGTTCTCTCCTCAAATGAAAAGTTTACTGTGAGTTATCACTGTGTAATCTCCAGTCTCTCACACACATACATACAACCATTCTTTGCAGTTTTTTTTTTAAAGTCTTTCTAAACATGGATATGTTTAATGGGTCAGGATATATGATGGAAGATACAATTTTCTGAATGTCTACTGTGTTCGAAGCATTTCACTAGGGGTTTTACATATTCCATCTAATTTATTACTCACAATGATCTTGCAAAATGGACATTATTATCCTCAATCTCTAGATGTATAACTGAGGTAAAACCAAGGGTCTGAAAGAATAATTTTCCTACCCAAGGCTGCTTGACTAATAAATGCAGAGCAAGACACAGAGTATTTATCAAGGGCATGACAACCACTTTCGTTTTCTCTCTTTTCTCTTTGCTCCTGTAAGCAGTTTCCCAAGCATTAGACCAATTTGTGTGTCTTGAGCCGACAACGTCTGAATTAGAGGGTTGGTGTTCATGGTAAGATTTCTGCAACAGCCAACCTGGCTTAAAGCTATGGGGATGTCAGCAGTTTCTCCTCCTCTCATCGGTGGGAGGACCTGCACAGTAGTGAAAAGCTAACATAACAGGAGGAACAACATCTGTAACTGATTTGGGAGATGAGTTTGATTTGAAGGAATAATAAGGGAAGGAAAGTCAAAGCTGAAGCATGGGCAGGTATAATGTAGTGGTTAAGACAGATCTGATTTCAAATGCCACATCCCACATGTTTGTTTTATGACCTTTCCTTTATTCAATAAATATTCATTGAATACCTGTATGGGCCAGCCATAATTATAGGCACTTTGGCTGTATTAGAGAATAAAATTGACGATGTTCTTATTTTTCTGGAGCATACATTTTAGCTATGTTTTAAACTTGCTAAAGCTGTTTTTTCATTTATAAAATGGATGGAATATTATCCATTCATATGGTGATGGTGAGGATTAAGTACAGTACTTGAAAAAGATCATTTAGCCCATATTTTAAAACTGGGCAACTAGGAGAAAAGTAGTATTATCAAAAAAAGTGAAGTTGGAAATAGAAGATAGCCTAAAGACAAGATTCAACATGAGTATATTGCAGTATTAGCCATTTACCACTCCAAGTTTCTAAAATATGTAATCCAAAGATTGTAAAGAGTTTAGTTTGCAAGTTTACTGCAGAAAATGTGCTCTGAATTCACCTATGTGCCTTGATGTCCTTTAAATAAAAAGTTTATATGGTAACCAAACATCTGGGATTCTTTAGTGTGACCTATGTCAGATAGGCAAGAGAGACTTTTGTGGAAGGCCATTGTTCTGTGCTACACACCATTCTGTGTTATATGCAAAGGATTTGGGGGCATGGGGCATGAAATACTGTGTGTCCAGTCAGCAGGCACAGATCAATATCCAACCACTTTCTGAAACAAACTCTGAAACTCTACTGTTGGAGCTGAAGATTACATAACAAGCAACCTGCCAGTGGCCACAGAATGTACAGTTAAAGACTGGAAGCCAGGAAGATTCTACTGAGCAGAAGAGCAGCACTGTACTCTGTGGCTGTACCTAGGTCATTTGGGGAGAGAGGGACAGGGATAAATACTGATGAGAAAGCAACTTACACAGCCAACATGGTGTAAGAGCACCGAGGATACTGTGAGCTACATATCTTGCTACCATGGTTCTCAAGGTGTGACCCCTGAACCAGCAGCAGCAATGCCTCAGAATTGTAAAGAAAACTCAAATCCCTAGACCCTGACCCAAACCTTGTGCAAGGGTGGGGCCAAATCATATTATTTTCCCAAACTTCCAGATGATTTCTGATGTGTGAAATGTGAGATCTACTGAGACAGACTGTTGAACTAACACCATAAAATAGCACAGTCAATTTGACTCAAGAGCCAGTATTTTAATCACTATACTACTGGTCTTCGACATTAGAATCACTGGGAGTGTTCAAAAAAAATATTAATGGGTTTCACCTCCAGAGATTCTGATTTCATTAGTCGAGGGTGCAGCCTAGGTAGGATATTTCTTAGCAGCATCCAGATGATTCTACTGTTCAATACAAAATGTAATCTCCATGTTTAAGTATTTATCCAAGATCAGCTGCAAGTAAAAGATGGAGCTGGACTCCAAATTCAAATTGGCACGAGTCTAAAGTTTGGCCATCATCATCATCATCACCTTGATCACAACTTCCACCATTTGTACTCGAGTACTACCTTACATTTGAAGGAGCCTTAGAATTTAACATGCCATGTTGTAAAGGTTGTAAAGTTCTTTCAAATATAAAAACAAACAAAAAAATGTAGTGCCAGAAACAAAGATTCTCCAGCCTGCATATGTTATGAAATATTTTTATGACTTTAAAAATAACCCAATGTCTTCTTCTTTGTAAAGTGTTGGTCCCTGAAGAGTACTCCAAGTATAACGACAAAATATCTACTTTTCCTATGAGTTAATACATTGAGGTGGCTTTTAGAATGAACAAAAACCTTTTCATCTAAAATTTTAACCAAGATAAATTTTAGTACTCTGGGGATTAACTCCAATGTTTGGCACAGGTTTTCTGGCACTGAGCACTGGGCCCTGGCCTCAGGCCTGTTCTGGGTCACTTTACAGCTGTACCTCAGGGATACTTGCCAAGTATTTGCCTTATGGCAGCACTACCTGATGGTTTAACACCAGAACACTGACCCTGGACACCCAACCTGGCTAATAGCAACTCATATGACTGCAACTCTATATAGCAAACAATATGAGGAGTCATCTCATGTATAGCTCATGTACATCATGTATATTTCATTGTAGCACCTCTGACATTTCTGGAAGAAAACATAGTACTAATTATCACTAGTTTGTCAAGGAGTGGACATGGGACTTCCTCAAGGTTCAATTTATAGCCAGAAAGTTGAAGATTGATATAACCATCACATGAGAAAGGAAACATGTCACTTCCATCTGTAGTCAAGTTTGTAGCAGTTTTTTTCAACACAGGCAGAAGAACAGAGAACCCAACTATCTTGCTTGAAACCTGATTTTCCTGCCTAACTGGTGGTGAGTTTGGGCAGAAGACTTTTTTTTTTTTTTTTTTAAGACAGGGTCTCCTATGCAGTTCAGGATGGCCTTGGGCTCACTTTGTAACTCAGGCTGGTTTTGATTTGTAACGATCCTCCAGCCTCAGCCTCCCAAGCGCTGGGATTACAAACGTGTGCCACCATGGCCAGCCAGAAGAGTAATCTTACTATGCCTCAGTTTCTTCACACATAAAGTAAGGTTTGGCTCATTAATGAATTATAAATCTCAGTCTTAAAAAATTTATTTTTATATATATTGACATATATTTATAGTTTTCATATTTTGGTATAATGACTTAAACTTTACTCTTTTACTAAGATTTTCTAAGAAATCTTAAGACATAGTAGGATATGGTGGTACATGTTTATAATTAAAGCATTCTGGGAAGCTGAAGCAGGAAGATTGCCAAATTCCAGGGCAACTTAGTGATTCACTTAGACACTGTCTCAAAGTATTAAAAAAAAAAAAGGAAGGGGCTAGGGATTTAGCTCAGTGTGAAAATGTCAGGCTCAATATCCAGTACTCAAACAAATACAAACAAACCAAAATAACCTCAGAAGTTAAGAATGTGAGTTAGCTATAGAAGGCTATTTAAATAATTTAGTCTGAATTTGTCATTTTATCTATTTCCCTTTTCTTCTTCACTTTCTTCCTTTTTTCAACAAATATTTTCTGACTTCTAGTATACACAAAGCACTGAGTTAAGTTCTAGAGACCAAGGCTGAGTCCTTACCCTTGAAGAACTTAGTACAGCAGAGACAAATTAACAGTGACTAAAATACAATGAAGTAAGTGCTACAAAGAGGTGAGTAGAGAGTAGAATGGAGACAGAGCCAGTGGAGGGTGGAAACGCTGGGTATCAGAGATCCTGGAGCAGTGACATCCAAGCTGAGGCCAGGGACAGGGAGGCAATTGTTCTAGGCAGAAAAGCAGTAAGCCCCTATATGTAGGAGAAGGATCTGCAGATCAGTGAGGAATGTAGCTCAAGGACATGTAGCTGGTCAGTGGGGAACCGGTAGTAGAACACAGCTCAATGTTTGAATCCAGAAACAGACTCAGATGAACGTCAATGTCTTGAGTCAAAACAAGACGAGTCTAAAGTTTGGTCATCATCATCATCATCATCATCATCTGTTTCTTGGAGCAGGTAAAACATCACCTGCCCTTGTTCCCATCATCCTTAATTAATTAATGACTTAGGGTTTTCTTTTTTTTGCTAGATTCTATGCTTAGGAATTCCTCTCTCTAGCCCCAGGCTCATCTGCAGTAACCCATCAACATAGCTCAACTACATCCCAGTCTGTCACCTTAGAAATACCATTACTAGGAAAGAAGACTAGATGGCCGATCAGTGAGCAACAAAATACAAAGCCTCCTGGGAGAAACAACTCATTTGCCAAAATAAAACACCCTGGAGAGACCCAGACAGAGGGAGATGGATCCTCTTGACATAGGAAGAAATTAAAACTTAAAAAACCTCATCAAATACTTTGGGACTACAACTGAAACAGCTAAAAATTACAGGACACAGCGTTTTCATTCGTGGCAACCCGCCAAGTTTGCAAAGGCCTGAATCCGCCCCTGCCGGCAGAGCCGCCCAAACTCATTCCTGCCACCACGCACAGGAAACACAGCAGTGCTGAAGTCGGGGGTTGGTGAGCCCAATAGAGAGCAGAGCCAGTGAAGGGACCTTCATTAATCCACGGTAAGCACTGGGAATGAGACCCCTCGCCATGGGAAGGGTGCGACCAAATGGGTGACATGTTGGAATCGGGCAGGAGGAGCCTGAACTGGGAGGGACAGTGACTTCAGTTGGTTCCTCCCTCCCAAGAGCAGATTCATGGAATTTGCTTGGACTGGGCCGTGCCCCTGGCTGGGACCCAATGAGCCGTCCCAAATTGATTCCCTGTGCCTAGCAAGCACTAACTGGGTGAAGGCACCTAAAGTTTGGCTGGCTAGGTGGGGAGGGGCAGGCAAACACAGCTGCTGCTTACATCTCAGTGACAAGAGCAGGCAGGAGAGGGCAGGATTCCCTTGCCAGGGTGCTTCGGAGGAAACGTGGCCAACAGGGAAGGGGGCGGGGACCTGCACTGTAACCTGTGTGGAGGAAGCCAGGACCATGACAGGAGAGAGAGGCAGGAGGAGGCCCCCAGCCCAGAACCCTGAGAGCACTGATCCAGGAGAAGGAAAAACAAGGGAGACTGAGGGTGGCAAACACACAACATCAGACATGGCTTCAATGGACATTGAGAGATATCTTCAGGACCTTGTAGACAGGCTCAAAACTGAAATATTAAATCAGGTGAAGCAAGATATGAGTAGAGTAATAAAAGAAATGCTCTCAGAAAGCATCTCTCAGGATGATACAGAAGGAAGAAGGGAGGAACACAAAAAAAGGAGAGAAACATTCGATAAAGAATATAAAGAAAATATAGAATACATGAAGCAGATTCAAAGAGACTACCAGGAAATTAAAAACTCCATTGAAAGCTGGCAAAACTCCTTAAAAGAAACTAAGGATAAACTATCAAAACTTGAAGAGAAGTTTGCAATGTGTGATCATGAAAGGAAAGATCTCTTAAAAACAACAAGGAAACAGGCAGTAACAATACAAAGGCTAGAAGATGACAAGAGAATCCACAATTTAAGAATAAGAAATGTGAACAAAGAAGCAGGAATACATACAGGCAAATTACAAAGGCTATTCATGGAAATAATTAAGAAAAACTTCCCAAGCATGGGAAAGAAAATGACATTCGGTTATGTAAGGCATACAGAACTCCAGCCACCTACAACCAAAATAGATCTACACCCAGATATATAATAATCAAGATACTAGAAATTCAATATAAAAACACAATATTAAAAGCTGTCAGACAAAAAAAACAGATTACCTATAAAGGTAAGCCCATCAAAATCAAGGCTGACTTCTCGACACAGACCATCAGATCAAGAAGAACTTGGAGTGAAGTCTTCCAAGCCCTAAAAGAAAATAACCTCCAGCCCAGATTGATGTGTCCTGCAAAACTGCCACTAGAAATTAATGGAGAAACAAGATGCTTCCATGACAAAGAGGAACTGGGGGAGTTTGTAACCACCAATCCAACCCTACATGCCAGAGTCCAGCTGCGGCAGGGCTAGGGTTTCCTAAAGGTGGACAGGGAGTCGGCGAGTGAGAGACAGAAAACACTGCACACCAGTCTGTGAGTGAATCTGAATCTGCCTTTATTTTTTAGAAGCTGGAATATATATTTGCCAACCCTGGCAGCAACCCCCAGCCCCAAGCAGGAAACGCCCCAGGCCCAGGGCCAGGCAGGGACAATCCCAAACAATAGGTGTTAATTGACCTCAACTCCAAGCAGAAGGCACCCCAGGTTCAGGGCAATAGGTATCAATTAACATTTTAATCTTGACATTTAG